>JAJIZL010124267.1:202440-229914 GCA_023969395.1 Amblyomma maculatum | reverse complement strand
AACAACTGGTAACTACTGTGTAGAGTGCACAGTAGGGGAGCCAAAGGAGCAAAATAATTTCACTTTCACTTCAGTTGTTGAATCAATTTACTGGTTAAAGCATCAAAGGAGCAAGACGAAATTGAGGTTGATGAACAATGCAGGCCAATAAAAAGCAGTCTTATGGTTTACTTTCCTATCTGTCATTTTAACAACTTTCTTAGCAACATTTTTTTTTTCTTTTTTTAAACCTTTTTAAACCCTGTAACTGGGTTGGAAGTACATCGTCGATGGGTAGACACAAGCCAGGCGGGCCGAGCAGCATCTGAATACGACACAATACGGAATTTATACTAACAAACTTCTGGATCACAGACTGCCTGAGGGAGCGAAAATTCCCGATGGCCTCTCTAGAGAATGAGTTTATAATATGCGATAGCTTAGATGTAAATACACACGAGAAAGAGGCGACGCGAAAATTCCCGATGGCCTCGCTAGAGAATGATTTTATAATATTCGGTGGCTTAGATGTAAACACACACGCGAAAGAGGCGACGCAACACGCAAGCTTTTCGAAGGCATCACTTATCATGCTCGCACTCTCGAGGAAAGCAAATTCACACGTGCACGTCACACAGACAGTCAGCGTAGCGACATAACACGCAAGCGCAAGACACCTGCGTGCTCAAATTGACACCTAGCGATGCTAGCGGCACTATCAATTACGAAAGAATTGGTGCACTAGTTCAGTGAAATGCGCTGTCAATTTCAAGTGCACTATAGTGCGCAAGCCAAATCTCACCAAAAACCACATTCATTTAAAATAATCAGGATGACCCTCCTCGTCACTAATAGCTTCATAATATTCTTGGAAACGAAAACATACCGCAGACTGGGGAAACAAAAAAGGTTATACTGCTGATCGCTATCAAACAGTGGCATCAAGCTCCACGACCGGAGCCTCGTAAGATGAGTGTGGCGTCTTTCCATTCACGCTGAATAATTGCGAAATCGTTGAGGTCCTTACCTGTAGTAATATGTGAACACAGTGCAGTGCCAACGTGCTTCCTTAGAAGCATCGGCCACGCAGTAATACGTCGGTTTTCTCCATGGTAGGTTTCATAAACACGTTCATCAGCTGATAACAATATCTTGAGGATATCCAGCAACGCCGGCGCCTGAACATCGCTCTGATAGTCTCTGAGGAACTTGGGGCATGTTCGAATGAAGCGTGAACCGTCACAAACGCGACTAATCTTCACAACACACCACAAACTTCGTCACAAGCAAGGAACAGCAATTCGCAAGTTCCACATATGGTGTCGCCACCACGCGGCTACTTCAGGAATCGCCCGAAGTGTGGTAGCGGTGGAGGACGGCCTGCTTGCAGAGGTGCGTTCCGCCCAACATCTATGCTGTTTACTTGTTTGTCGCGTCGCGTACTGCTTTTTTTTTTACATAACTAAAGCTTATCGCAACGTCCACGCATGCAATAAAGCACAACAGGAAATTCAGTTTCCGAGCTAAATAATGTGTCTTTCGCGCAACATTCAACTGTGTGATCAAAAATGACATTACCTTCCATACATTATCATCATCATCATCAGCCTGACTATACCCACCGCAGGGCGAAGGCCTCTCCCATATTTCTCCACTTAAACCGGTTCTGTGCTAGCTGCATCCACTTGACCCCCGCGAACTTCTTATCCTCATCCGCCCACCTAACATTCTGCCGCCCGCTGCTACGCTTTCCTTCTCTTAGAATCCAGTTTGTTACCCTCAGCGACCATAGGCTATCCTCTCTTCGCACTACATGTCCCGCCCATGCCCATTTCTTCTTATTAATTTCCACTAGAATGTCGGTAACTTGAGTTATTTCTCTGACCCACTCTGCACGCTTCCTATCTCTTAATGTTACCCCTACCATTTTTCGTTCCATAGCCCTCTTGGTTGTCCTCAACTTAAGTAGAACCCTCTTGGTTAGCCCCCACGTTTCAGCCCCATAGGTGAGTACAGGCAAGGTGCAACTGTTGTATACTTTCCTCTTGAGCGATACCGGTAAGCTGCTAGTCGTAATCTTCGAGTGCTTGCCAAATGCACTCCATCCCAATCTTATTTTTCTTGTTATTTCCTTTTCATGGTCTGGATCTGCGGTTACTACCTGTCCTAAGTAGACATAATCGCCTACTACTTCCGGTACTTCGCTACCTAATGGAAACTGCTGTTCCTTTCCGAGGCTGTTGAACATAACCTTTGTCTTCTGCATATTGATTTTCAAGCCTATCTTTCTACTTTTCCTTTCTAGGTCATCAATCATTATTTGCAGTTCATCCCCCGAGTTGCTTAGCAAGGCAATGTCATCAGCAAATCGCAGATTACTGAGGTTTTCTCCATGTACCCTTATCCCTAACTGCTCCCATTGCAAATCTCTTAATACTTCCTCTAAGCAGGCTTTGAATTGTACTGGGGAGATTGTGTCTCCTTGCCAACACCTTCCTTATGGGAATTTTGCTACTTTATTTATGACCCCGCCGGGGTGGCGCAGTGGTTACGACGCTCGACTACTGTTCCCAAGGACGCGGGATCGAATCCCGGCCTCGGCGGCAGCTTTTCGAAGGAGGTGAAAAGCAAGGCGTCCGTGTGCTGTACGGTGTCAGTGCACGTTAAAGAACCCCAGGTGGTCGAAATTTCCGGAGTCCTCCACTACGGCGTCTCTCATAGCCTGAGTTGCTTTGGGACGTTAAACCCCACAAACCAAACCAACCAACTTTCTTTATGCAGAACTACGGTTGCTGTGCAGCCACTATATATATATATATATATTCCAGCACTTTCACGTACGGCTCGTCTACCCCCTGATTTCGCAATGCCTGCATCACCGCTGATGTTTCAACTGAGTCAAATGCTTTTTCGTAATCAATGAATGCTATGTCGAAGGGCTGGTTATATTCCGAGCATTTTTCTATCACCTGATAGATGGTACGGATATGATCGCATACATAATTTTTCTCTTGGTCGTAAGCTCGAGAAAGCGTCTCCGTGTCGGCATGTCGGTTATAAGTATCATAAACATTTAAATTCGCGAGAGAAGAACGGGCACGAAGAATGAAGCGCTAGCAACAAGGCTAGAGCTGATCAAGGATAACATCGGAAGGATGAGTTACTAACGATAACATCGAAAAACTTCGAACCAAGGCTGTGACTGTTTTCGGTACGCATTTTAGTCCTAATTATTTATGTTAGCGCTTTACCATATGGCGCAATGACCTTGACTGAGAGAAACAATTAACTACCATTGAGCGCAACATTTTTTTATGCAACCGCTGCTGCAAAGACCGTACATGTATTTGTAAGAAATCAAATTGATATTTCTTGCGTGATGGCTTGTGTGACGCGTTTGCAGTCAGACACCACGCGTGCACTAAATGTGCAGTATGTATCTTGAATTTATGGGACGTGGAGCAACGTCCGAAGCCAGTTGTATCCTTTGTGGTACCCATTAGGTCGTAGCGGTTCTCGTTTTAAAGCCGGAATTACGCCGATTAGGAAGCGATCACTGCTGAAAAATACTTTTGTCATAGCTTGTTCCCAATTTACTTAATTCATACTCAATACCTATCAATGGTGCTCCAAACGAGATTAGCATGGGCTGAAACGAGCCCTGTAAACCATCATTCCCACTTTCCAGCGTCTTTCATTTTGCTTGTCTAGGCAGCAACGCGAAATCGGGGGAAAAGCGAGGCCACAGAAACGAGGTCGGCGTACACCTACAATGGCGTGAACGCCTGCACTTCATGTTGAAGAGAGTGCCTTGAATAAGATAAGAGCCACAGAATTTCTGACTATTTATCTTGCTATCGACACACGTTTGTACGCCGTTTTTATTGCCGCGATTAGAGCCACCTCGATTAGAGCCACCTCAGTACGAGTCAGAGCTGCCACTCCACGCCCTTAGTAGTCGAATGCTTTGCATACCACACCGGCCACCCCTGCATCGGGGGCTTTTACTGAACTTGATATTCACACGCACTGAATGCTTGTACGGTGGTAACACAATGAAGCCTACAATGAGAGCTTACTCGACAATAGTACACACGTACATTTTTTTTTTTAATTTTAAAGCACCATCTGCCAGCGCAGCGCTGCTGGTGGTCCGGCTCACAACGGTGAGCCGGACAACCATTCGGGCAGCCATACTGAGCCCTCTATAGGTTGTGGAACTTGCGAATACATTTTCAAGGACCGCGTTACGCGGGAACTCTATATATTTCCGCCATCTTGCCCAGTGTGGATGGGATAGATGCAATATAGGAGCGTCCCCTTTAAAACGGGGTGGTAGCAGTAGCTATTATGCTAATTTTTCTACCTATATCTTAATTATTGATTTAGATTGCTTAAGTAAACCATCATTCCATTTATTAAATTTTTGTTTCTACATTATTAACATTATGTCACTGTTCTGCTTTTAAGCCACCAATCGTCCAGTCGTTTTTTGCTAGTTTCCACCGCCGGTTTATTCACCCGGCCACTGGTACCTCTAAAACCCCAGAGCATCAGGAACAGTGACTGCGCTGGCATCAACTTTCGGATGGTTACCATTACATTCAAGTATAATATAGTCAATCGTTTCACTGGAGTTACCACATACAGCACATGCGTCATCTCCATTGTTAAATTTCTTTCTGTAGCTGCGTGTTTTAAAACACCCTGATCTAGCTTCAAAAAGTAGGGCACTGTCTCTTGAGTTATCAAAGAAATCTTCCTTCCTTATCTGCATTTTCCACTTTCGGTATAATTCCAGACTCTTTTTCTTTTCCATCGAATTTTTTCTATGTTTACCTTCTGTGTTTTTCACCTGTTGCTTAATGCTCTTTGTTTCTCCATCCTTTTGACTAGCATACTTACTAGTTAGTTTCCAAGTTATTTTCCTCCATTGTAAGTAAACGCTTTTTAAGTACAGGTATTTAAATACATTAGCTGCCCATCTGTTAGTGTCCAATTTCCTCAGGCGTTCCTCATATAATACTTACTCTGAGCTTCCCGTACTTCTAAAGGTGCCCAGCCCATATCTCCCTGTACCGCCACATTTGCGATTTCGCCGTGGGCACCTAGTGCTAATCGTCCAACGGATCTCTGATTTATTTCTAAAGTCGACTGTACCTCTGATTTTAGGCACAAAACCGCATTTCCGAAGGTAAGTCCGGGCACCATAATTCCCTTCCAAATACCCTTCAAAACCTCATACCTGTTGTATCCCTACAATGCCCTATGCTTCATTATCCCGGCATTCTTCGCCCTTTGGCCTTAAGCGATTGCTCATGCTTTCAAATGTATGCCAATCCTTTGTTTACCCATACCCCCATATATTTATATTGTGCTACTCTGGGTGTTTCACGGCCTTGTATTTTAAGACCCTGATCAGTTGAGCCATTGAAAATCATCAGACCCGACATAACTGCGGTAAAATTGAAGCCTAGAGCGTCCCTTTCGTCTCCGCAATACACAAATAGAGTTTGCAATTCTTCCTGACTCTCAGCTAGCAGCACAATATTGTCTACATACATCAAACCGGGAAGGCGCTGCTCTACCGCCTTTCCACCTAATCTATATGACAGGTTAAAACCTAGGTTACTGTCTTGTATCCTACGTTCCAGGTTTATCATATAAAGCATGAACAGCAGCGGTGATAGAGGACAGCCTTGTCTTAACCCTTTGCATACTTTTCATCTTCCGTACTTCTTATGCCTTCCCACGTAATTTCTACTTTGTTATCCCGGTATGTTTCCTGTAGGAACTCTATTATCTCGGAACCGATGCCTCCTTCTTTTAATATGTTCCACAGGAGTTCCCTGCTTACATTGTCGTTTATGTCCAGGAGGGCCAAATACAAAGATCTATTTTCCACTCTAGATATTTCGATGCATTGGGTATGCACGAACAGGCTATCATCTAAGCGCCTACCATTTCTAAAGTCGTTCTGTAGTTCTCCGAGTATCTTGTTACTTTCTGCCCATGCTTGCACCTTTAATTTCACTGCTTTAATGGCCAACCTGTACATAACAGATGTTATGGTAATCGGTCTGTAGGATTTTATGTGCATCCTTTCTACTTTTCCTTTATAAATCAAAATCATTTTACTCTGCCGCCAGCTGTACGGAATTTGCTTATTCGTTATGCCTGTTTCCAGAGCTTTTAACAACGTTTCCTTACTTTTTGGACCAAGTTCATTAATCAGCATGATCGGAATTCCATATATTCCTGTAGATGTGTTTTCTGGAATATTTTTTTCTGCCTTTTTTCAGTTTAGATTGGTCAGTTCTAAGCTCCTTTGTTCTCTGCTCCCTTGTGTTGCTTCCTGATTTGCGGAGATTACCCTATCGTCGCTCTTAAATGACTCGGCTATAACTGATGTAATGTAGTTCACTGCGTTGTCTCCCTTTAAACAATTTCCCTCGTTATCTTGAATCCGATCCTGCTTTCTTGGATTCTTTTTCCCTAGCCGACTTATATGGTTCCAGAATTTTCTTGCTCCGCCTCCAGAGGCATCGTGTATGTCAGCCATCCAGCGATTGGTGGACTGCCTTATTTTACTTAGGACGAGGGCCTGCACATCAAGTTTCTTTTGTCGATATGATTCCCAGGTTTCGTCGATTTCCTCCTGAGATACCTGTGCTTTCTTTGCCACTCTGTGCTCCCTTGAAGCAGCCCGTCGTTGTTCAATGGCTTCCTTGATTTCCTTATTCCACCAGCTCCGTGGCTTCCTCTTTCCATTCCAGCCGTTTGCTACTTTAACCTCCTTAATTTTCCTCCTTACGAGTAGTTCTACCTGTTCATAATTCCAGTCTTCCATGGGGCTTTTCTCTATTGCTTCCTTTATGTCTGCTGCTATCTGCGCTGTTTGATCGTCGTTTAATTTTACGTTTACGTTTTGTCTAAGTTCCATTTCTCTTTTCATCAAGGGCCCCATCTGCAGACTAATACGTTTATGATCACTACCCAGACTACACTCCCCTTCTTCGTCTATTTCCATTTTTGTGACCTTGGTATAAATTTCCTGCGACATTAGACAGTGGTCAATGGTCGTCTGCCTGTTGCGGAATTCCCACGTGATTTGGCCTTCACATTTTGTTTCTCTATTTACTATAACTAGATCGTGTCGCGCACAGAAATTTAGCATTAGCTTTCCGTTACAATCCGTGTATCCATCCAGATCGTCGATGTGGCCGTTCATGTCCCTCAGCAGAATAATATTGGCCCCGTCTCCAAACTGGCTTATATCGTCACTGAGGCATTCAACAAGATCCTTGTTTTCTTGCCTGCATTGGTGTCATGTTCCTTAATAAACTACCCCTAGCCAAGTTCTTATGCCGGCAATTATTACTGAAACCCAGATATGTTCTTTACAAGATGATTTAATTTTTTGCCAATTTGTTTCCTGGTGTATCAACATACCTACCCCTCCACACTTTTTTTTCATTCTCGTTCTGTTGCACCCTTCCCAGACGTCGCCTTCTATAAACGGCTGATCTTCTAGATCTCTGAGATGAGTCTCGCAAAGAGCGTACACCCCTATTTTGTCATCCTTCAACTGCTGTTCTATCTCTAGCCGTGTCGCTCTTTTTCTACCTCCTTGCATGATTATGTAGCTGATCCTAGTGTTAAATTTCTTTTTTGTACTTTTCTTTCTCGACCTACTCTTTGCCATTTTTTGGGGCTCAGCCTCTGCACTTCCTTCTGCTTCACTTCTAACTACCTCTTTGCACGGAGCCCTCGCGGACCCTCTAAAAAAGCTACAGCCCTGCCTGCCAGGCGCCAGCGGATCTCTGCTCGCCCCTTCTGTTAAAATGAATGCCATCTCGCTGAAAAGCCCTACCAAAACCTGCTTTATGCACCTCCCTGTTTACCTCATCCACTTCGAAACTCTTCTCGCGGCTTAACATTCTTACGTCCTGATTAACTGTCACCACGTCCTTTTCCAGCTTTCCGTTCAATCCTAGCACCTCCGGTACTGTGCATACAACTATCTGCGTTTGCAGTGCTATCTCCCTGACCCGTCTACTCCTTTAGCTAAACTTTCCACCACTCCTGCAGCGTCACCACTTAGAACATCGTTTAGCCCCGCGGCTACTATCACCATACTGCGCTCTGCGGAATTTTTCAACAGCCTATTTTGACTCTCTTTCAGCACTGCTCTCATTGTGCTTTCTGGGAAGGCTCCACCTAACACTCTCTTATCACCCTTTACACATTCCAAGATATCTCGCTTGCACCTGCTCATGTTAGAATCTCCGGCGATAAGCACCTGGACCTTCTCTCTCCCTCTGCCAACTGTTGGCTCCTGCTTTCGGTTATCTGTGTCCTTATCTCTGGCATTATCATTGTTCCGTACTGCTTCCTTTTTCCCGGCTTCTGAGTAGCTGCTTCTAAATAACTCTGTCGTTTCGGATCCGCCTGACCCACTTTGCTTATGCCTTCCATGCCAGTGCTGGTCCCAGTCACGTGGCCCGCACTGGAATGTTCGTCCTCGTTGGTTCCAAGGATAAAGTCGGCCCCTTTTTTTTTTCAATTTGAGGAAGCTGTCCAAGCAGTTTCTGATTTTCCGCCCTTAATTAACGTACTTCATTTTCTCAATCATCCACACGAGACACTAAACTGCGCCTTTCTTGATGGTGGTTGGTGGTGGTTTGTGGGGTTTAACGTCCCAAAGCAACTCAGGCTATGAGAGAAGCAGTAGTGGAGGACGCCGAAAATTTCGACCACCTGGGGTTCTTTAACGTGCACTGACATCGCACAGCACACGGGCGCTTTCTTTTCGCCTCCATCGAAAAGCTGCCTATTCTTGATCAAATCTATCTAGACGCGCACTCTGTGCGCAACACCGACACAAAACGTCGCTGCCTTCCGCTTCACCCACAGAGTCAAAACGCGTTTCCTTGAGATTATCCTGCGCCTCACACTGAGTACACTTTACCTCATTTTGATTGCACATCTTAAGCGCTCGTCGGCTGAACTATATCTATGACAAATTCTCAGAATATACAAATTTCCAAAAGAAGATACAAGAAACGACTAGCAAACACGCGTTAAAACCCAATTCTGCGAATACCAATAGCCTAGAAAAAAACTATTTATCTAAACAAGATAGCTAAATAATGAACGCGAAGAAAACCTAGCTGCCGGCGCGAAAAACCAGGCCGCTAGGACCAAGAGCTAAAATCTATTCTTTAGGCTGCACCTAACCTGACTTGCTGATAACGAAATAAAGGTTGGTTGGTTTGTGGGGTTTAACGTCCCAAAGCAACTCAGGCTATGAGAGACGCCGTAGTGGAGGACTTCGGAAATTTCGACAACCTGGGGTTCCTTAACGTGCGCTGACATCGCACAGCACACGGACGCCTTGCTTTTCGCCTCCATCGAAAAGCTGCCGCCGAGGCCGGGATTCGATACCGCGTCCTTGGGAACAGTAGTCGAGCGTCGTAACCACTGCGCCACCCCGGCGGGGTGATAACGAAATAAAGTTATTTAAAGAAAGAACTCATCTATTCCACGCTTCGGAAGCTTTTGCTGTCGCCAGTCCGTCCGTTTCCGGTAGCCACGTGCAATCGGAGGAACGATGGAACACGCGTCCGCACCACACGGCTGTCAACAGTCAACTGGAGGGGCAGGATGGATGGATGGATGGATGGAATATAGGAGCGTCCCCTTTGAAACGGGGTGGTAGCAGTAGCTATCGTGCTCATTTTTCTCCATTTATCTTATTTATTGATTTAGAATGGTTAACTAAACCATCATTCTATTTATTAACTTTTGCTCCTACATTACTAACATTATGTCACTTCTCTGCTTTTAAGCCACCAATCTTCCAGCCGTTTTTTGCTAGTTTCCACCACCGGTTTATTCACCCGGCCACTGTTATCTCTAAACCCCAGAGCTTCAGGAACAGTGATTGCGCCTCCATCAACTTCCGGATGGATACCATTGCATTCGAGTATAATATGGTCAATTGTTTCACTGGAGTTTCCACATACAGCACATGCGTCATCTCCATTGTTAAACTTCTTTTTGTAGCTACGTGTTTTAAAACACCCTGATCTAGCTTCAAAACGTAGGGCACTGCCTCTTGAGTTATCAAAGAAATCTTCCTTCCTGATCTGCATTTTCCACTTTCGGTATAATTCCACACTCTTTTTCTTTTCCATCGAATTTATCCAATTTTTACCTTCTGTGTTCTTCACCTGCTGCTTAATGCTCTTTATTTCTCCGTCCTTGTTACTAGCATACTTACTAGTTATTTTCCTAGTTCTTTTCCTCCATTGTGAGTCAACGCTTTTTAGGTACAGGTATTTAAATACCTTAGATGCCCATCTGTTACTGTCCAGTTTCCTCAGGCGTTCCTCATATAATATTTTACTCTGAGCTTCCCGTACTTCGAAAGATGCCCAGCCCATATCTCCCTGTACCGCCTCATTTGTAGTTTTACCGTGGGCACCTAGTGCTAATCGTCCAACGGATCTCTGATTTGTTTCTAATGTCGACTGTACCTCTGATTTTAGGCACAAAACCGCATTTCCGAAAGTAAGTCCGGGCACAATAATTCCTTCCCAAATACCCCTAAATACCTCATACCTATTGCGGCAGGCGCCCCTGTCGCAGCGCCCCCTGTCGTTCATTAGAGTTGCGAATAGATGGTCTGTAGATTGTGTAGAAAGAAAAATTATCCCGGGCCTTTTATATTTTTGTCTACAGACGAGGTATATACTGTTTACATACAAACGTCAGGGCCTAAAGCATGGCTATAGTATCCAAAAACGTCTAAAGTAAGTCTATAGAGCACTCCGGTTCAGGGAAACTAGGAGACGTTGCAGATGGAGGTGGGGCCGCTGGCAAGTCGATGACGTCAATACCTCTACCCTGAATATGTTAAAGAATCAATTGACAGTGCTTATTGATGGTGTGAAAAAAGTGGCTCTTTAGACACTGGAGCTAGCTTATCTGTTATGAGTCTGAGGTTTCGGAATCGTTTACGCAGGAAATTATTGTTTAGCGGTGACCGTACGGTGTTATTCCGTGGTGTCGGTGGTGAAGCTGTCATTCTGCTTCGGATGTGTGCTTAATGTTATTGCTGGCCTAACATTTAGAACAGATTTGGCAGAGCTGGGTCGGTCTACGCATGATGCTATTCTTGGGATTAATTTTCTTCATTAGTGTAGAGCAACTTTGGACCGTCACACGGTAGAGATTGCTTTGAAATCTTCGCTATTCTCGGCTCTTGTAGGTGACGCAACACCTGATTTGGGAGAATTTACGGTGACAGACGACACTACTGTAGCAGGTTTATTTGCAGAATTCGTGAGTGTTTCCCTATTCGCGATCAGTGTGAATCTTTTGAAGCTATAATAGAACCTACAACACTCACCTGCTCTAAATAGAGTAACCTAGTGCCCTATGCCTGCCCGTTACCGGAGGCCGCACCGAGCTGTGGACAGTCAGCCACTCTATATGGTCCGCTTTGCTGCTTTGAGGCCTAAAACTCGCCCGTTGCGAGGAAGGCGTGTCAGGTTCCATTGCGGCGTTAAACAATTCTGTCATTGAGCAGCACGTGCAACCAAGTATGGAGAGACAGATAAAGGCAATGATTAATATGCCTCTTTCCGCAACCATGCGTTGCATTCTAGTGGTACTTCTGAAGCATGTGACAATCTTCGACTTTGCCAAGGGCGGCTGAACACCGCTGCCTATTGTCGCATTGATCACACAGTGCACACCGGGACCGCACCTCCTATACGCCAGAAACTCTTCACGTCTCAGCAACGGAACTTAAGGTAATAGGTGAGCAAGTTCAAGAGATGGCAAAGCGCGGTGTTATACTAGAATGTTCTATTTCTTGGGCAGCTCCAGTTATCCTTATTAGAAAGAAAGATGGCATATGGAGGTTTTGTGTTGACTACCGTCGCTTGAATAATGCCACGAAGAATGATGCCTACACACTACCACGTATAAATGAGGCAAATAACTGTCTCCGCTCAGCATCGTACTTTTCACCTTTGATTTGAGATCAAGCTACGTGCACACCCCCATGCAGACTGCAGATAAAGGAAAAAACAGCATTCAGAATACCAGACGCTCTTCATGACTTTAACGTTATGCCTTTTGGATTACGTAATGCGCCTGCCATGTTCGAGCGGTTGATCAATACAATCCTGTGTTGACTATAGTGGCAAATTGATTACGCCATTTGGATGACGTAAGTTTTGCAAAACAATTGTGGGTAGCACGACAGCCGTCTTGCCAAATTGCATGGAACAATAAATGCCATCTAGTGGTCCGTGAGACAACTGTCCTTGGTCAAATCGGTGATACAGAAGTTGTCAATCCAGACCCCATGAAAATTGATGCATTCAAACGTTTTACGATGCCCCGATCAGTAAATGAGCTGAAAAGATTTTGTTAGACGCTTTATTGAAAAATTTGCAAACATCGCTTACCCACTGCCGTCTATGCATTAAGACGCATCATTGAACTGCGCTAGTGAATGTCACACAGCTTTCCGACATTTCAAATTTCTTTTAGCCCTCAGGCCCAATCCTACGCCATTTCAGCCCTTTAGGACGGCTTGAAGTACACACTGACGAGAGTGGTAACGGTATTGGTGCTTTACTTATGCAACGCCATGGACGCAATCAGCACGTGATGACTTAAGAAAGCCGCTCTTTGAGAAAGCGCGAGTGAAATTATATGGTTACGTAGGGACAATCTCTGGCCTTTATATTCTCTCTAGAGCTCTTCTCATATCAGTACGGGATTGCTGGATAGGTAGTGACCGACTACCATTAGCGTTGTTGGCTGGTGAGTCTTCTTGACCCCTGTGGATGGCTCGCTCGATGGTCTTCACGCCTACAGGGGTTTAAACTCCATTCCATATTTAACTCCGCTCAGTGCGCGGCAGATCAATCATTATCGTTCGCTTAAATAACGCCTAACGTTTTGAGAACTGCCTCAATGTAGAACTCCTTTTCTCCCTAACTATATCGGATTGGAACAAGCTACCTAATAACAGCATTCAGTCATTGATCATGAAAGAAGAATACATCCTTAACAACGCATAGTTCCCTCCAATGCCTTTTTTATTCTACTTGCAATTTGCACTTCCATACCGTTTTCCTGCCCGTTCTGTGTGCTTCCCTGTGTCATAGTTACTGTATAAGTTCTGCAAGCTCCATATTTTATTCGAGACAAACCGTTTTTTTGCGTATTTGTAAATGATGGTTATCAGCCTATATTTATCTTGTATGCCCATCCTGCTTGGGCTCAGGCCTGCAGTATTGAGTAAATAAATAAGAAAATAAATAAATTTTACTGTAGTGCATAAAAGCGCCGATAAACACTATGCTGATTGTTTGTCGCGTTTCCTGCTTCAAACGACTGATGATGACACAGACAGCGCAGATGAGTACTTCGCTCTCCTTTCAAGGGCCTTCCTCAACCTTCGAGTTTTCCAAGCTGAGCAACGCAAAGACCAAACACTAACCTCTTTTTTTGATGCCACCAAGAATTCAATAAAGAGCAGGTTTGGCATTTGCGAGGCCTTGCTTTATAAGAAGAATTTCTCCTCTGGGGAAGCATGTATATCTCTTGTGCCAGAAAACCTAGGCATCACTGTTTTTGAAATGATGCACGACGACGCCACGTCTGAGCACTCGGGAGTGGCTAGAATGCTCCACCGCATACATTTAACAATTTTAATGGCCTTAGATATGCGGTCAACTATCCAGCGCTATGTAGCCAGCAGTATGCAATGTCATTGTTTTAGGCTGCCAACTTCAAGTCCGCAAGAAAAACTGCGGCCATTGACACCTCCAACAGCCCCGTTCGAGCTAGCGTCTTGGACCTTTCCCACCCGTCCTCTAGTGAAAACCGACGCAATCTTTTTTTTTGCGTAGATTATTCAGCCCGATATTACGAGAAAGCGGTGATACCATCTGCTACTGCGTCTGATAGATCTCATTTCCTGCCTTGATTCATCATTCTTCGTCACGGCCCTCCTGCAGTTCTCATTACTGACCATGGACAGCCGACCTTGTCGAACAACCAAATACTGCAGAGTTGAAGCTCGCCAGTTTGAACGTGTTCGAATTTTATCTTCACAAGAGCGTTCAACACCAACCTGTTTCTTATGTTCCTAGTCTGTTTTGTGGTTTATAACAACTCTACGTAAGTGTGGTATTGGTCCGAAGCTGCTGTCGCACTACACTGGACTGTCTGTTATGTCAAAGCGCAGACGGAACCTGAATTACGTTATTGCACGACTGAGTGCAAGTGGTCCATTGTCAAGCCAATCTCAGGTGGTGCATGTAGCTCGTCTCATGCGATTTCATCCCAGGGCTGCTATCTAACTCGCCCGACGGGCTTTGCCAGCGAGGAGGGAAATATAACGAGCCATTGCACAACACGGACAGATCAACAGTCGGAAAGATCGGTAATGGAAAAAGAAGAGCAAGGCTGAGAAGGACGTTTGTAGGCTTTGTAGTGGTCCTGCTTGAATCGATCCATCTGTAAATAAACCACTCTATGCGTACCAAACACGTACAAGTATACATGGCTTTTTCTCTGCTATCATTGACGTCGTAAGTTTACCTACGCACCCAAGTACGTCCGCTCCTGCACCGACTGCTAACAGCGCAAGTCTGGTACTCAGACAACAGTCGGCCCGATGCAGCCTCTTCCTTGCCCCTCGCGGCCTTGTGACCACCTTAGGATCAACTTCCTCTATGAATGGCTTCCATACACTGCAGCATGCAACCGCTGGTGTACCATGGTTATCGATCTCCTGAAACTAGATGGCAGCGCTTCCTGTTCATAAGGCATTTCATGTTGCATCTTTCGTTTTGCACCACTTCATTCCTGCGAACTGCTGAGCGACCGGGATCGGATCCTTTTTTTCACCTGCTGTTACATACTTTGCAAAAAATGTAACATATCGTAGGAAAGCTACGGTATACGCACTGCACACACAAAGGGTTGACAAAAAGCTTTAAGTGCACTCTGCACCATAATCTCTTTGTAAGTAGCGTCTCAGTATTCCGAGTCGGACCGTCTCCACCAGTTCATTACGGATGCTTACAACGCCTCCACGAGGCAACTACTGGTTTCTCACCACGTTTTCTTCTATGGGAGAAAACTATCTGTTCTGGTAGACATAATCTTTCATTATCGACTATACGCGTCCGAATACGTTTCCAAGCACACTGGCGAGTGCTGTCTGTTCGCTCAGTCTTTGACAGCCGGTGAGCGGCGAAGCCAAAAACCCCGCTTCGAATCTACGCAGACACCTGCCATCTCACAAAACGGCTCTCTCGTCTGGCTTCGCGTGCCATTTGACACACTGTCTTTCCTCCAAGTTTGTGGTGAAATATGAACCCTACCGCCTCTTCGACTGGACTTCACCATAGTAGCCGTCCACTTATATCCGCCGACGTAACCGAGAAACTGGCTGTGTGTGCCACCTCAAGCCATGCAATCACCCGCATGTGTTGTTACGCCGTGAAGGGCCAGGATGGCTCGACTGTTTTGCGGAGGAAATTTTAAGGAGAAAGGTGGGTACCGGCGGAAGCCACACCGCGAGCGCAGTGTGCAAGTTCCAGCCTTCGACTGAAAGCTACGACGGCTGGTTTCGCACACTCTTGAATTGAAAGAAACTCATTATAAAAAAGATTCAGGACTCCATTCAAAACTTTACGTAGGAAACGTTTTATTAGAACAAAAAAAAAGAAAACAGGCGAAAAATATTTCATTCAAAACAAGTACCCTAATTATTTATTTGACTCCGTAAAAGAAGGTACCTATTTTGAGCAGAGAAGGTGTATAACGCAAATTACTGACATTTAAAGTTTACCCGGGTGCAGGCATTTAATAAAATCAGGTACTTATTTTAAGAAGAATCATCTTTCTGCATGAAAAATGATTGCTTCATATTGAGGTTACATATTGTTTATTAACTTCGAAAATATCGGTCGAGCAACCACTGAATGCATAGAGTCAGCGACGTTTATATCCACGTTTGGCCGGCGTTTCTCAAAATTGTCCCAGAGTAGTATCTGTGTTTCTACAAGAGCGAACCATGAATATATTGTATAGGTGTACCAATGGCATAATATCTGTCTCAAAGCTGGAAGCACGGCCGCGTCTTCTTAATTCATCGTAAGTCTGAGTAGGCAAGAATATGAGCTTATGTGCACTGTATTGAATAGATGTATAAAAAACGAAATTTATTTTACTGCAATGAATAACAAAGAACATGTTCACTTATTCCCGGAGTCGAGAGGAGTTTCTGAAGGAGAAATAAATCTGCTGGGGATATAAGTGCTGCTGGGACCGGATCAATTAGAATAAAGAAATCATTGTACCATTGTTTATTTTCATTTTTTGCGCATTGATATTATATAGGTCATTTATCATGTCACAGTACTCACGTGAAACCAGCATAACAGCACTAAAACGAACTCTTTCCCTCCCAAGACTTCAATCACGCCGCATTATATCACGTCTCTGCCTCCTTCATTCTTTTTTTTACCATCCTCACAACCGGCACCCTCTTCTGCAACCTCCCTCAAGAATGTCCAGTCGACTTAATCACAATCACCCGTTAAAACTGATTTTTGGCCGCACTGCAGCAATGAATAACTCTTTTTCTCCAGATTCAATAGCCCAATGGAATGCTCTACCGGAGGTTATTGCTTCATGCAAAGATCGTGAAATGTTCCGAGAAAAACTAACGAGTCACCTTCAGTGTTCTATTTGACAATGCACATTAGCCTGCTCTTGTATATTTTGTTAACGTTTGTTTGTTGGTTTCGTTTTCTTTCCTTGTTTTTGTTTCTTGAACTGGTGTTCGTATGCTGTTATACAATGTTATTGCCCCCGCCTTATGTAATGCCCTCGGGCCTTTAAGGCTTCAATAAATGAAAAGAAATGAAATAGGTGCCAAGAAACTTCTCTTCCCGCTAACAAAACTGCACAAATACATCGAATGCAGAAGTAAAGGTGAAATAGATGTACAGGAAGACAGATGCATTGTGGAAGATTTATCGCAGCAAGGAGGAAACAGAGTCCCAGTTATAGTCTGGGTCCAGAGAGAACAAATACGCATGATGCCTCGCACTCTGTATAAATCATATGAATTCACAGACATCAGCACTATCAACATATCTCAGGGAGGAGCTCGTCTTCTGGGGATGCATGCTCACACATAGCCCCTTATGTCATCCACATCAAACGACAAAAATTATATACATGGCACAACGGAGAGATTTGCAATTATTCACAAGCGTAACAGCATAGTACTCATCGCACCTTGGCCTAGATTAAATAGAAGATTTCATAGATATATCTCTTATGGTGACTAATATTTTTTATTAGATGGAGTAAGAGTCATTATGCGGTAAAGTCACGCTGTTACGTGAGGCCTTTGTTGTGACGCAGATATTGTTGGTCATTGTATATGGCAGACAAGCACCCTAGTATAGTAAGGCGCGCTGACTAAAACAGATTTATTCGGCTAACCTCCTACAAAGAACAATTTAGCTTTCAAGGCAGAAGAAAACCTTTCTAAGCTCCAAACTAATCCGCTGCATTCCTTTGGGGCTTCATTTCAAGGATATAACGAGTTTATATTGTTTTTAGGTTTGCTTCAGTTCAGTTCAGTTCAGGCGTTCAGTCGTGTCCGACTCTTCGTGACACTATAGACCCTGTCACGCCATGCTTTCCGGTCTCTCACTATCTTCTTAACATCACATAGCTTCATCTGCAATGCCTCGAGAATGCCATCTAACCATCGCGTTCGCTGCCTACCCCTTCTCCGGCGACCCTCAACCTTTCCCAACATCAAATCTTTCTCCAGCGACTCCTCTCTTCTCATCAGATGACCAAAGTAGCTGAGCTTTAACTTTAGAATTTGACCCTCCAATGAGCAGTCAGGGTTTATGGTCGACAATATCGACTGATTTCATTTTCTGGCCATCCAAAGAACTCTCAAGAGTCTCCGCCAGTACTACAATTCAAACGCGTCAATTCTTCGGCGGTCAGCCTTTTTCACAGTCCAACTCTCGCATCCATACATCACAACTGGAAAGACCATAGCACGGGTTATACAGATCTTGGTTGGCAGACTAATGTCTCTGCTCTTTACTAGGCGGTCAAGGCTAACCATTGCTCTCTTTCCCAGAAGCAGGCGTCTCCTAATTTCATGGCTGCAGTCTCCTTCCGAGGTAATCTTGGCGCCCAAGAACAGAAAATCTGTCACAGCTTCCACTTCTTGTCCATTGATGCTCCAGGACTTGATAGGGCAAGACGCCATGATCTTCGTCTTTTTAATGTTCAGTTTAAGCCCAAACTTCTCACTCTCTTCTTGTACGCGCATCAGAAGTCTCTTGAGTTCCACTTCACTTTCTGCCATTAAAGTGGTATCATCCGCATATCTAAGGTTGTTGATACGTTTTCCAGCAATCTTCACTCCAGCTGAAGACTCGTCCAGACCGGCCTTCCTCATGATGCACTCTGCATATAGGTTAAATAGGCAGGGCGACAATATGCAGCCTTGCCTCACCCCTTTCTCAATCGGAAACCAATCACTAAGACCATGCCCAGTTCTGACTGTGGCCTCTTACCCTTCATAAAGGTTCCTGAGGAGACAGATGAGGTGAATTGGAACTCCCATCTCTTGGAGAGCTTGCCACAATCTGCCGTGATCTACGCAGTCAAACGCTTTCGCATAATCAATAAAGCAGAAGTAAATGGGTTTCTGGAATTCTCTTGCTTTTTCCATGATCCAGCGAAGGTTGGCAATATGGTCTCTAGTTCCTCTGCCCTTGCGAAACCCAGCTTGCACGTCCGGAAGCTCCCGATCCACATACTTCTGCAGCCTACCTTGCAGGATTTTTAACATCACCTTGCTAGCATGCGAAATAAGCGCGATCGTGCGGTAGTTGGAACAATCTTTGGCACTGCCTTTCTTTGGAATGGGGATGTAAACTGACCTCCTCCAATCCTGTGGCCACTGCAGGGTTGTCCAAATCTTTTGACATAAGGTATGCAGTGTGTTAACAGCGTCGTGGTTGAGGTTTTGAAGCAACTCTGCTGGAATACCATCAATTCCGCTAGCTTTGTTCTTAGCAAGGCTGGCTAAGGCCCATTCAACTTCACTCTTCAGGATGCCCGGCTCGAGATCAGTAATCACAACCGTCCTATGTTGGGTTTGCACATCCGGGTCCTTCTTGTACAGTTCTTCTGTGTATTCCTGCCACCTCTTCTTTATCTCTGAGGCTTCAGTGAGGTCCTTGCCTCGTTTGTCCTTTATCACGCCCAGCTTAGCACAGAAGCTTCCTTTGATATCTTTGATTGTCTTATACAGAGCTCTTGTGTTCCTTAATTGGCTGTTGTCCTCAACTGCTTGACACTGTATGTTCAGGAAGGCATTCTTATCTCTCCTTGCTATTTTCTGAAAATCCGCATTGAGAACCTTGTATCTTTCTCTTTCCCCCATACCTTTTGCCATCCTCCTTTCCTCAGCTATTTGCAAAGCCTCTTCAGATAACCAGTTTGCTTTTTTGCATTTCTTTTGCTTTGGAACTACCTTAGTAGCAACTTCTTGTATTATATCACGAACATCAGTCCACATCTCTTCGGGCTCTTTGTCTTCTAGATCTAATTCTTGAAATCGATTCCTTACTTCCGCAGCATATTCTAATGGAATCTGATCCAGATCATACCTGAAAGGCCTTCTAGTTTTCTGCGTTTTCCTCAATCGAAGCTTGCTAGGTTGCTTATACAGGAGCACGTATTTTGTGAACAGAAGTGAATAAATATTTGTTATTATTATTATTATTATTATTATTATTATTATTATTATTATTATTATTGCGTTGTATTGTAAACATTACTTTATTACATGTAACTTCCACTTTCTAGCCTAAATTTGTATTTACTTCACTTTTTGCTTTTTTCCTGTTCAATGCTGTTTCTATCTTTAACTGCTTTTTCTGCGTTTCTCATTTACATTTTAACTTTAAGCTTTATATTTGAATCGTACTTTCCCGCGTTCAAATCTGTTTCTATATTGTAATTGCCTATACTTCTAGCCTGTGCTTCAGATACCAAACACTTGTTGCGCCTCGAGTGGTTGTATATTTTATATATATTTCTATATTACTATAATCAATGTTTTTTTTCTATATATATCGGGCTTTTTTTTTTCTTCGTGATGTGCTCTACTATTCTCTCACCGTGTATACAAGACATGCTACTCATTGATTTCTTTCTGTCAGTGACTCTTTTTGTCTAAGTTTCATTTCATGTGTTGTTTGTTTCTTCTTTTGTGTTCTATCTGTGTGTAAACCGTGTATGCATTTTTTTGCGCGGCAGCACGACGACCACATGGTTGTTACTGCGCATAATAAATAAAGATTGATTGATTGATTATAGTTATTATTATCATCATCATCAATATTAATTTCTATTAAAATAAAATTAATACTAATATAATAGTTAAATAATATAATAATAATCAATCAATCAATCTTTATTTAATGTGCGCAGGAACAACTATGTGGTCTTGGTGCTGCAGCACAAAAAAAATGAAAATGCACACACAAGTTTTACACACAGAACACAAAAGAAGCAAATAACACATGAAATGAAACTGAGACAAAAAGTGTCACGGAAAGAAAGAAATCAATGAGTAGCATGTCTTATATACACAGTCAAAGAATTGTAGAGCACATCACGAAAAAAAAAACAATAGAGGAAAAAAAGCAAATAACTGACATTGCTTATAGTAATAGAAATATGCATATGATAAACAACCATTCCAGGTGCCACAAGTGCGTGGTACATAAAACACAGGTTAGAAATACAGAGAAATACAAGAAATAGAATTGAACGCGGGACCGTATAAATAAGTATTAAATATAAATAAAAAACGGATAAAAAGCAGTACAAGATACTTTAAACAGCACTGAACAGGGGAAAAAGCAAAAAGTGAAGTAAATTATATACAATACTTAGGCTAGAAAGTTGAAGTTATATGGGATAAATACAGTTTATAATACAAAGCTACTAACGTTCAATATAATTGAAGAGAGCGAGTTTTGGAAGATGTCAAGGTGAATACAAAAAGAGTTAAACAACATCTGCATTCTATCAAGAGGAGAATGGTAATGAAGAAATAAAGAAACTTGAAATGGTCTGAATTCACTCATGCTCTATTATTATTATTATTATTATTATTATTATTATTATTATTATTATTATTATTATTATTGTGGTAGTGACGATTTGAATGGAGCAGTAGTTCTGCTAAGATTGCCTGGAAAAGGCTGCCTAACTCAACCCCGCTATCCGCTCAATCGAAACCCGGATGCCGATTTCCAGTGTAAGCATGTGATATTAACGCGCGGTCTTTGCAATGCAAAAGACACAATATACGATTGCGTTTGCACTAAAATGAACTATTTATTGCACTGACTTGCGCCCGCAAATTGACTCAGAGAGTCGGCGGTGGTGATACCAGCTATTGTGTTCAGCGGTCATTGATCTAGGATAATACGCAACATTCGGCATAGCTTAATTTAAAGTCGAAGAAGGAACATCAAGATAAAAACGCAAATATTATTCGTGCATCCTGGAGCATAGTGGATAAAAACAAATGGTTGGGACCAATTCAAGATACACTTCTTGGAATTTGGAGAAAGGTAAAGCTGCGTCGCCCAATGCCGGGTGATAATCTCGCACAAGATGATTTGGTCTTCAAAATCACGGTGAAAAGTATGTGCTCCTGTTAAAGTAATAAAAATACAGCTTTCAATTATTTGCAGTGTTCCCCGTTAAAAAGGCATCACCGCGATGCTACCAAAATGAACGCAGAGTTTAAACAAAAACAATCGAAATGTTAACTCCAAGATTTATTTAGGGATCGTAACACCGAATCAGAAGAGATGGTAGGTAGAAAAGGGCAAAATATGTTTTTTTTTTCTATTTTCATAAACAAATGTATTGAAACATATTTCAACAACCTGCCTTTAAGCATACAGGCTAAAATGAAGAATGGAAGCGGTCTAAAAGTCTCGCCAAGCACATTTACCCCTATCTCAGCTCTTAGCATAGCTTGCTGATTCCCAAGTAAAATAATAATAATAATAACAATAATATTAATGTTTTATTTACACCCAATGTGCACATAAGATGAGGGAGCACAGCAGAAAAAGTTGTAATGACAACTTGACAAGGCCGCTGGCCCCCAAAACAATAACAATGACAGCTTCACATCGGCAGTGCAGAAAATATACAATCACAAAGTATACACACTGAAATTAACATAACGTTGCAACAGACAACATTCTTCACACGATGGGGGGGGGGGGGGGGGATGGAATGAGAGAAAAAAAAAACTAATACAACACTAGTGCAGACTTCTAGCATAGGAAAGTAATAATGCACACCTCTAAACGGACAAAAAATGTTTTCTAAGCTCTTTATAAGTCATTGATTGAAGTTTAATGTGTTTTCTATCCAGATCGTTTAATGTTCGTGGCAGTATGCTGTGTAATGTTTGGAGACCATAGTTTGTTCTGTATGTGCGTACCTTCCATTGTTCATTTCTGCGTGTAGCGTACGTTCTATCGTTTGCTTTCAGTTCAGCTAGTGACTGTAGAAATCTAGAATTATTTATGAAATCTCGTTTAAGTGACTTACATAGTCGATAGTCGTAAGCTTTAGTAACTGGCATAATATTGTATTTTTTAAAGAGATCATGAGTATGAAAATAAAGTGGGACATTTTCAATAATCCGAAGAAACTGCTTTTGTAACACAAACTTTTTGCGTGTTTTCTTTAGTGGTTGAACCCCAAACTAAGCCACAGTAGTTAAGCCGCGCTGAAAATAGGGAGTTATATATTAGTGTCATAATATTGCGTGGCAGAAAATTATTTCGATAAGCCAGGCCCACTACCTGCGCGAGTTTACTTGTAAGGAAATCTACATGCGCATTCCATGAAAGGGTTTCATTAAACATTACACCTAACGTCTTGAATGTCGGTACGATTTCTACTGGTATGGTCTGCATTCATATTGTTTTCGTTATTATGATGCTCTTGTTTCTAGGGCGAAATAGAACTGCTTTTGTTTTCGTTGTGTTTATTTTAAGCATGTTCATGCGCGACCATTCTTCTAACGTAGCAAGTGTTAAATTTGCATTATCAATGAGTTCATCGGCCAATCGTCCAGTTAGAAATACACTGGTGTCATCGGCATATATAATAAAGTTAGCTGCGGGATAGCTATTCACTATGTCGTTTATATATAAATTAAACAAAAAAGGCCCCAAAATGCTTCCTTGTGGTACTCCACAGCAAACTTGTAAAGGGTTGGAGAAATGGCCATTAATTCCTACACTTTGGATTCTATTACATAGATAAGATTCTATGAGAGATGCTGCTTGTCCACGAATGCCATAATGCTCCAATTTTCGTATTAGTAGATGATGATTTATGGATTCGAACGCTTTAGTGAAATCAACTAAAAGGCCCAAGACCAGTCTGCTGTCTTCGAGTTGAGATAATATAAACTCCTTTTGGACAAGCAGCGCATATTCTGTTTCTGTGAAACAATTTTCTGTGAAAGTTATCATGGACCCAATTATCGTGTGTGTATCCCTCATTTTATCCTTGTCTTCTGTGAGCTACGTTTCCTAAAACCCAGTTATTCCTATGCCTACCTGCCTACTTAATGTTCTTGCCGACAGACGGTGTATTAGTATCGAAAACCCCGCTTCCCCGTATTTTTTTGCAAGTGCTCCAAGACAAGTTCGCAGCGCGGTCCTACACACATATACACTGCGCGAGAGGTTTATATTCTTTAGATTTTTCTTTCTGCCGACGGGTGACGTGGAATATGCTGCTGGCTAGTAAAATAATGGAAACAAAAAAGAGAACGAAGTCTTTGCGGTGCTTGGAAAAACACTGTAGTTTTGTTCAGTGTGACCCAAAACACATTGCTTGGATATTTAAAGCAGGGTTTGCGGTTTTGGTGCAATCGAATAAGAACAACCGTTCAGGCAAGCAAGCAGAAAGGGTCTTCTGAAATAGCTCAGCAAGACGAAGGAAAAGAAAGTGCCCCAGTTGCGTTTAGCTATCATTAAAATGCATAGACAATGCTTGCATTGCTTTAATTGGGATATCCCTAGCGAAAAAACCGTATGGGTCGCAATAACCTCATACAGATTTGGCATGCTGAACTCGTACTAAACTCATATAAATCTCATACAATCTCATATAATTCTCATAAGTTGAATGATATTTGTATGACATATTTTACTTGTAAGACTATAGCCAAACGGGCGAGTTGGTGGAACATATTGGAACATTTTTCCATCCAATACTTGTAATACTTTAGTATGAGTTTAGTATTTGAAATCTGTATGAGGTTATTGTGACTCATAGGGTTTTTTCACTAGGGATGAGCGTCGCTTAATATACTGGGCTCGTTAACACTGCGCGACAGCCTTGCATGTTTTGGATAATTCTTTCTCCTGAGGAGAAATATATAAACACTAATGGTCCCGGGAAGCTGATCACTAATTTTTAAAATTAGGACATTTGAGGTATAGACAAGCGTTTTGCGGCATGGTAATATCAGTGTTGGCGGACGTCAGATAAAGGGCAAATCATGCAAACTAATAAAGTTTTTATTTAAATTTCATTGCTGTCTTTTGCAATAAGTGATTTCTAGCGGGCTGTATTAACAATACCAACTGTTAGAATTGTGAAAACGCGTTACCCTCGCCGCTGATGCTCAACTATTGTGGGCCATTTCTCGCGCCATTCGAGAACTGCGCCTGCGGCAGGGTGAACAGCGACGTCAATCAGGTTGCATCACTGTGTCACGTGGTCGGCCCCCTACTACCTAGACTGAAACACAGTGACAATGCACGTATCTACCAGAGCTGCGACGATGAAAAAATTTTCGAGGGGACTTGGAACAACAAAAGTGCGATGAGGCGAAAGCCATTATTAGCGCGATGGAGCGTAGCCGTTCACTACGGCACCTCTACATCCCTCTCTTTTTTCACTCCCAGCTTACTATCTGCCTTTATGGCGTGGTATATGTGTCCGAGGAGAATTGTGATAGATACTACGCCTTTTCCATCCGGCAAATCAATTTGAAATGCCGCTGGTGGGTTCTGTACTAACGCCTCTAAGGCATCTGGGTCTGTTTCTGTTTGCTGTCCGGTGCAGCGTTCGAGGAAGCGCCATATGAAAGGCGCCGCACGGACGCCTGGATTGGACGCCCGGTGGGGTCAGCTTCGTCTACGCATGAATCGCCTAGTGACGTCATGTCCAGTGGTGACGGTACATGGCGCGCCCCTTGTAGAACACAACCAGCATTCCATTCAAATCATCAAAGTTCACCAGCGTTTACAGGAAATTAAAGGCGCTGTGTCTGTAACTCGCAGAATCACGCTCTTTTGGCAATAACAGTTGTTTCTCTCTCTCTGTCCGCTATCGACGGTAGACAAGGGGAACTATGATGAACGTTTACGACCGGGGCGGCGCTGTTGGAAAAGCGCTCGGCTAGGACTCCAAAGGATGGAGGGTCGATTCCCGGGGGAGATAAGGTTTGTTTAATTATTTTTAACTATCTCCCTTTAGTGTTCCTGTATATGCTCCCTAGGGAGCAGAGTTGCGCGACTGACATCCCTGCGCCGCTCTTGGCGATGACGTCAAACGTTCCATTCGAAGGAGGAGTCAACTTGCCACGCGCAACAGGAGGAGCCAACTTTACAGGCGAAACATTTTTCTCGCCGCTTGCAGTGCCGTCAGCTGTCGTCGCATCGGTTTCTACAGTGTGTTCCAACCTTTTTTGTGCGCTCTAATGGCATGGCTGTGCAGTGCAGAACGTTCTCTTCAAATATGACGGGGTGCAGTGCGCCGAACTGCACAAACGGCACCGAAAGCGGCAAAGTGTTTTATTCAGTGCCCTGCGGAAGGTTAGTCCTACGTCGGCGACTGCAGTAGCTTTTAAGTATGGGCCGCGTGAAACAGCCCCGAAAGGAGCTCGAATATGCGAGGTATGTTGTTTTTATTTCATCTTAATGCATTCTTTGCACTTATTTTCTGTAAAATGGCTTTGTTTATTAACTTTTGGGCGATCCCTAGACACGTTAATTTGCTTGCGCATCTGCCGACTTCATCGCTCGAATTCCTCGCGATGCACTTGAGAACTGCTCTTTTTCTGAGTGTAAGACACCAGCTCTTGCAGTATAATATGTTGGCGGTATATAATGCTACATCTCCTGCTTTTACTGACTGTCACCTCATCGTTTCGTGAACCACATTATTACTTCCCGTGCAATATTTTACTGGCCTTCCATATATTTCCCCTAACTTTCCACAGATGTACGGCTATTTTCACTCTAGCATCGCCGTTTAGTGAAGAGGGTCACGAATGACAGTGAAGTGCAGAATTTAATACGAAGCTAATGTATGTCTTAAAGTATAACTAAACAACGCGATTCATAACTTGCACGAAAACTATCTGTTGTGCTGGCTTTTTCTCTGGCTGACTGTGGTTTTAACAGGTATAAACTGCATCCTTTTCCGTAAATTTAATGTCTCGATTTTCTTACTTGCGGTTCAGTTGCATGTCGTTGTTGCCGTTCATTCGCCAATGTGTACTACAGTTAATGTCGCCGCGAAGCTGCGGTTAAAATTCTGATCGTAATTTCACCAGCGGGAACGCTGGAAAATTGCGCGGAATGTGGTAATGCATGATTAGTGCTATTTTTTGCACACTTCCATTGCGGGGGTCATAAAATATTGTCATGAATACATGATTGCACTGTCGCGTCTCTCGTAACCTGAGTCCCTTTGGGACTTAAACCCCACAAACGAACAATGATTGCACTGTGCATCACCTGTCGCACATGGACCTTTTTTAAATACAAATCCAGTCAACAATGTTCGTACATGTTTTCTTCTGCACATAATCCTATGCAGGATCATTTCACAGCAGACCAGTTTGAGTGGTCCTACTTCAAAGGAAGGAAACTGCTCAAGCCAGATGTGCCTACCATCTTTTCTGGTGAGTGAACCACTTGGAATTTCCAAACTTGCATTGCTCTTAACTCTCCGTTCATTGAAATACCAACAGTATACTCTTTCTCATGCAGGCATGCCTTTGCAGGCACTGGAAAACAGCATGGCTGTTGTGCCGTCCACACCGACATTAGGTGAATACGTTCAGCTCGATCACTCAATAGCTGTGTCGTGCATGAAAATTGTCAGGTGCACATTTTTCATTCTTTTTCACCTGAACAACCGTATCAGTGTGCTGCGCCTGTGACTGCCCAGAACATGCTTTCAGTATCAGCATATGAGATCTTTTAGTGTCCAGTGCACAATATGAATACTGAACATTAGGCTTTTCTTTGTATAATAATAATTCTG
>JAJIZL010124267.1:127362-202430 GCA_023969395.1 Amblyomma maculatum | reverse complement strand
ATGAGACCTTTTAGTGTCCAGTGCACGATATGAATACTGAACATTAGATTTTCTTTGTATAATACTATTTCTGTAGGCTTGGAACTAACTCTTCATTCATTGCAATGTCAACAATGTACTCTTTTTCATGCAGACATGCCCACTGGAAAACAGCATGGCTGATGAGCCATCCCCACTGACGTTAGGTTAATACATTTAGCTCGATCACGCTGTAGCTTTGTCGTGCATGAAAATTGTGAGGTGCACATTTTTCATTCTGCCTTTTTCACTTGAACAGCCGTATTAGTGTGCTGTGCTTGTGAATGCCCAGAACATGCATTCATTATCAGCATATGAGATCTTTAGTGTCCTGTGAACGATATGATTACGAACATTAGGATTTTCTTTGAATAATACTAATTCTTCGGGCTTGGACCTAACTCTTCATTCATTGCAATGTCGACAATGTACTCTTGTTCATGCAGACACGCCTTTGCAGGCACTAGAAGACAGCATGGCTGTTGAACCGTCCCCACCGACGTTAGGTTGGGTAGGTGACCCTTATTGTGCCACAGATTCTCCTTCTGTCACTTAAACTATTGCACTTCTCGCACTGTGGTTAAGCATGAAGTGTGTCTTCAGGCAACATATTTTTATCTGTGTGCAGGAACCTCGAAAGAAGACCGGGTGCTAGAGCTGGGGCGACCGCTCAACCTGGACCTCCTCAAACAGCTCTCAGCTGAAGACACTTAACCATGTTGAATGTCATTCCTGGTTTCTCCTTTTCTTTCATAACAGTGCAGCGCCTATGATTTACTCCAGTATTGTACTAAAATGATAATTGTATGGCTGACATTGTGTCTACTTCCCCCTGACGCTGCAACCACCATTTGGCAGCTTAGTCTGAAACTGAAAATAGATGCTCTATAATATTAATCAGCCACACACAAACTCCAATGTGGTGACTCATGCTTACCTTTCAGAAATAACCATTGTCTTTCTACACCATGCATTATCCCAAATAAAAAAAGTATGGAAAACTAGTGTCTACCCCTTTATGGTGTTATGGCCTTTAATGACTACCAGTGTTTCTGCACAGGGCCTGCATGTCCCTCTGAGTGTTCAGCATTACAGTGAAGTGTACAGTGATTGTCAAGTACAATCTCTTTAGCCTCTACTTATTCTGCAGTAATGGTGTTATGTAATGTACCTGTTACAGGAGCACTAGTCAGCTGTATACAATAAAGTTCTAAATACCAGCTGTTTGTAAAGTGTTTTTCTAATCCCTATCTCCTGCACAGAAGTATATAGGTTGTCAGTCTGTCTGCATGCTAACTAGATTTGCCTACTTTGGGTAACTGTTCTACTTATCAAAAAGCACTGAAGGACCCTCTGATAATGGTGGTATTTAGGGGGGGGGGGGACAGAAATTGGTATGAATATTAAAATACAAATTGGAATGCTACAATCGTAGCATTTTGCGTTACAGTGAATGCAGCCGTTAGAAAAAATTAAATTCATATATTAAAAACGGAATGATGCTTACAAAAAAAAGCACGCGACTGGATAAGGGCAGTTTGAACGATCGCAGCATGGAAAAGTTTCAGTGGACGAAAGTCACATATGGTGTTATGGGTAATATATTGCAAGATAATGGAGCGCGAGCAAGTCTGCGACCTGTGCTATTGGTTCAATTCGCCTGTCTGTCAATTGCATTGCTTTAGACTGCCTGGCTTTGCATTGCGTGCAGCGGGGTTTCGTTGTAAGCGTCGTCTAATATTACAGACGATCCCTACAGAATCGTGCATTGTAATGTTCTTTCTGCCGGGGGTTGCAAAACGTTTCCACGCAAAACTTGCGTAGTATTGTCATTACTTGTATTTTTACATCATTAATGTCACAGCTACGAGCTACTGCAACCGTTTCGCCATCTCTGACAGATCATGCTGTGCCAGCATGTTATGCCAATCACATGTGTTTTCGATGTTATGTTTTCCAGAAAAATGCACGATGCGCTTGGAATCGATGCCTGCGCCTTTATACAGCGCAAGGAAAAAGAATGCCTGTAAATAGAGTGTGATATACATGGCAATAAAAAAAAAAAGCGAACTGCTTTACATCGTCTGCCCCGCCGTGATCACAGCCCCTGTACGCCCAAGGAGTGGCTTTCCCGCAGAGCCCCCCTGTAGACGTAAGGAGCGGCTTTCCCGTTGAGCTTGGAACATAATGGCGGACCTTCGCGCAACTCTGCTCCCTGCGGGAGCATATACAGGAACACTATCTCCCTTGAAAATGTGACGCCCTCTGCCGACAACACCTGCTGACAACGATAAAGTAATGAAGGCTTTCGCCTTGAAACGAAGAGGCATTAAAGGCTTTCGCCTTAAAATTATAAGGTGCTCCGGCATCCCTGACGAGCATATGCTTTCCTGATGTATAACAAGGTTGACAACCTATAAATGCTGACAGCACATGCGACGCAGCATAAAACTGCCCAAAGTATACAGAGCTGAAGCAAGAATGAAAGACATGGAGACGCTTAGGAAAAATCTTGGAGTGGTCACCTTGTAAGCAGCCTGCCTTTGTGCCAGTTGAGCGCTGATATGGCCGCAGGTGTTGTAGGCCACTTTTCGACCACTGCAGTGGTTGACATTGTTACCGCGTACTTTTGCGCACAGAACTATTTTATCGAGCGGGACGGTTGTACTAAGATGCGCATCATGGTTGCCATGTGCCCTCTCGTTGCACTTTCGCAAGTCTTCAATCGTTTTGCGACAACAGAGTTGGTGCACCCTCAACCTCAAAGACATAGCACAGTGTTGAGCAGAGTTTGAAACTGGAGTCTTTTGCCTGTGTGAAAGTCAACCCACAGGCCAGCTTGAGAGAAGTCGCCGATGCATTGGGATGCAGTTTTTTATGTTTGGCGACTTCTCAAATCTAGCAACATGTACCTATAAAAGATATGTCTGCACCAAGCCATAAGAGAGTCTGATTTTTTGTCCCGGCTCGGTTTCTGTACTGGTGCCTAATGAAATGCGAGAAGATCCCTGAATTTTAGTCACCGTGATGTGGACCGATGAAGAAAACTTCAGAAATTCCATGGTAAATCAGCGCAAAGCCAATTATTGGTCGACCGTCAGCCCATATTGGGTACGCGGACAGACTTCAGGTTCGGTGGTTTGAAAGTGTATGCTGCAGGATATTTCAGAGATACATGTAGGCATCTACTGTAATCGTAATAACACCACTGGCAGGAACTACACGGAGCGCATACTAAATTACATGGTCATGAACTTCTCTTCAGAACGTCTGCTTAACTTGCTGATGTGGTTTCTACTTGTCGAGACTACACCGAAATTATTATCTCGTACTGTTGATATTTTGCACACTAACTGTCCTAACGAGTGGATTGGCCGCGGTGGACCGACTTCTTGGCCTCCTAGGCCACTAGACTTATCTCTGCTGAATTGTTTTCTCTGGGGATTGGTGAAGAATAAGGCTTATACGACGCAGCCATCCAGCCTTGATGACCTGAAGCATATAATTACTGTTTCCTTGAAAACATTCATGAGGACTTTATTGAGCGCTCTGTCCGCGTGATCTGCATTGCCATGGAAGGACAGCTTTCGAACTCATGATGTAGTGCTCTTGTACTGTACAGGGGCGATGGAAAGAAATGCGAAAAAAAAATGCAAATCCTTCGAGCTTCCTTATTCGCATTTCTTTTCATTGCGCATTTACTTCGGTGGTAGCAGAAATACTTTAGATTCGCTCGTTGTCAATTGTAATACGTCTGTAACGTCTTTTCTTAACACCAATGTAAAACTACCTGAAAAAAAGTTCGAGCAGGCGAGAGCAAAGGCCTCGCGTTATTCGCGTTTCTTTCCATCGCGATGGTACACACAGCTAAATTGCTTACTGAGACTAATTGTTTCTTTCATGTGTGAAAGTTTTCTGCCGTTAAATAACAATATTTTCATAGTTATATTTTTATCCATCATGACTACACTGTCAAATATGTTGGACACCGTTTTTGAAGGCTCAAATTTCATTTAGTCCGCTTGAGCGCCATTACTGTCCACCTCAAGGTCATTAACATACCTTATTGCTCTTCAGCCTTTTAATGGTGACCTGCGTAGCTTCGAAACAAAATCCATAAAGTCACGTTCGCATAATATTAGGCCCAGTGTTTTCATTTTATTTTAATAATGATCACTTTTTTGCATTACTCGGGCGTTTTTCAAAGGCCTCTAAATGAAGCAGCGCAATTCGTAGCATTGTGAAAACAACGTAACTAGCTGTTTTTCAATCTATATATGTTGTAAGATGAAGGTTTACTGAAGTACTCAGACTGGGCAGATCAGCGACAGCGAACAGATAGGTCCAACACGCGCAGCGATCACGATGCCACTAACTTGAACGTCCCCCGTGCACTCCTTCCTCGTCACAATTACCGCGGGACGAAGAGGAGCCATCTTGGCGACTTACGGCGTGAGAAAGACGTCAGGGTCGTAATAGGATTCGAGGCGCTGGACGTGAACTACCTTGCGTCCGCGCCGGCGTAGATCATGAGACGGCGTAAGAGGTTCCACCACATAACCAACCGGAGAGGTGTGCTCCAGAACTCGGTATGGGCCATGGTATTTAGCAAGAAATTTCGAAGATCGTCCAGGAGCATTGGAAAGTATCCATAGCCACACAAGGGCGCCAGACGAGAAGTCCGGTGTCGAGTGTTGGTGTCATGATTGGATTTATGGCGGGACTGGGTGTTAGCCGTGAATGCGCAGGCAATTTGTCGACAGTCTTCCGCATGCTGGGGGGCTTGAGACGCAGGAAAATACTCGGATATGTCTGGCTGATACGGTAGTATGTTGTCGATTGTAGCAGAGGGGTGGCGGCCGTATAGGAGAAAAACAAGGACAGAAGCCAGTAGTGGACTGCGTTGCGTTGTTGTAAGCGTAAGTGACATACGGAAGGACGAGGTCCCAATTTTAATGGTTGGAGGCGACGTACATAGAGAGCATGTCGCCAATGGTACGATTGAAACGCTCAGTGAGGCCATTCGTCTGGGGATGACAGGCGGAGGTGGTTCTATGAATACTGTTGCAATTGGCGAGCAAGGCTTTCACAACGTCACTTAAGAAAACATCCTCTATCGCTCAGCAGCTCTCGACGTGCACAATGGCGAAGAACAAATCGCTGCAAAATGAAGGAAGCTACTTCTGATGGTGTGGCAGATGGAAGAGGGAAGCGCAGTGGCAGAGGGAAGCGGCCCGTTCAGATCAATTCCGACGTGGTCGAAAGGGCGTGGTGGGCAGGATAACGGCCGCAGGATAACGGATAACGGGTGGGCTGGGTGGCTGTGCCACGATGCAGTCACTCAAACCGTTCTGCCTCGCTATGCAGGAAAGCCATGTTGTCTTTACGCTAAGAATCTAGTGATTATTTCCTGTTACAGTTGCCAAGCCCACAGTTGTTGCCTTGTGATTACCACTTAGTGTACTGATGTCATTATTTCCTTGCTTCGCGCCCCAAACCGTACTGCTAGGCGTTTGTTACAGAGCGCCAAATACCAACTCTGATTTTTCCCGAATAGTTAACGACGTGATCGGTCAGCTATCGAGAAAATACACAAAAGCACATATCATTCTTTTCGGAGACTTCGATTTTTTAGGAATCAACTGGCAGACACAAACAGCAGTCAGCAACAGGGAAGCGAATGACTTCATTGAGGTATGCCTAAACTTAAACACAAGTGGTATCCGAACCGACCCGCATTGCAGAAGGGTGGGAAAACATCCTCGATCTAATCCTAACTACCCACCCGGAAGCCCTCTCATCTATCACTTATCTACGCGAAATCAGCGACCATAAAGTGATCCACGCCACATTTGAGTTCCACCCATCACGACGCCAAAATCAAAATAAAACTATTCGGCTATACGACAAAGGAAACTATGAAGCCTTTAATCTCGAATTAAGCCAATATCTCTCAACATTTGAGGTATCTTATCACGATCGCTCAGTAAATGATAAGTGGTTCCTCTTCAAGAGCAAGATTATCGAACTAACCGACAGATACATTCCTAAATATGCTTCCACTCGGACCGGTAAAAACTATGCTATACCAAAACAATAAAAAGATTCGACAATAAAATAAACGCCTTTTCCGTGCGGCAAAATTAAAGCAATACGAAGCTTTCGCGTGGGAAAAATACTATGCAGCCGAACACGCCTACCTATCCGTAATCCGCAACGCGCGAAATACTCTTTCATTCACAACGACCTTCCGCAATTGTTGACTTTCAATCCCAGAAAGTTCTGGCAGGTAATAAGTGAGCACTCGGCACACACCATCACTCTTACTAAAGAGTCTGGCGAAGAAGCAGATGGCGACGAATGCGCTGACATTTTTAATAATGCCTTTTCATCTGTATTCACTAATGAAATTACGCAGCAACTGCGCCTTCCGCCGCCAATATACAGTCCAACATGCCTGCTGTCGTGTTTTCTGAAGCTGGCATTTCCTCGCTAATCAAACACCTTAAAACTTCATCATCGGCAGGCGTCGACGAAATTAACTTCAAAATACTTCGCAATACTAAGAACGTTTCTGCAATGTACTTATTGTTATTGTTTTCACACTCGCTTTCTACAGGATGCATTCCGGACGACTGGAAAGTGGGGAAGGTCATTTCCGTCTATAAATCAGGCAACAAAGGTACTCCTTTAAATTACCGTCCGATATCATTAACCAGCATACCTTGCAAAATCATGGAACACGTCATTTATTCTCAAATCATGAACTTTCTTGACAGTAACAACTTCTTTCATCACTCACAGCACGGGTTTCGCAAGGGTCTTTATGTGAAACTCAAATGGCCATCTTTCTTCATGATGTTTACTCCAACCTTGACCTAAATTTACAAACTGACGCTATTTTTCTAGACTTTGCTAAAGCATTTGACAAAGTTCTCCACAGGCGTTTACTGCTAAAACTAGCCATGCTAAATCTGAACCCTAACGTCTTATTATGGATCGAAGAATACCTTTCTAACCGCTCCCAGTTTGTTCTCGTTAATGAACACAGTTCTAACCCTCTTCCAGTAACATCAGACGTACCCCAAGGTTCTGTATTATCTCCCTCCCCCCCCTTCTTAATTATATAAATGACTTACCCTCAAACTTGGTTTGCAATTTTCGTCTGCTTGCAGATGATTGCGTTTTTTACCGCACAATTTCCAACACCTCTGACCAATCACAGCTACAAAATGGCATTAACGCCATACATGCCTGGTGCGATGACTGGCTAATGTCGCTTATTCCTAATAAATGTAAACTCGTATCTTTCACCGCCGGCGTAACCGCCACGTTTTCACTTACTTGACTGCTAACACTCCACTAGAATCTGTATGCTCATACAAGTACTTAGGCGTCACCTTGTGCCAGGATCTCTCCTGGCGCTCACATGTAACGAACATCGTCGCATCAGCTAACCGATCATTGAGTTTTTGAAACGACATTTACGGCACGCCCCTCAAAGTATTAAACTTCTCGCCTACCAATCGCTCATCCGACCCAAACTAGAATACGCGTCTGCTATCTGGAGCCCGCAACAAGCATATCTCATCAGTTCACTAGAATCTGTCCAAAATCGCACCACGAGGTTCATTCATTCAGCCTATTCGTATGAAATCAGTGTATCGTCACTTAAACGACAATCAGGTTTATCAATTCTTGCCCATCGTCGTCGCATTGCTTCTCTTAATCTCTTCCATAAGTTTTTTTACCTCTCCCTCGGCCAACCATCCTACATCACACCGCCAGCTCGCATATCTCATCGCACCGGCCATCCACTAGTAGTTTCATGCCAGCGCGCCCGCACCGTCACTTTTTCTGCATCATTCTTCCTTCGCACTGCAAAAGACTGGATTGGCCTTCTCTACGATGTTGATGTCATCACTGCCCATCAAGTTTTGTTAACAGTTTAAATACGCACTTCATAAAAATCATGTAGGCAATCATATTCAATGTTTGTACTTCCACCCCTTATGTAATACCCCCAATGTGAGGTATTCAAGGTAATAAAGTGTATTGAAGTGAACTCCCCAGCAGAACTTTCAGGAGACGGCTTGCAACGTTTACAGGTGAGGCATGAGCGAACGTACTTGAGTACGAAGGTGTACATGCCCCGCCAGTAGTAACGCAGCCGGAGACGAGTGTATGTCTTGAAGGCACCCGCGTGACCGGGTTGTGGGCCAGCGTGTATATAGTCACAGATTTGCAAACGTAGCTGCCGGCGAATAACTGGAAACCACTTGCGGCCATTTGCGCAGTAGTTGCGGTGGCGGTAGAGGAGGTTATCACGAATGGCGAAGTGGGAAGCATGGCGACGGAGAGCACGCGATGGAGATGCAGCCGTAGGATTGGAGATAAAATCGCGGAGAGAATTTATCCAAAGATCTTGCTGCTGCGCTGACAGCATTTCTTTGATGTGGAGCGATGGGGGGGATCGTCGGAAGAGGAAAGGCTCGCGACCTCAGCTGTAAGGGGGCAGTGGGAAAGTGCATCGGCGTCGTGATGTTTGCGGCCGGAGCGGTAAACAACGCGGACATCATATTCCTGAAGGCGAAGAGCCCATATTGCCAGTCTGCCCGATGCGCGTTTCTGTGAAGAAAGCATGGTGGTCCTTCACTACCTCAAAAGGGCGGTCATAGAGGTAAGGACGGAATTTAGTAAGAGCCCAAATAATCGCTATGCACTGTTTTTCAGTAACAGAATAATTGGATTCAGCCTTCGCCAGTGTACGGCTAGCATAGGCGACCACGTATTCAGTATAGCCCGATTTGCGCTGAGCGAGCACAGCGCCGAGAACAACACCTCTGGCGTTTGTGTGGACCTCGGTAGGCGCTTTAGGGTCGAAGTGCCGCAGGACAGGCGGGGCCGTGAGGATGTGGCGTAACGCATTAAAGGTATCTTCGCACGTTGGCGATCACTGCAAAAGGTCGGAACTGCCGGACAGAAGTTCTGTCAAGGGAGCAGCAATGAAAACAAAATTTCTAATAAAGCGCCGAAAGTAAGATGACAGCCCGAGGAAGCTACGAGATCTTCGATGGAAGTTGGTTTGGGAAAGGCTGCTACAGCACGAAGTTTGGCAGGGTCTGGAGATACACCTTCTTTGGAGACAACGAAGCCGAGAATGGTGAGCTGGCGGGCGGCAAAACGACCTTTTTACAAATTCAGCTGCAGTCCGGCATCAGATAGGGAGGTGAAAACGTGTTTCAGACGGTATTGGTGTGTGGCAAAGTCAGGAGAAAAGACGACAATGTTGTCGAGGTAGCACAGACATGTCTTCCACTTTAGGCCACGCAAAATGGAGTTCATCATCCGCTCAAATGTTGCCGGAGCATTACAAAGGCTAGATGGCATAACTGTATATTCGTACAGGCCGTCGGGAGTTACAAAGGCAGTTTATGGGCGATCAGCCGCTTCCAGGGGAAGTTGCTAGCACCCGGAACGTAAGTATAGAGAAGAAAAGAGCTTGGCGCCTTGCAAGCAATGGAGAGCGTCGTCGATGCGGGGGAGAGGGTAGACGTCTTTGCGCGTATTTTTATCAAGGCGGTGATAATCGACACAGAAGCGGATAGAACCATCTTTCTTTTTCACGAGGACAACAGGTGACGGCCAGGGCAGCTTGAGGGCTGAATCACGCCGTTCTGGAGCATTAGGTCGACTTTTTCTTCAATAGCCAGGCGTTTGGTTGCAGACACATGATATGAGCGCTGTCGAAGTGGTGCGTGGGGGCTGGTGTCGATGCGATGAGGCTGCTCTGCCTCTTATCGTGGTGCGCAATTCACAAAGGTGTGAAACTTTACTATGGGATCGCGACTGGCTCGAAGCTTTGAAATTAGACTGGATGAGCGTCTGCGGAATGAGTGTGGACAAGGTAGCAGGCCTTGTGGAAAAATACTCGAATATATTTGAGCCTGCACTAGGATTAATCGACAGCGTTCCATTCAAGCTCCTGTTGAAAGACGCTAGTACTTCTGTATTCTGTAGGTCCCGCCTTGTGCTCTTTGCGCTCCGCGACACAGTAGCAAATGAGTTGCATGCAGTTCTTGCTGCAATCAGGAGTGCAAGTTTGAATGGAACGCAGTGAATGGGCGACTCCCTTAGTAGCCGTTCTCAAAGCAAGCGGAAAAAATATGTGGAGATTACAAAGTGACTAAATCCGTGCCTCAGAAGAGACTATTATCCGTTGCCGGTAATTGAGGACATATTTGTAACGTTATATGGCTGCACGTATTTCACGGTGCTTGATCATTTAACAGCCTGCTAATAGCAAAGATTGCACCCGGATTTCCAGTCGCTTGTAACGGTAAACACGCATGTCGGCTTGTTTAAAACACACGTCTTTACACGGAATAACAAGTGCACCGTCCAATATTCAGGCAGTAATGGATGATGTTCTGAGCGAGGTAGAGGGAGTGTTCTGCTATCTTGATAAGGTTTGATAGCCGCGAAAACGTTGGAAGAATGCTACGGGAAGGTCGAAAGTGTGCTGACAAGGTTTAGAAAGAGAGGCATTAAACTGAAGAAAGAAAAATGCAAGTCCTTTTAGACCTCAGTAACGTACCTGGGCCACGTGATCGATGGCAAGCGCGTTCGTCCTTCCCACGAGAAAGCACCTCCCCAGGTACAAATATGAACTCCGAGCATACCTTGGGATAATAAATTTCTATGGGAAGTTTCTTCCAAACCTTACAGCAGAACTGAAACTATTGTGTGAGCTACTCAGTAATAACGCGAGATGGAAATGGACAGCTGAACAAAGAAATAACTCTTCAGAAAACAAAATGGTGGTTTACGCAGAACTCGCGACTAACGTCCTACTACCCTACATAGGAGTTAGGACTAGTCTGTGAGGCATCTGGGCACTCAGCAAAACAGTACAAGTCTACGCACACATCGAAAAAGAGGCACTCGCCGTTGTGGTCGAACTAAAGAAATTTCGCATGTATTTTCTTGGGCAGAAGTTTTGCATTTGCAGTGATCATCAGCCCTCAGTAGGTCTTTTATGGCATGACAAGGCGATTATCGCTGTCAGCGGCCCCGGTTCAGTGATAGGCATTGTTGCGGGCAGCCTACAACTACCGGTTAGTTTATCGGAAGTCGTTAGAGATTGCAAACGCTGACGCACTGTAGCGGCTGCCATTGACAACCCAAGCTGACGACCCTGGCAGCGTTAATTTTTTCTGTACTTTATGAAGTACCTCTCTATGCTAACAAAATAAAACTGAAACGCGCAAGGACAAGGTTTTAATCAAAGGTGTGCTGTTATACACAAACCGGTCAGCCTTCAAGCATCACAGACGATCTGCTCGCACCGTATTTTGTTCGCCACAACGAATTTTCTGTCGACCAAGATGGTGTAACTTGGGGAATCCGCGTAGTAGTGCCAGTGTGCCTGCGTGCGCACGTGCTGGCCATGTTACACGAAGTCCAACCTGGAATGACCCGAATGAAAATGCTCTCGCGTAGCCACGTGTAATGGCCGAGGATAACTCAGGTTATCGAACAAACGATGAAAGAGTGCGCCACATGTCAGTTATCGCAATACGCGGCACAGAGTGTTCCCTCGTCATTGTAGGGATGGCCCACCAGTAGGTGGGAAAGAGTGCACCTGGACTTTGCGTATTGTGATGGACAGTGCTTTCTATTGCGTGTTGAAGCGCATTCTAAGTGGGTGGTAGTGTTTGTGATGGGTTCGACGACCAGTGAAAAGACTGGAAAAACTGCCCAGTGTGTTTGCTGCATATGGGTTACCAGTAGAGGGAGTGATCGACAATGGCCCGCAGTTTTCTTTAGCATATTTTGAGAACTCCTTGACCAGGAATGGCGTTCGGCAAAGTAAATCCCCTCCTTATCATCCTGCTTCAAATAGCAGTGCAGAGTGCTGTGTGCAGACAGTGAAAAGAGACCTCTGGAACCAGATCCAGGACGAGCACTGGAAAGGGAAGACGATGTCTATGCAGCACCGAATTGATCAGTTTTTGTTAAGATACAGGAACACTCCAACGGAAACCACAGAGAAAACAGCAGTGCAGAGATGCCTGTCGTTGGCGCCACGAACCCGACTGAGCCTGCTAAACTCTGACATGGAGCTAAGAATGAGAAGCAAATTGGATCGTGGAAAGCAGTCTGCAAACCAAACGCGCGGATCCTTGGTTGCTCAACGGCGAAAAGACGAAGATTCTCCGTCGCCGATGACCACTAACGAGGACGCAGCTATTTCATTGCCGCTCCACACAACGACATCGGCGACAACACGACCAGAGTGCAAGCCGACACCGTCGCCCAGCAAAGTAACAACGGTACGCCCCGGCCATGACCTGAAGAAACGACGGAGCCGAGATTGGACACCAAGGCCCACGTGCAATGCGAACACGTGACCTTGAAATCGATGTCGACGGCCGCAGAGTCACTGCCCTAGTAGACACCGGAGCTGACTATTCAGTCATCAGTGGATCGTTAGCCTCTCAGCACAGGAAAGTTACCACCGCTTGGGATGGCTCGCTCATTCGCACCGCAGGTGGAAACATGATTACTCCATCGGGACGATGAACTGCAAGAATAACCGTAAATGGGCGTACTTACCCCACCAGCTTTGCGGTCTTGCAGCAGTGCTCCCGCGACGTGAATATAGGCATGGACTTCCTAAATGAACGCAGGGCTATCATCGACCTGCGATCCAAGCTCATCAAGCTCTCTGCATACAAAGCCATTCCTGCTACGACGACATCGAAGCAACGCATCGCTCTAAACATCCTCGATGGAGAATTGACCGTCCCGCCCCGATCAAGCATCGCTGTTTGCGTAGGTAGCGCAAACATCGAAACCGCTGAAGGCATCGTCGAAGGAAATATCTAATTGCTCTTAGAACGAGGTTTCGGCATCCCAAGAGGCATCGCGAAATTCCGGAGAGGTCAAGCTCAGGTGCTGGTAACCAACTTCACCGAAGAATACCGGCATCTCAAGAAGGGCACGATGATCGCTTTTCTCGACAAATTAGCAGACCTCAAAGATGTATTCACCCTCCACGACCAAACGCTGGAAGACGCACCGGACCAATTCCGTCCGCCCACATTTGACATCAACCCGGAATTGACCACAGCAGGAAACATCTGATTCTCAGTATTCTTCGAAGCTACGGGGAGTGCTTCTCGTCATCATCAAAGGTACGACAAAAACCACCGGCCAAACACGGCATTATAAAGGACGAACACGCCCGACCTTTGCGCCAAAACCCCTATCGTGTATCGCCGCGAGAACGACAGGCCATACGCGATCAAGTTGAGGAAATGCTGCGTGATGACGTAATCCAGCCATCGAAGAGCCCCTGGGCGGCACCAGTCGTTTTGCTGAAGAAGAAAGATGGCACACTTCGCTTCTGCGTTGATTACCGCCGCTTGAATAGCATTACTAAGAAGGATGTCTACCCGCTTCACCGCATCGACCACACTCTCGACCGGCTCTGTAATGCAAGGTACTTCTCATCGATAGACCTGAAGAGCGGATATTGGCAGATTGAGGTCGACAAAAGAGATCGCGAGAAGACCGCATTCATCACATCGGACGGTCTTTTTGAGTTCAAGGTGATGCCATTTTTTTTCTCTGCTAAGCACCAGCCACATTTCAACGAGTAATGAACACAGTCCTGGCTGGCTGGAAGTGGCAAATTTGTTTGGTAAATTTGGACGACGTTGTTGTCTTCTCGTCAAACTTTGAAGATCACCTAAAACGACTGCAGACAGTGCTGGAAGCCATCAAGTCATCGGGACTAACGCTAAGAGCAGAGAAGTGTCACTTCATCTACGAAGAACTGCGTTTCTTAGATAACATCGTTAGTAAAGATGGCGTTCGTCTAGAGCCGGACAAAACAGCTGAAATCGCACAATTCCAACCGCCTGTCGACAAGAAAGCTGTGCGCCGATTCCTTGGATTGTGTGCTTATTATCCACGATTTGTCAGAAACTTTTCGCGCATCGCCGAACCGTTGGCGCAGCTTACAAATGCTGACGTACCTATTAAATGGGAAGCGCCGCAAGGAGAAGCCTTCGACGAACTTAAGCGCCGCCTGCAATGCCCTCCCGTACTTGGCCAGTTTGATGAAAACGCCGAGACCGAAATCACACCGACGCGAGCAGTGTGGGCCTAGGAGCCATTCTCGTCCAGAAGAGTGCCTGACAGGATAAAGTAATCGCCTACGCTAGCAGGTCACTTACAAAAGCTGAAGTCAATTACTCGACGACCGAGAAGGAGTGCTTCGCTATCATCTGGGCAACTTCTAAGTTTCATCCATACCTATACGGCCGACCATTCAAGGTGGTAAGCGACCATCACGCGCTCTGCTGGCTGGCTAATTTGAAAGATCCCTCCGGTCGCCTTGCTAGATGGAGCCTACGACTTCAGGAATTCGACTTGACTGCAGTCTATAACTCGGGCCGGAAGCATTCCGACGCAGACTGCTTATCACGCACTCCCGTCGACGCTCCCCCGAAGGATGATGACGACGACGCCTTTTTGGGACCGGTAAGCGCCAGCAGTTTCGCAGAACAGCGATGAGACCCTGAGCTGAAAGCGCTAGCAGATTACTTAGAGAAAGACCGCTTCCCCTCCTGGTGTGTTCAGGCGACAATTATCTTCGTTCGCGTTAAGCAAAGACCTCCTCGTGAAGACGAATTTCGCACCCAACAGGACTGCGCAACTCCTTCTAGTGCCTAAAAACCTCCGGCAGGAAATTCTGCAGGCGTTGCATGATGAGCCCACAGCAGGCCATCTCGGATTTGCACGCCCGTTGCGTCGAATCCAGAAGTAATACTGGCCGCGACTGCCTGCCGATGTTGCCCACTACATGAAGACATGTGGTCAGTGCCAACGACGCAAGACGCCGCCTATCAGACCAGCAGGACTACTAAACCCGATTCCACCCCCAGACCTGACCTTTCAACAAATTGGGATCGATCTCCTCGGCCCCTTTCCAGCTTCGTCTATGGGTAACAAGTGGATCATCGTGGCCACTGACTACCTTAGCCGTTACGCCGAAGTAGAAGCACTACCAAATGGTACCGCGGCAGAAGTCGCCAAATTTTTTGTAGAACAAATTTGTTTTGCGACACGGCGCCCCAGAAGTGCTCATCACGGACAGGGGAACGGCGTTTACGGCAGAGTTGACGCAAGCCATCCTGGAATGCAGTCATACAAGCCATCGACTAACAACTGCGTACCATCCCCAGACCAATGGCCTTACGGAGCGCCTGAACAAAACGATCGCGGACATGATCGCTATGTACGTCGACGCTGAACACAAGACATGGGACGCCATCTTGCCATACGTGACCTTCGCGTATAATACGGCAGTCCAGGAGACGACCAGGACGACCACGTTCAAGCTTGTGTACGGCAGGGAGGCCACGACGCCGCTCGATGCAATGCTGCCGCACGTAACCAACGAGGACAACCTTGACGTCGCCGCCTACCTGCAGCGTGCAGAGGAAACCCGACGACTCGCACGGCTGCGTATCAAAGACCAACAGCGCGCCGACAGCCGGCGATACAACAACGACGCCACGCAGAATACAATCCAGGAGACCAAGTGTGGGTTTGGACACCAATTCGCCGTCGCGGACTAAGTAAAACGTTGTTGCGTGGATACTTTGGACCGTACAAAATCATTCGCCGCGTCGGACCACTGGACAATGAAGTCATTCCCGACGGAACGTCAGCATCACAACGCCCAGAAATTGTACATGTTGTACGAATGAAGCCATTTTAAGCGCGTTAAAGAATCTATGGTGTTTAAACCTTGCAGTGTTTACGCTTAAGTTGATTTCTTTCAGAACATCGAGGCGATGCTTTTTTTAAGGGGGTAATGCCGCGAAACCTTCAAAACTGTATTTGTTGTTTTTTAACAGCCGCCACCTTACGGCCCAGAGGGCTATGGAACGAAAAATGGTAGGGGTAACATTAAGAGATAGAAAGCGTGCAGAGTGGGTCAGAGAAATAACTCAAGTTACCGACATTCTAGTAGAAATTAAGAAGAAATGGACATGGGCAGGACATGTAGTGCGAATAGAGGATAACCGATGGTCGCTGAGGGTAACAAACTGGATTCCAAGGGAAGGAAAGCGTAGCAGGGGGCGGCAGAAAGTTAGGTGGGCGGATGAGATTAAGAAGTTCGCAGGGGTCAAGTGGATGCAGCTAGCACAGAACCGGGTTAAGTGGAGAAATATGGGAGAGGCCTTCGCCCTGCAGTGGGTATAATCAGGCTGATGATGATGATGATGATGATGACCATACAGCCTTATCACTCTGATTCTGGATTGGGTATGAGTTCTGTATTCTTTGTTTGTTAATGTTCGAGGTCGCGAGTCACAAGTTTATCAGTTTCGTTGTAGCGCAAAATGCACCGATATCTGACCCGAAGATTCCGGCCAGTCGTGTGTCTTTCTACAATGTCCCACCTTGTGCTGGTAGCTGTTTGCGACGTTATCTAGATTGTTCTGAGCAGCCTTTAAATTGAGCGTTGACGAGTGTGACGGGCATTCCTTTATTCGACGATCGACCAGCACGTTTGTTGCCATCGCCGCCGCCGAGTTGCTTAGTTCTTTTGCGGGCGCAAGTAAGCCCAATAAAGGGTTAATTTCAGTACCATCAAGCCTGTGTCTTCATTTGTGTCATCGACCTTAGTCACCACCACTTGACAATATTTACGAATATAGAATATGAGCAGACGTATAAACAGCCGCGTATGGATGACGCCACAACAGAGGTACTGACTATCACCACGATCAAGGGACTTTTAAAAATAAAATGTCTGCCGTTCGTTTTTTTCTTGTGTCACCCCTGAATTTTTCTACAATTCATAGACAATCTTCTAGCTGCTTCGGATGGTGTCGTCGCTATTCTGGACGATACTGTTATACTGAGCATTTTGGACCACTTTCCATGGTATTGAAACGTCTAAAAGATGCCGGGTTGAAAGCGAGCGAAGCAAAGAGCCTTTTCGCTGTACCTAAGCTGGTGTATTTGTTGTTCTGCATCTCCGCCAAGTGTGTGCAGCCTCCCAAAGAGAAGGTTCGTCCTATTGTTGAAGCACCTGTGCCAACTAACAAGAATTAGCGGCAAGACGTATTGGGATTACTCGCATTCTACTGCAGGTTTATCAAGGATCATGCTACAATTGGCTACTCGAAAGGGCGTCATTTTGAAGTGTACTTTTGAACTTCATTTGGCGTTTGACAAATTGAAGGAGGTTCTATCGCCGCTCCGATTCTACAGTACTACGACGAGAACAAGCCCATTTTCCTCCCCTTTGACGCATCGCCTTAAGGTCAAGGCGCAGTTCTCCACAAGCCAGGTAGTCATGGGAAAGAGATTCCAGTGGCTAGTGCATCCAGCACATTGGGCAAACCAAAAAGGAATTATTTGAAACATGACAAGAAGGGACTTGGGATAGTTTATGCTATGAGCTACTTCCAGCAGTATGTAGCTGTACGGGAGATTGTACTTTACATGGACCACAAGCCGCTTCTAGAGATAATGGGACCATAGCGTCAAATTCCGGCCATTCTGTCTGAAAGGGTGCTGCGGTGGTACCTCGTATTGAGCGCGTATAGCTACACATGTTTATATCAACCTTGAATGAAGCTTCAAAACACCGACCCTTGGCGTCTCATGCTACTGCCTACAACCAAAGACGAGCTCACGGCCCCCGGAGATATCGTTATGACAGAGGCAAAGCACATAACTCCGTTAACGGTTGTTAAAGTAGCGAATTCCACTAAAAGGTACACTGTTCTCGCCGTCATATATAGCAGTCTTCAGACAGGCGACTACACAGCGTGGCTGGATCAGATGCTTTTTATTAGAATCTCGTGTTGTCATTCCTTCTGGTCTACTGCAAGCAGCCCTATTGCTTCTACACGCCGTTAGTCGAGGAGTGACCGCTATGAAACGAGCTGTAAGCAGTCATTTGTGGTGGCCCAATGGTTGACCATACCGTCGAAGAGTGCCTGGCTGGATGTTGTATACGTCAGTCCTATGCCGAAGCTAGACCCGCGACCTCTGTTCTGACTTGCACGATATCTGAAAAACCCTGGTCAGTTCATCCCGTTGAATTTTGCAGGCCCATTCAATGGGAACTGTTAACTCATCGTAGTGGACGCTTTCACGATGTGGCTTGAAGTTCGCCACGTACGAAACGTAACCTCAGCTAAGGCCATCCAGGAGCTGCGTTCTACGTTTGCTACATTTGGCATTCCAGAGACGGTCGTCAGCGACAAAGGTTCCTGATTCACATCGACTGAAGCTAAGGAATTTCTGCAGGGGAATGACATGTGACATGTATCTAGCGCGGCAAGCCGAGATAATGGTTCAAGAGACTAAATTCGTGCTTCGCAAATTCCAGAAGGGGAGTCTTGCCTGTTGACTGTCAAAGTTCCCGTTCACACAACACACGACTGTTCATGCGACAACTCGTCAGACGCGAGCACATCTGATGTTTGGTCGTCAGTTTAGGACATCATTGCATTTGAATAATCCAACAAGTGGGCTGGTTGAGGATTGCGAGAGCCAATAGGCTCCAGTCTACGTGCCAGGACGACCTGTGTTTGTTCGCAATTTCTCCGTTTCATCGAAGAGTTTGGCTGCCAGCACTACCAAGCAGGTTGGTAAGCGGCCATATGAGGTATCTAGGCTCAGCGGTGGACTACTTCAAAGCACAAATGTCGATCACATCCGAAGGCGTTTCACTACCGACGACGAGGACGGATTTCAGTGGAAAACGTTCTCCGGTTTCCAAAATCTAGCACCACCTGACGTGGCCGACAGCTGCAACTCCGCTGACAGGGCTTTAACTGAAGTTACTGATAACTGTGACCTCGCTGCCATGGTTTCGTCGGAGGTGACAGCGTTGACGCTGCCGCTCGTGTTAGTGGCGTAATTCCATCCATACCATATGCGCATTCCCATAAATCTTCGAGTGGAAGGCGGCTTAATAAAACTAACTGTAATACATGTTGGAAAAACCGCGAAGGGGAAGAAGTTTCCCGCCATGTTAATGCTGGGAGCCTGGCTACAGTGATGAAGAGTGTGCGTGCGAAGAACGTTCTAGTGCGCTCGCTCACTCAGATCAGGCTACGGGCAGCAGCCCTGTTCTTAAATCCTGTATCAGCCCCATTGCTGCCGATACAACAGTTGCTTATATTGTCTATAACATTGATAGTACGTAAATGATTGATCTATGTTTGACAAAGCCTTACCTTTACATTACAGTCATTTAGCTGAAGAAAGCAGAAATATCCTCCCTTGGTTTGGCAGATATACTCGAAAAATAATATTGTCACCGGTTTCACCATTGAAAGCACCTAAAATCAAGTTATCATGGATTTATCAACGTAAATTTAACGATCACTCTCTTTACTGATAGAATTGTTGGTCACTTGCGTTAAGGTCTCGAGCAAGCCGCTGCTGAATATTCACCTCAATTAGCGATTTCGCGTAATGGATGAAGAAGCTTCGAGCTGTAATCAGTCTCAGCTGCGTTGTATTGCATTTTTCCGACAGCCATGCAGGAGTTATACCGCAGCAAATCATCTATGACGACGCCTAATCGAACTTAATTCTATAAACTATGTTATCTGAATGAGTTTGTAAGCTCGGTAGCACAACCTGACAAACTGTAACAAAACGTTCGCTCTCAGAACCGGGCTTAACAAAGATAAGCCGCAGCCCAATTTGTAACTATACTTGACTATGACAGCAATTCTCTTCTATTACTGAATGACAGCTGTCGCATTGAGAGAACCACCTTTACTTGCTGTCGCAGGTAGATCGAGGCTGTACAATTACACTTCTGTTTGTGTAATTTACCAGCGACTTCTCAGCCAGTAATAAATACTCCACTTAAAATACTATTATTTTACCTGTTCTCTTGACCAGACAAAAACAACTCGAGGCTATACTGGAATTCACTCCACGCAAACGCACGTCAAGAGTCCCCATTGTGTTCTGCTCGTCCTGGAAGTTTCCCGCCACTTCATTCCGACCTGCGTGACCCATCTTTCTGACCTTCCGAATGAGGCCCAATACTCCTGGGAAGACACTGAGGAGGCATGATTTCGAGCGTTTTGCAGTACCGCATTGAATGATGCAGCACAGAATCTTCTCGCAACCTCCGCCTGTCATAATGGTGCTAAGGTGCAATTCAGTTGGACATAGGTGCTGTATTGCATCAGGTTTATCAGAAAAAGATGGGCCCTTTGGAATTTGCTAGTCATAGCCACACATAATTGTAGAGGAACTATAGCTTGACAGAGACAGAATGCCTAGCTTTTGTATTTTCACTAAACAAATTATTTACTTCGATGTGTATCGATTCACAACTGAGGCTCATCCCTAGGCGTAGTTACGGCTTTCACAATTGCAAACCCCAACCAACCCTCAAGCCAGCTGGGTTCTCGTTGTCAATGATGACACTAGAGGATGAAATACAGGTATAATGCAAATTTTCGCGGTTTCACGACCTAGGTGTTATAAGCAGTGTACATTCTATACTCTGCTTTGACTGCAATATGGTAATACAAGTACGTAACGAGAAGAAATCCGGCAACCTAAGAAGGATATGTAAGGAATTTCCTAAGAGAACGCGCGACACCTACCATATAGCAAAACATTCCATGCTCTGAAGAAAAAAAAAAACTTGCAAAAGCCCTCCGTCCCGTAGACCGAGATCAATTATCGGAAAAAACGCCTTCTTCAGTTAGATGACCCCAAACCACTTGAACCGTACGAGCTAGCCACTAAGCAGAGGAAAAATAAAAATGACCCCAGTGAGCACCGTTGCTACCGCACACCTGTACCTGCCCGTACCTGCCGGCACCTTGACTCAAATAGGCTTTTAAACCTGCCCGCCCCCTTCCTACCCCTTTAAACCCACTTCCCCTTTCCTGTATTCGTCCCTCCTTGCCTCTTCTCAACAAGCCCTTCGTCACCGGTGCAGAAGTCGAGCCGTCTCCCAAATGTCGCGTTTCTGGGAAATAAAAAAGTGATGGTTGGAGAAGTTTCAAGTTTAGAGAGCATCGGACGCGAGTGAGGGGAGAGCGGTGGGGAGGGCTTATACAATTAAGCAGCTGCAGCATGGGTTCCGACCTCGAACGAAAAACTAAAATAGGCAAAACGAAGGAAGCAGCGTGGTATGCAGGAGATGAAGGCGATGTGAGAGGGACAAGCTGGCGGTGCATGACAACACAAAAAAATTTGGGAGGGCGGGATGCTGATCTTTCTTTTTTCTGCTTTTAATGGTTACGTGTTATTGTGGAAGCCGAATATTTATTTTGATCTCAGAAAGGAATTGGATTATCTGAATTTTGTGTTATGTATATTTTTGTGATATTGGCAGATAAAGTGCAATGACATACTTTATTACATCAAATTAACAGCTTGCTTCAAGCCATTTAATTGTTCCCTGCACATAAGCAGAATGTAACTACTTTTGGTCATTGTCAAGCATCCAAAAGCATCATCTATTCAAGAATGCATTTTAGTATTGTACGATTAAGCAATTGCGCCTGTAACTATATACTTTATTATTAGTTGCTTCAGTGTTTTCTTTATGTAACAGTGCCCTGGTGAGGAGTGATAAATTGTACCATCACTGTGTAGTATGTTTTGATAAGTTTGAGTGATTTTGACACCTTGTCATAGCTAAAGATACTGTGTTGTTTACATGTCGATGCCCAGGTGACGTACATTTTCACCATAATACGACAAATGCCCCATTGACAATCCAAGTTTGGTTGATATATGGGCACCCATATGAACTCTGCCCTCATATGCCTAGTTTCCATATGATCCATATGTCCTGCAATGCATATGGATATGGGCACAATATGGGGCACATATGGCCTCATACCATTTGCCCATATAAACTGCGCCTAGTCTTATATGCCCCAAATGGTGTGAATTTGACCCCATATGAATCGATATGTGGCCTATATGAATTCATATGTGGCCTATAAGAATTCATATATGGCCTATATGAAAATCGTATGGGTCTTTTTCAGTAGGGGAGTGCCTGGGATTAAATACCTATTGCTGCTTTTTCGTCCCATTGTGAGGCATCTGTGAAAATAGCTACGTGCCGTGGATATGTAATAGATAATTATCAAGGTGGTTGTTTATTACAGTGCTAGTCAAGTGCTGATTTGCATTAGATGGCAACGACGGGTCAAGGAACAGTGCATAAATAGCTTGAACATTGCCAACGCGTCTTACTGAAATAAGCGAAACTGCAAGTTTGGACAGCAAGGACTGAGTAAATACAAATTCTGGTTGCTTATATTGCGGCCAATAATAATCTACAAACTGAGCATGGTGTGTAATAAAAGCGGGAGAAGCCACTCCAAGCAGAGGTTCCAGTGCTCGTTAAAAGGTTCGCAGAGTGAGGAGCTCGAACCGAGAGTTAAATCACGTACGCGGGCCTCTAAATGGAGGACTGCATTTAAAACTAATTTTGCAAACCCCGAAAATAGTCGTGAAGTACGACTCTCTAGTAGCGACATAGGTCGTAGTTTGTATTAAACTGCCTGAAAAAAGAACACAACCGAACTCCAGAATTGGTCTCACATAAATTTTGTATACAAACAAATCAGTATCTTTGTGCATACCGAATTTCTTATGGCTAATTTTAATCAAGCCACCAAGGTTTCCCTCACCTTTCAGGCAATTGCTTTCGATATGAGGCCGCCAGTCTAACTGGGAGTGGTGTAATACACTCAAGTACGTCAACGATTCAACATGTGGGATCTGTGAACCACAATACGCAAGGGAGTATAAAGAGGGTGTGCCGGTGGGAAAACGAGTACTGAGGATTCCTTAACGTTAAGATTTATTTCTACTTTACTCAGCCAAACATCAAAGGCATTCAAGTGGGCTTGCAATAACTGCGGTGCAGAAGAGAAAAGGTAATATCATCCGCATACACGCACACTTTTATATTTGGATGAACAGGAATGTCCCTCATTAATATAATAAATAGCAATGGAGATAGCACCGATTCCTCAGGCACGTCTCTATGGTGGTAATAAGTTTCAGAAGTTAATGAACCTCTAGTGCAGGAAAATTTCCTATTCCTTGAGAATTCTTTTTGCCATGCAAAAATGTAAAAAGGTTGCCTAATTTCGTTTGTCTTATTCAACAATATAGACTGTTCTACCCTGTCATATACTTTAGCGATATCCAAGGTGACCAATGCCGACACTTCATTTTCATTACAAACCTAATTGAGCCCCGTAGACGAAACCCAATCTGTGCATCACTAAATGCATTCAGGGTCATGACATGGTTTGTGAGGCGCAGGTGAACTATGCGTTCAATAAGTTTCACTAAGCATTAAGTTGGAGAAATCGGCCGAATATTATCCAAATCAAAACCTTTTTCTGGGTCTTCGAGGATTAGTATAATTTTAGCAACTTTCCAGTCTTCAGGTAACCAAGAAGTTTCCAGGAAAAAAATTTACAATATTCAACACTTCCGAGTTGTAGTCTTGGACTAATGCTTTCAGCATAGCGACTGTATTACCGTTGCACCAAGGAGCTGCAGGTTTCATAGCAGCCACTATACAACGCAATTCCTTTGGCTCAACCGCAATGAAATCAGCATGTGGCGTAGGTCGAAGTAGCGGAACTATTGTTTGCGCTTGAAAGCGAATAGCAAGACCGTTACCAATCTGTTCAAGTTTACCTTTTGTTTCATGGGGTGATAACACCTCTGACTCGGTTACATATGGTGGAGATGAACTTTGGTTGCGTTCCATGATTCCATACAATGCCTTCCGAATAATTGGATTAGAGAGATAAATATTCATTTTAGCATTATACTCATGCTTTGCTATACAAATACGTTTTTGAAATGAAGCCGCATAAACCAGTGGCCCTTTTTGGGGCCACTGGTTATAGGAAAGGCTTTTCAATGCAGCTTTTCTACGACGGCATGCTTTTTCACATTCTTCATTCCACCATCCGCCCGACATTTTGTTAGCGACAGACAATTTCGCAGTGAACACTGAACGCTCAGTGGCATCTAACAGAGAAGAGAGTGCTTGTTGAGCACATCCAGATTACTCAGATGAAACTATGGAGGAAAAAGAGGAACTCAAAAGCTTTTTATAGAGTTAAAGTTTGACAAATTTCTGTTCAGAAGTAATTACTCTATGGGAAGCGGATACTATATTAAACCTAAGTGGGAAGTGGTCGCTAGATGTACCACAATTCACCTTAGCACATGATGAGACCCTTATTCTATTTGCTGCTAACGTTGAATCAATTACTGACCTAGAAGCTGCTCGTATGTAGGTTATGCCCGGACCATTACAGCAACGAACATCATTTACAGATAACCAGTTCAAAAGCCGCTACCAACATATATCTGACCGGTCACCCATACAACCAGTTGAGAATTAAAATCGCCAGCAACAATCACTCTGTTGGTTGAACTCAATAGATCACTTAAACAATCTGTTTTACGGACGCCTGTTGGAAAGTAGACATTTGCAATAGAGAGAGGAGGACACTGGAATTGCGATATGAACAGCAAGCAGTTCGCAGTCTTGTCGTAGAATATTTTGTGAGACCTTCGCCCGATTAAATGTCTTTGACAAAATTATTGTTAGCAAGCCGCCTCCTCGGCCGCTAGTGCGATCTGATCTAGAAGTTCTGAAATCATCATCATCATCATCAGCAGCAGCAGCAGCAGCAGCCTGACTATACTCACTGCAGGGCGAAGGCCTCTCCCATATTTCTCCACTTAACCCGGTTCTGTGCTAGCTGCATCTACTTGATCCTTGCGAACTGCTTAACCTCATCCGCCCACCTAACTTCCTGCCGCCTCCTGCTACGCTTTCCTTCCCTTGGAATCCACTTTGTTACCCTAAGCGACCATCAGTTATCCACTCTTCGCACTACATGTCCTGCCCATGCCCATTTTTCTTCTTAATTTCTACTAGAATGTCGATAACTTGAGTCATTTCTCTGACCCACTCTGCACGCTTGCTATCTCTTAATGTTACCCCTACCATTTTTCGTTCCAAAGCCCTCTGGGTTGTCCTCAACTTAAGTAGAACTCTCTTGGTTACCTCCACGTTTCAGCCCCATAGGTGAGTACAGGTAAGATGCAACTGTTGTATACTTCTCTCTTGAGCGATTCTGGTAAGCTGCTAGTCATAATCTGCGAGTGCTTGCCATATGCGCTCCATATCAATCTTATTCTTGTTATTTCCTTTTCATGGTCCGTATCTGCAGTTACTACCTGTCCTAAGTAGACATATTCGCCTACTACTTGCAGTGCTTCTCTGCTGTTCCTTCCCGAGGCTGTTGAACATTATATTAGTCTTCTGCATATTCATTTTCAAGCCTACCTTCTACGTTTCCTGTCTAAGTCATCAATCATTATTTGAAGTTCATCCCCCGAGTTGCTTAGCCAGGCAATATCATCAGCAAATCGCAGATTACTGAGGTATTCTCCATTTACCCTTATCATTAACTGCTTCCATTCCAAGTCTCTGAATACATCCTCTAAGAAAGCTGTGAATAGTACTGGGGAGATTATGTCTCCTTGTCTAACACCTTTCTTTATGGGAATTTTGTTACTTTCTTTATGCAGAACTATGGTTGCTGTGCAGCCACTATATATATCTTCCAGCACTTTCACGTATGGCTCGTCTACACCCTGATTTCGCAATGCCTGCATCACCGCCGAGGTTTCAACTGAGTCAAATTCTTTTTCGTAATCAATGAATGCTATGTATAGGGCCCCCGGCCCTCAGTCACCAGCTGTTGCGGAATAACTGACCACGGCGGGGGTCAGACCTGTGACGCAGCAGAGGGTGCTAAGAATTCCTGGCTCCGCTGGACAGGCCGCTATTGGAAATTGACCCTGGCAACGTTTAACGCTAGAACCCTGGAAGCTAGTTTAGCAGTGCTGTTAGAGGAACTAGAGGGTATAAAATGGGATGTCATAGTGCTTAGGGAGGTAAGGAGGCCGAATGAGGCATATAGTGTACTGAGGGATGGACATGTACTGTGTTATCGAGGTTTACCAGAGAGGCGACAACTAGGAGTAGGTTTCCTTGTCAATAAGTATATAGCGGGTAATATAGATTAATTCTGTAGTATTAATGAGAGGGTGGCAACCATCGTAATTAGGCTTAATAAGCGGTATAAACTAAAGGTTGTACATGCCTATGCACCTGCATGTAGTTATGATGACCAGGCAGTTGAAAGCTTCTTCGAAGATGTAGAATCGGCAATGCGAAGAGTGAAGACGCAGTATGATATACTAATAGGCGACTTCAATGCCAAAGTAGGGAAAAAGCAGGCAGGAGACGACGCAGTAGGTGACTATGGCATTGGTTCTAGGAATAACAAGGGGGAGTTACTAGTTGAGTTTGCAGAGCGCAATAACTTAAGAATTATGAATACCTTCTTCGGCAAACGGAAGAACCGGAAATGGGCATAGAAAAGTCCTAACGGGGAGACTAAAAATGAAATTGACTTCATAATGTGTTCAATCCCCGCCATTATGCAAGATGTAGAGTTATTCGGGAAAGTGCGATGCAGTGACCACAGGATGGTGAGGTCCAATATTAGCCTAAATGTGAAGAAGGAACGCAACAGATTAGTAAGAAAGAAATCCATCAAAGAATTAGCGGTGAGGGGCAGGGCAGAAAAGTTCAGGAAATTGCTACAGGATAGATATTCAGCTCTAACCGAGGATGGCGACATTACCGTAGAAGCAATAAACAATAATTTCAGCGATATCATTACTGAGTGTGCGGTAGCAGTAGGCGGTAGGATAGTTAGAGAGGATACCGGTAAGCTGTCTATTGAGACGAACGATTTGCAGAAGAAACGCAACAGTATGAAAGCTTCCAATCCAACAGACCAGATCAAATTGGCCTAGATATCAAAGCTAATCAATAAGCGTAAGGTGGCCGATATAAGGAAGTATAACATGAAGAAATTTGAGCACTCTGTAAAGAACGGGGGAAGCCTTAAAGCGGTAAAGAAAAATTGGGCATAGGCAAAAACAAGATATATGCGATAAGGGTCAAGGCGGGCAACGTCATCACAAATATGGACAAGGTAGTCTAAGTAGCCGAGGAGTTATATACAGGTCTCTACAGTAGCCAAAGTAGTCAAGACCGTAACGAGATTGGCGGTAGGGAAAAACAGTCAGACGTTCCACCAGTAACAAAGGACGAGGTCAAGAAAGCGTTAGAAACTATGAAAAGTGGGAAATCAACTGGAGAGGATCAGATAACTACAGATTTGCTGAAGGACGGGGGGGATATTGTGCTAGAAAAACTGGCCACCCTGTATACGCAGTGCCTGGTGTCATCGACGGTACCGGAATCATAGAAGAATGTAAACATTATCCTCATTCATAAGAAAGGGGACTCTAAGGACCTTAAAAATTAAGACCAATCAGCTTCCTGTCTGTTACGCATAAGGTATTTACTAAGGTACTCGCTAATAGAATCAAGACAACCTTAGATTGCAATCAAGCGAAGGATCAAGCAGGTTTTCGGAAACGGTACTCTACTACCGATCATATCCATACCATCAATGAGGTGATAGAAAAATGCTCGGAATATATTCAGTTCTGAAATTTGATAGAAAATGGCCGGTTTGGCAAAAAGCGAGGTTTCTTGCCGTAAAATTGTGTATGGATTGAATTTGAGATAAGATTCTGTAAATCGTGATACGAAGATGCATTTGAACGACAATTCCACCGTAGTACTTTTAACATCGCCATGATTATTGTAAAATCCGTGAGGCTGTAACAGCTTCCTTAAAACATCACTGTTATTCTGAAGATTAGGGGAACCTTTTTTACTTTTAGTGTTGGAATGGGTGGATTTGAGGGAGAGGAAGAAGGTTTGGTTTGGTTTGGTTTGTGGGGTTTAACGTCCCAAAGCAACTCAGGCTATGAGAGACGCCGTAGTGGAGGACTCCGGAAATTTCGACCACCTGGGGTTCTTTAACGTGCACTAACATCGCACAGCACACGGGCACCTTGCTTTTCGCCTCCATCGAAAAGCGGCCGCCGAGGCCGGGATTCGATCCCGCGTCCTTGGGAACAGTAGTCGAGTGCCGTAACCACTGCGCCACCCCGGCGGGGTGGAGAGGAAGGAAGAAGCTCGGCGCTTCTGGGATGAACATGTCATCGATACAACCGAAGGGAAAACGATGGACACATAGGTATCCACAAAACCCAGACTATGCACTTTCATGGAAGAAAAGGGAGTAGGCTTCATCTGGGTAGAATCTCCAGCAACAGGGACCCTAGCAACTGTAGGAGCATGGCATTCAGCTATTCCAGGGTTGCCAACTTGCAAATCTTCAATTTAGGTAGACCCAATCTTTGTAGCTACGACGTGTGATACAGCTTCTGCAAACGTCATTAACATACCCTCCAAGACACCCTCAAGTGATTTCTCTACAGATTAAACCCCCGACTTTGTCAGGCATGCTTCCACATCCGAACCTAGTGTTCTTGCACAAGGTGCATATAAATTCCTTTTACGGTCTAGCTGTGCATAGGCATCTGCTCTAGAGCACTTTTTGTGATGGATAATGTCTAGAACAGTTTGTTCATCTGCGCGTTTTGAGCTAGCATCATCATCAGCAGGGTGATCTGCCTGACATAATTTGCACATTACCACAGCAGACGTGCAAATGTCAGATGAACGGTTGTCTGCAGCGTGTTGAGGATTTGCACACCTTGCAGCTGTGTCCAAGGCGAGGCTGCAGAAGATCTACATGGTACACAATTGGCCGTACACTAATCTTTGTTGGACAATTAGCCCCGGCAAACGTCGCGATAGTGGAGTCTGTCGGCACCCTGGAGCCACCAGCATCCTTGCTGGAACGGAATAGGGATATGATTCCAACGCCATCCTCGTTAAATTCCTCGATCATTTCTTCAGGAGAAGCCGACCAACCTACGTCGTGTATAATAACTTTTGAACATTCCAGCTGTTCAGGTATAAAAGGCTTTACTGGCAGTGATGGAAACGATGTGCATCGAAGCAAGTCCGACACACATTGTATATTCGAGGACTTACAGAGAATACCTCTCCTGCCAAACGAACGCACCTCAGAGATTTCTAGGTCGGGGGGGGGGGGGGGACAGCCTTTAACTGCTCCTGGATTATTTTTGAATTTTTCAACTTTACGGCTCCATCCGCAATTGGTAGAAATGACACCGGTAATATGCTTATTCCATTCCTTCCAAAAGATTCCAGGTCCAAGCTTTGGGCCGGCAGACAGGCAAATCAGGATGCAGACCCCCCCCCCCTGTGGAAGCTACAGATATTATAGGCCTATTTGAACATGAACCCTAATTTCCGGTTTAAAACAACTACTGGCCAATCCCCCACGTGTAATGGCCTCACCGGAGAGAACGGTCAGGATAGCATACAAGGCAGGAACCAGCAATTAGGAGAATACAGCAGAACCACACAAGAACAGCAGAATAGCAAGTTATGTCAGCACGAGACGAAGCAGTCTCACTTCGTCATCGTCTCCCAATCGCCCGTTCAGTTCTCCGTCGTCTTCTTTGAATGGCATGCTTCAATATTGTCCTGCGAATAAAATTTAAAATCTCGTTCAGTCTCTAAGATATAAAAATATGACATGTACAGTATATCCGCATGTTATTTTAGAATAAAGCCTGTATCTCGCTATTTGGCCACATAAGTGTTTTTAGTAGGACTGAATGAAGCTCTTCATCGAATAATTAAAATTTTTCTTCACTCTTTTTGCTGTTGCATTACCGTTACCCTGCCTTAGAAATGGTATTCTCTTCAGGAATCTACGCATTCAATACGATTGCATTGCTGTTTATCTTACTTTCCTTAGTAGGTTCGATAAAGTTTCCATGTTGAATAAACAGATGGCCATCTAAGATTTACTCGCTCCTTCTGCCGATTTCAAAGCTAATTTTTCAGGCCAAACGTTGTCGCTTCCGTATCACAATACGTCGTGATGAGACGTAGAAAACTCAATAGAAGAGACAGCATTCCTGCTGAGTTGACCGAGTTGGCTGAAATTCCTTTTTGGATGGAAAACAGTGCAGAAGGACGAAAGACAAAGGAACAGGTCTGTGAGCTCGTCTGTGTTCTTTTTTTTCATTGGTCTTCGTCCCATTGCGCTGTTTTCAAACCGAAAAAGGATTCCTCCTCACACAGCGACCAGCGAGTACTGCAGCTGACACCATGAACGTTTTTGGCCCTTAGTGAATACTAAATAGAACGTGTAAGCAACGGGCTATATGAGCCTTATTACTCAATAAAATCTGTGTTCGGAAAATAAGCAAACTTTGCCACTTTCAATATTGAGATTACATCTGTCATTTAGCCACGGCATTCCATTCACACAGAGGTTAGCGTCATCTGCGCGCGAACTTATCTAAGGCATCCCGTAAAAGACGGTTACAAACTGGCCGAAGCAATCGGACTGTTTGGAACCGCTAAATAATAAATGAAAAGTTCGAAGAAAAGTTGCCTAAACACTTGCAGTGTATGTTTAAGCCGAATGCAGGTAATTATTCAAGTTTTGTTCACGTCAATACTATTGTCTATTTCAATTACTGTCAGGCATATTCAGATGAGAGACGCCACAACCGCTTTAGACGCCACACTCGCCAGCGTAACCCGAAGAAGAGAAGCTTTAAATTACCTCCTGTCTGCAGCACATGAAAGGAGTCTGCGCTCGGTCTAAGCATCAAGTATCAGCAGGACACCGATTCCAGGAGGTATAACCCACAACCCGGAACACAAGTCGAAACAATAGCCTGGGTTTGTTCACATTCATGTCGTCAGAGACACAGTTAAACCTTTTTGCCTCTACTTCAATCTATACTTGACAATTCATTGGCAATGTAACCTGTAATGTGTATTGTCGCAAAAAAGAAGGTGCTACTTCAATTGCGTGGCATATGAACAGAAATGGTAGAAGTTGCTTTCGAAACGCTTCTAGTTTGCACTGAACAAAGCTTCAATTCTAAATGCTTTTTGAATGACTCTCAAGAGAATGGGAATGTGGAAAGCCTGTATTTTTATTGTTCATGCTCAGAACCTCTGGCATGCTTGCCTTATTGATTTTCTTTCACGAAATGTACTCCCCAATTTTTCTTGAAAAATTACAACCACTCTCGATTGCTTCAACCATTTTCCTCGTTATTGTAGGAGATTTCCGGATTTTTATTTTGAAATTTTATAAATACATGCATACAGTTCTGAGCTAAAAATAAGTTGCTCCAGAATAAAATGTATGGATCGAAAATTCCTTTATAATGAATAAGCATTTAGCGGTAATCATGGTAACTGCTTAATTTATTGTAGGATTGGGATGCAAGAACACCTTGTTGTATACATGCTATAGGGCACGAGAAAGAAGAGATTTGACATAATCACAGGATAAGCGTTTCCTCAAAGCACGTCTCTGCACAATATTGACTAATAGGAGCGACTAACATTGATTTAGCGATACCCAGAATGTTAAAAATTTTGCATCGAAGTTTGGAATGAAATTCCGCTAATCGTAAGGAGAGAAAAATGTTTCTGCCCGAAAGAAACTTCTGTACTTGTTTGGCTCCATGGCCATGCAAAAACTGGCGAAATAAGCCACGCTTCTCAAATTGGACAATTTATGCGTTCGTTGCAGATCGCGTTGGCTCTATAAGATCGATGCCAGACATCTTCTCCTCTGCTGAATAAAGCTAAGTGGAGATTGCTACATGTTTCTAAATATTTCAATTTTTATAAATTTCTGGCTGGTGAAATGGAGATACATGCAGAATAAACCATTCGTGCGTCTTTGTACCATGCCATAAAATCATAGCATCCCATAGAAAAACATAATAAATGCTAAACCACTTGAAAACCGCTTTTCTCAAGAAGTGAAGAAGGCAGAAGAAACCGGCGTCAGAAGCTGCATCGTGTTGTCACGCTTCCGCTCCAAACTCGGAAATGGGTGAGTTAAATAGTATTCTATCTGAGTCCATTACTGACGAAGACCAATGGCAGCATGACTTCTGGCTAAGCCGAAGCATAGCAGTCCCGCTGACAAAAGTGCTGTCAGGTTCTTAGTTTGTGCAATCTCTCTTGCGGAAAATCTGTGCTGCGTCAAAGAAGGAAATGGTATCAAACGTGTGCACAATATGCGCATCGCTGTCTTCATCCTTTGAATTCGTCAGCTGGGCGAAAACCTAAGAAAAAACCACAACATCAACAAGAAGTCACCGCTTTATAATCGGCTAAAAGCAAATAACGACTTTGCACAGAAACACGCGCTCATAGATACATCTGCTTACAAACCAAAGAATGAATAATTGCACATCATATCGAAACATTTCGCTTCATTTAAGTAGCGCTTTGTAGTAGTATCTGAAGTGTACCAAAATCATACATGTCGCGTTCGTAAAAAAAAGAGCGGGTGTCTCAGTAAGCTTTAGCAAAGACTAGTTTTTGAACCCAAACAGGAAAACGGGCAGCCATTGCAAAGTAGAAAAATGGCAAAGGGCACATTTGGACCCTCTGTTCCTGCTGTTGTAGTATTTTTCTGGCGTTTTAAAACCCACATCCAGTGGCGATGAGATTCAATTATTCTGAGTGACGCGAGTTTCGGTCTAATTATTGTACCTCAATGCGAATGAAGGGAAACCGCCGACACGGATCACAAATTGTTTAGTCCTTTTAGGTTTACTCCTGACACCCATGCGACATGTGTTTTCTTACACGTCGTGTGCGTTCGTTTGCGCGACGACTGCCCAGCGGTGTGACCGGGTAATCGCGGCAGAAAGAATAAACATTTTTATGATTTAATCCCAGCTTGAGCCCAGTGATAAGAGCGAAATCCGTGTCAAGCATGGTTTTGATGTTTGGATAGTTTTGATTAGGTGGACGCCCAAACTTTTACATTAGAGTAGCCGTTATAGCCTCTCTTGCACCGCCTTTTGAACCTGTGATTTTTTTCCACATTTTCTTTTTTAGTAAGGTTTTAAGAAAAGAAAGTAGCTATAATCATTGATTGGTGCCAGGGAATTCTGAATGCCTAAACCTAATCAGGTCAACGTGCCACCATCATTGTAGTGGTGAAGTGGACGGGCAGGTTGACTTGGTCTAACATGTGGCGTAGTGAAGTTTTCCCTTGAATAATTTTAATTATTTCAGAGCCCTAGCACGTTTAAGACAGGTTTTCGCTGCATGCCATCCGATATTCATTCACCCAAATGGGCCTGCATCACGACCGCTCCCAATCCCAAGAACCACACATTGTGCCACATATTTTGATGCGTATATTTTAAAAAGCTTTTAAAAATACATTTATAACTAGCACATTACCCCACTTCGATTTGTATTAGGATTCACACGTTAAATCAGGAGGTACTTTAGCAGTAGAATTTTTTTATTTCCCTTTTAAATGGCCATCACGCGTATAAACTTTATTTTAAAGTGCGGTTACTTCTTTACTATTAACAACGTATTATCACTATTGAACTGTAGGCAGTATAGTATAATATTAGTCGAATATTAGTCTTGGCTGACCCCAGACATCAAGGACACAGAGCTTTTTTGCAACACGAAATCCCTTATTGCCTACAGGCGTGACAGAGCGGGAAGAAGGGGTGGTGGTGTCCTTATTCTCGCAAAATCAGAATTGCATTCATCTCCTGTTGGCCTTAATTGCTCTCATGAGATACTTTGCGTTAAACTAGCCCTTCCTACCTGTACAAATCTGATTGTTGCTTGTTATCGGCCTCCAAATTGTGACTCTTCCTTTGTTACTGACCTACACTTGGTCCTTCTTGACCTAAACTCTCGCTTCGCCCACGCAAACTTTCTACTTTGTGGAGACTTCAACTTTCCCGATATTGACTGGGGAAACCTGTCAGCACATTCCGGTCCATCGAAAAATTTTATTGACTTGGTCCTCACGTTTAACTTCACCCAGACAGTTAAAGTGCCTACTCGTGGTGGCAATATCCTCGATCTCGTTCTCGCCTCCAATCCAGAGTTGATTGAGTCGTTAACAACTGTCACCGGTCTGAGCGATCATGAAGTGATTGTCTTCAATTTTTCCGTTCCTGTCCTCACCAAGCAACCCTCCTTAAAGTATATTCGAGACTATAATAAAGCCGACTTTTGCACTATTAACCGTGAGTTAGAAACGCTTTTTCACTTTTTTCAAGAGACCGCACCAGTTAGATCCGTAGAACAAAACTGGTTGCTCTACAAGAATAAAATCTTATCCCTTGTTGAAACCTGTGTTCCCCTAATCTGCATACGTGGTGATTCTAATAAGCCCTGGTTTAGCAACGCCCTACGACGGTTAGCAAACAAAAAGAAGCGCCTCTTCCGTGCGGCCATGCTGATGAACTCAATTGAATAATGGGAAAAATACAGCAAGTGCCTACATGAATATATTAGCTTACTACGACGTTCTAAAAAGAAATTTTTTCATGAAGATCTTGGAAGCATCATGCGCGTTAACCCCAAAAAATTCTGGAACCTGGTCACTCCAAGCAGAAGCGCTATTCAAAACATTTCTTTACTCAACCATGACGGCTTACATGTCCCTGATGATGAACGCGCAGACGTCATGAATTCTTATTTTTCCTCTGTGTTCACGCGCGAACCTGCACTTCATATTCCCTCAATACCTGCCACAAATTTTTCCCAAATGCCACCAGTTTTTGTAACCCATGAGGGTATCAGCAAACTCATTGACAACCTTAAGTTGTCAAGCGCTCCTGGGCCGGACAACATAACTGCAAAAATATTGAAGGGAACAGTGAGCATTTCAAGCCATTTCTTGCAAATTATTTTTAACCAATCCATTTCTTGTGGTGAAATACCAAACGATTGGAAAACTAGTAAAGTAACTCCCGTGTTCAAGGCAGGTAATCGATCCGATCCTTCCAATTACCGCCCGATCTCATTAACATCCATTCCATGCAAGCTACTGGAGCACATTTTATACTCACAGATTGCATCACACCTCGACAATAATTCTTTCTTTTATGAAAAACAGCACGGTTTCAGGTCAGGCTATTCATGTGAGTCCCAACTTTTCCAATTCACCACAGACCTTCACTTAAACCTAGATTCTTTATTTCAAACTGACGTTATCTACCTAGATTTTTCCAAAGCATTCGATCGCGTTCCGCATCGGCGTTTAATGGCAAAGCTCTCGTCCGTCCACATTGACCCTTTGACTTTATCATGGATTGATTGCTTTCTTCGTGACCGCCTACAATATACAGTTATTGGCAACCACAGTTCGGAAAATACTAAAGTTATCTCTGGTGTCCCTCAAGGATCGGTGCTGGGACCACTCCTTTTTCTTATATTCATCAACGATCTTCCTAATGACATTTCATCTTGTATCCGCCTCTTTGCCGACGATTGTGTCCTTTACCGTCGCATATCTACTAACAAAGATCAGTCTCTGCTTCAACGTGACTTAAATCTCATAGAAACTTGGTGTTCCACATGGTTAATGCAACTGAATATTTCTAAATGTAAGTTTATGCATGTATCAAGAAAGCACAATAACCTCAGCTATCCGTACTCATTAAATTCTATACCACTCTCCGAAGCAGAATCATACAGGTATCTTGGTATCATTATAAACAATAAACTAACCTGGTCTGAGCACATTGAAAACCTTTGTAAGGATGCTTCCAAGTTGCTTGGTTTCATCAGACGATCCCTCGCCTTTTCACCCCGTTCTATCCGCCAACTCGCCTACGAAACATTCATTCGTTCCAAACTCGAATATTCCTCAGCGATCTGGAATCCCTATCAGACCTATCTAATCAATCAGCTCGAGGCCATCCAAAATCGCGCGGCCCGTTTTATCACATCGCAGTATGACAGACGACATAGCGTAACTGTTATCAAATCATCCCTCTATCTTCAACCCATGGCACTTCGGCGTAAAATTTCACAGCTTTGTTTATTCCACAAATTATATTACAACTTTCCACAGCTAAGATCCTCTGTCCTCCACACGCCGCTTCGCACTTCACGCCGACTCTTTAACTCTTTAAGTTTACAACGCATACACGGCTCCACTAACTCTTTCAATAAATCTTTCCTACCCAGCGCTATTTCATTATGGAATGAACTCCCTGATGCCATTGTCACTGAAAAAGAACCAAATAAATTCAGGCAATTATTAACAGTACATTTCAAGTACTGAATGATTCTTCCGCGCTTCTTAGTGCGTGTTGTTTTTTCAGGTTGTTCTTGAGCAGCAGTGTCTTTTATGTTGATGTTTAACGTTGATGTTTTGTTTTTAGAATAGTTACAAGATGAACCCTGTACCATGTATTTCTGTTTTATATTATTGTATTATCGACCAATGTATTATGTCACGGTTGTTCCCCCCCTTATGTAATGCCCTAACAAAAGGGCCCTTAAGGGTAAATAAATGATGATGATGATGATAAAGTTTTGTAGGAAAGAGGAGCTCGTTATGCGCTAGCACGATTCTTTTAGGCTGTTATCACCTCTTTCTATTTGGGAATTTCTAGCCAAAAGAAGATATTTTCGTCAACAGCACAACTCGTCGTGTGCAACTCCATACAGTGACATAAATGTTTAAATAAACCTGCGATTACTTGGCCTTTATATTTACTAAAACAGGCTGGAAAAAATCTGAATTTGCATACTGCTTTGATTCTACCGTATCGGTAGGAGCTGTTCGTAACTACCGAATGTCGATAACTTGGGTTTAGACTATAGCCATCCCGTATCATATGCCAAAAAGTTATACTTCCTCTCACGTGGAACTCTTCGCATATTACCTTGAGAAAAACCCCATCGAGTTTCGATGCACAGCTGACAAAAACAATCCTATAAAGCTATTGCAGAAATTACAGAAACAAAATATTATACTGGAAGAAAAATAAATCTAAATGGTTTCAATCTTATAAAACCTTAGTCGTCGACAGCGTTGACCCCACTAACGGAATTAAGGGTGGTGTTTTAATTGGCGTCGACGAGTGCTTTAATTATTGTTCAATACCAATCATCGCAAATATTGAGTCTGTGTGGACTAGGCTCAACACAGATTTCAAAAAAGTGTTATGTTGGCGTCTGGTATTGTTTCCCTCGAGACCCTGGTATCGGGATAGGATGCGTGAAGTGTGGGTCAGAGAAATAACTCGTTACTGACATTCTAGGGGAAATCAAGAAGAAATGGGTATGGTAGGACATTTAGTGCGAACAGGGCTTAACCGATGGCCGCTTATGGTAACAAGCTGGATTCCAAGGGAAGGAGAGCATAACGGGACGGCAGAAAGTTGGCTGGGCGGATGAGGTTAAGAGGTTCGCTGAGGTGAAGTGGATGCAGCTAACACAGGATATATGGTTAATTGGAGGATTATGAGAGTGGCCTGCGCCCTGCAGTGGGTATAGTCAGGCTGATGAAGAAGGTAATGACGACGGTGATGATCGTTCTCCTACTAGTGACGAATCATTCAACAATAGTTTTCACGACAGAATGAGCTCATGGTTCTCTGCCCCAGTCCATATGTCCTATTAGGGGATTCACTTACCAAATGTTTTGTGGTCGCACATGTGAGAATGCTCTAGAGGAGTCAGGAGACTAGAGGGGTCAGATCGTAACGCGCTTCACAGAGATACAAGTTGTTGGGTTTACGATAGCAGTTTTTTATTGATTTTCGAAGGTGGCAGAGCATGGAGAGAGGCGCCCCACGTGTTTCAGGCGGTATCTTTCGCCAGGCAACCTGTCACCACTCACATCGGGGTTATAGAAGCACACTAGCACTGGGCCAACATTGCCTAATTGTTGGAAAAAACGTAATCAATATTGTACTGATATTGGCGATGCAGCATAATAGAACATTTTCCTTGTTGGCCTATGTTTCTTTTCAACGCCGGAGCAATGTTTCGCAAAAATGAAGCATTCGATATGGATATGGTTCAGGGGTTGGTAATTCTTAACGCGTCATAATATACAATATCAGTCAAACATTAGGCTATCCTGCCAGCACCAGCATATGTTGAGGCCTCTACTTCTAGAAAAGGGGTCCCAGAGCCATGGTTTTGGCCGACAAGTGAGAGATACAGTCTCTCTCAATAACACCGGTTTATTCCCTGATATACGGAAAAACATTCACTAAAAAACTACATCGGACGCCACTGCACTGGCATTATGCTGTCGAGAACAGCGACAATGAACCAACAAAAATAAAACAGAACGAAAATAAGAGCTTGACCACGGAAGGACAAAACACACTACGGCGCAGATATGGCCAGTGATATGGCCAGAGCGCTAACGGCGGTATAAGAATCATTGCTCCTCGCGTAGCAGCAACCCACACAAATGCGCCTAAGCCATTGCTTGCAGATACTGCTTCCGTCATCATCTGGGAGGTCTTCGTTCCATCGTCCATGCACATCTCGCTGACCCGTGACCGTCGCTTGCTGCCCCTCTCTGGCCTCCCGCCGGGCGAAAAACCGCGAGCCTTGCTTCCAACGCGCTTATGTATCATTTGTCCGCGCCGATAACATGCCGCCCCCACGACTGCAAGTTTGCTCATGCGCATTCACACTGCCTGGGCAAACATCAACACAAATAGGGAAAAGCGCGCAGTTTGAAACATTAAAAGCGGATTCGAGGCCTCACACTGCCCCTCTCAAGGTGGGACACCTCCCGAGGCGTCAATATACAGGCGAAAGAAGGGGAAGGTTATAAAAACTATGCTGTTGCCACGGACGGAACGACAGCTTGAAGACACCCGCCGGGATGGGAAAATTCCAGTCAGACGAAGGCCCAGGTGGCTCACATCTGATAGAACGAGTGCGTCTACGTACTTCTGCCCACTCGTAGTACTTTTTGAGGTCAGAGAGGTTACCTGGACCAGTATATTGACCACCTTGCACACGGTGAAGCATGTAGGGGAGCCGAAACACATGCTTCGTTACCACATTAGGGCCAATCCACTACGGCGCGAAGGAGACAGCGAAACCTTTTGATGCGTCGCTAATCAGCAGCGTACCGCAGCACTTATCACCTACCGCGAACTTTAGGGGTCACGTATCTTTTCTCTACTGGCAGCTGTGCTCCATGCGGGAAGGTCCAAATTCTCCTTGGCCTCCTAACGGCTCCAGCGAGACGAGTGGTGAGCTCCTGTGTGAACCTGGAAAAACTGGGAGCCTGTAGTTCAGGGACAATGCAATGGCATGTCCAATAGAAAACCGGAACTCGCGACCGAGAAAGACTGACGCCGCGTAAAGCCCGTTGATAGGTTTACCGTAGACCACCTCCTGCACACGGGAATCCCAGTCTAATGGCGCTCTGTGAATGCCACCACGTAGTCTTTAAATATTTTTCATGCGATCTGTGATCTGTGTCTTTTTTTGATGCGAGCCAAGAGCTCCGCAAGTGTCAACAAATATATTGCCCTTGAGGTACGTTGCATTATGTGTAATAAGTAGTACTGAAAAGCGAAAGCAAGTGAACGTTTCTATGAGCTTATACTAGATCCCTTCGAGTCGAGCATGTGGAATGGGTCTACCCATTTCGAGAAGTGGTCTGTGAGAACAAGCGAGCAGCGATTCCCCTTAACTGATCGGGGGGTACAGAGCCATCACGTGATAGGCCGCCATTTCCCACGGCTCTCTAGCATTTACATTAGGCCTGGCGGTTTGCCTCCCCTCGACTTGGCAGGCGGACATGCAGCACACGTTTGAACATACTTCAAATCATCCCTTCTCATCCGCGGTCATGTTACGGTACTCCAAAACTTTTCGTACATTTGCTTCGCGTCGCTATGGCCCGCGTAGTGTGCCATAGAAATAGAGTAGAAAATGCTTGCGGATGCTCTTGAGAACCAACACACGAAATGCGGACTCACCACTGCCTGTGTCGGCAGCAAGTATGTACGTAGCAGTCGTACTTTCCGTTACGCGCCCGGCTTTGTGGAGAGTTGGCGCTGTACAGGCTGTGACATAATTTAATGCACTGATCGTCCAATAAATATTCAGTCATTACAAATTAGGCAGAGCGGTACTGCCAAAAGCATTAAGCAGCTCATCAAAAGTGAACAAGTCTTTAGGGGTATGCTACAAGACGGAGAATTCTCAAACCCCCAGCTTTATAGCAATTTTTACTCCGATATTTTTAGCCCCCGATACAAACGTTACGAAGGCATAGCGAACATGATCCACATCATATGGACGCATCTCAGTTTTGGAAAGCCTGACAGAACAAACGAGTCATCTAAGAGCTGAGTGTCGACCAGCGGGTTACGAGACACCAGAGAGCTCCAGGAGTCTGTAGGTGCTGTCATGGCATGTACCGCTGATGTTCGCTTGACACCACATGCAGTGGAGCTCGGGATGGGCATCGGCTACTTTTTGAAAGTGCCTCTATTGTATTCCACCCTGTAATTGTACTTTTGGAGAGCAAGTGACCAGCGGGATAAACGGGCAGCCGGGTTTTGCAACCGTGAAAGCCACAATAAAGGCGCCCGACTACTGTGCCGGAGTAATCGGGTTTGATCCGGGCCGCGGCGGCTGCATTTCGACGGAGGCGAAACGAAGAGGCATCCATGTGCTGTGCGATGTCAGCGGAGGTTAAAGATCCCCAGCTGGTAGAAATTACTCCGTAGCCCTCCACTACGGTTCCTCTTTTTCTCTATCCACTTTCACTCCTACCTTCCTCCCTTCCCTAACGATGCAGTTCAGGTGTCCACAGAAACAAGGTGGCAGATACAGCGCCTTTCCCTTCCTGTGAACCATTAAAAAAGAGCCACAATAGCGCCCGGTGATCGGTCTGAATAGTGAATTCAGCCCATTCCAAATACATGACACATTTCTTTATTTCGAATACAATTACGAGAGAGAGAGAGTAGACTCTAAATGTTTAACGGAATAGCGCGGGTGGTTTCCTCAGTCCAGGATACCATTGGCCTGGGCTGTCTCCCGGGCCCTAGTGAGCAGGCTGCGCTGCTGAGAGATCCGCGTGGGCCAGCTCTGCCTTCCACTCCGCTTGGCTGAGCGCTCGAGCTTTATATTTCTCTAACTGCTCTTTGCTGTTCCGCATCATGTAAAGGATGTCTGAGACTTCACAGCATGCAGTGCATGGGCTATTTTTGAATTTTCCCGGCCAGATTTTGTGGTACTTTGCCAGGTTTGGGAATGTCCTAGCTTGTATGTTCCTCCAGGTTACTGCCTCCTGTCTGCTGAGATCTTTGTGCGGTTGTGCGTATGGTTTTCTTTCTAATTGGAAGTACTGTATTAGTTCCGCGTATGTGAGAGGAGTTGAAGGCTCTGGGGAAGCTGACGCAAGTGCTCGGAAAGTATGCCGTCGGGCTATCCTGTCGGCAGCCTCGTTGCCGTCGATTCCCTCGTGGGCCGGTATCCACATGATTGTGTGCTTCATGTTGCCCGTCTTTTTTTCCTGCTCTATTATTCGGTGTGCCTGTGTGCATACGCGCCCCAGGAGGAAGGCACGACAGGCCTTCGGGGAATCGCTCAGTATTATGTGTTTTCTACCTTGGCTGCTGGCGTGCTTAACTGCAAGGGCGATTGCAACTTCCTCTGCATCTTATATGTAGTTATTGGTCTTGATCGATGAGCTCTCTTCCGGTGTGGTCAACTGTGGTGGCTACCGTCGCTTTTCTCCCCAGATATGGACTGACGTTTGCACAGATTATGTCGCTATTGTTTCTGACGACGTTGTTTTGTATGTGGCGACTTCTTGCTTTTCGTCTTTCTCTGTTGTGTAGGTGTCACGAAATCGGCGCCCATTTTCATCAAGCCGGTACGGCGCGAGGCCCGCACGGCGTCGCGTGGAAGGCATGGAGAGAAAAGCCCCCTTCCCCGCGCGGGAGAGCGCGTAGCTTTGTACGCGTTGCCGTCACCCTCTTTCCCATTGCCCGGGGAGGACGGTGGTTCATCGGACTGGAATCAGCCAGAAATTTCCAGCATGTTCTATGGGACCTGGCCAATGGCGACGCGCGGCTCGACGGGAGGAAGAGAGAGCGCTATAACCAGCGAAGCTAAGTGTGTGTGCGCGCTAGCTTTGACGCGTGCTAATAAACAGACGCGGCGCGCCCTATTTAAAGAGACCGCGCCGTTTGATGAGTCAGTCAGTCAGTTCGTCAGTGCTTTGCGACGTGTTCGCCTGTGCTTCGGTTGGAATCCCGGGGATCACCTGCTGCTGGCAAGCCCACGGACTTTCAAGGGAGCGGCGCTCGTCTCGTATGGCGGCCACATCGTGACTCTTGAGGCGTCGGACTGCAACAGTGCCCGGTGAACAATTTGGTGTTTGTTTATGTAACTCTCTCGTGTTTGATCTGTTGTAAAGCCTGTGTTATTGAATCATTCTGTAGTTGCATGCTTAGCGTTCGTATTCTGTGAACCTCTCGTCTGTTGTATTTCAAGTGACCTTTTGTATTCCTTTGTATCGTCTCTTGCTGTGCATAGATTGTGTTTTGTTTGTTACTTCTGACTCCGATCCTTACTCTGGTTTGAACCGGCGACCGCTGGGCACCAAACGACCACCCCCTTCTGTCACTACAAGGTAGTTGAATTTCGGCTGAGCTTGCCACGCAGGTCGAGGGCATCTCCTTTGCGACCGGAACAGCTACCCCCACTCACTCAAAGGGTGTCTGGGAGTGTGCGCACCGTTAAGGGCGCATCGTTAATAATACCCCCCTAATTATTAACGGGTGACAGTAGGGGTCCATGTGTTTGGGAATTGGAAAGACCTGGTGTTCAGCTCTGCTTTCGGGAGTGAGTGTTTCTCGTAGGGAGTTAGTTTTCTCGTCGATGGGTCGTCCCATGATGTTCAGTAGGTGTCTACCAGTGCGACTTTGTTCTAGTCTGCGTTCTTAGCAGACCAGGATTGCTTCCTTGCTATCTTCGTAGGTGGCCGAGATGCCAATTGCCATAACAGCCTCATTGGAAGCATGACTTGGTAATCCGACTGCCAGTTTATAAGCTTTCCGAAACTGCGCATCAATTTTCTGTGATTCCGTTCTGGTGACGTTGTGATACGGGAGGCTATAGGTCCAGCGGGGGACTATCATCGCCGTTACTATTCTGATTGCGTCCTTCTCCTTTAACCCTCCGCTCCTGTTTGCTATTCTTCGAATCATGCCGCAGACCTGACTGGTTGCCCGAGTTAGTAGTTTGTTTGTGTGCGTTCTTTCCCCGCGGCTCTGTAGCCACATACCTAGTATCCTCAAGGTTTTTACTTCTCTGATTTCTTGGTTTTGAAGTCGAATTTGAATCGGCTCTACCTTGAAGTTTTTCTTGTGAATTCTAATCAACTCGGTTTTTTCAGGGGCGCATTGCATGCCGTTTCTTTTTGCAATTTCTGCAATGCCATCCAAGGCTCTTTGCAATTTGTCTTCCTTTTCTCCCGCTGATCCCGTCGTCGTCCACACCGTAATGTCGCCGGCGTAGAGTGCGTGACGAATTCCAGGTATGCTTTCCAATTTCATCGTTATCGGCACCATGGGCAGATTAAAGAGAAGGGGCGAGATGATAGATCCCCGCGGCGTTCCTTTGCCGGCAGTTTCTCTTTCGTTGGTCCTCAAACCGCCAACGCTTATCGTTGCTGTCCGGATGCTGAGAAAGTCCCGGACGTAATTGTACGTTTTCTCCCCGCACCCGGTTTCCGGTATGCGATCGAGAATTGCTTTGTGGCTGATGTTGTCAAAGGCACCTTTTAGGTCCACCGCGAGGAGGATAAATTCATTTTTGACTGATATTCTGCCCTGATTTGCAGCATTATATCCTGTGTTGACAGATTCTTCCTGAAGCCGAAGATCGAGTTTGGCATTAGTTTTTCCTCTTCGAGGTAGTCTGTGAGTCGGCTATTGATGATTTTTTTGAGCCATTTTTCTATGCAAGATGTTAGCAAAATAGGGCGTACGATGTCCAGGCCTAGCTTCTTCCCAGGTTTGGGAATAGTTATAATTTCCGCATGTTTCCATTCTTTCGGTAGATTACCGCTAGACCAGATTTCATTGAAGAACTTCGTTATTTTCTCCATTTTCTGCCCGCTAAGGTTTCTAATGACTGCGTTGCTAACTTGGTCTTTGCTGGGTGCAGTGTATTTGACGAAGGATCTAGCCGCTGCGTATACTTCTGCTACTGTAATATCCGCGTCCAGCTTTGGGTTGGGTATTCCTGCGTATTTCTGATCGATGCTGACTGTTCTGTCTGGCTCTCCGATGTATCTATTCCAGATCTGATCCGCGTTTTCAGAGTCTGTCGATTGGTTCAGGTGAAGCATCCTCTCCATTGCCTTGCCATTTTCATCCCTGCTTTGACTTGGGTCAATTAGGTGTCTAATTAGTTTCCAGCTCTTAGCATTGCCTAGATTTTCGTTGAGTTCATTGCAGATTTGGTTCCAGTTGTTGCTGGCCACCGTCTGCGCGTTGCTCTGAATTTTGTCGTTGAGCTTTGCGATCCGAATTTTGAGTTTCCTGTTATGTTTTTGGTTTTCCATAGTTTGGTCAGCCCTCTTCTCGCGTCCCATAGGTTGAGTAGGTGTCGGTCTACTTCCTGTACGTGGTCCTGGGCTGATATCGTTTTAGTGTGTTTTTATGTTTGGCTCGAATCTGATCTGTCTATTGGGTTAGGTTTTCTGCAATTTGTTCTTCCAGGTCTCTCCTGAACTCGTGCCAGTCAGTTACTTTAGATTTCCTTAGTGCACTGTGCAGCCTTCCTGCGTTCACCAGTGTCTCGCATATGAAGTGGTCACTCCCGAAGTTGAGGTTCGTGTTGGTCCACTCCGCTTCTATTTCTTCGGTTACGTATGCGAGGTCTGGGCACTTATCTCTCTTTACGCTGTTGCCCTGTCGCGTCTAGGTGCCGCAGTCGGTTAGCAACTTCAGGTTGGCCCTTTCCGTTGCTTTTAGTAGGAGAGTTCATTTCGCGGTATTTTGACGGTGTCCCCATGTCTGATGTGGCGCGTTGAAGTCCCACGCTATAACTAGCCTATTTTTTCCTGCAATCTTTCGAGTCTGTTCAATGATTGATCCGAAGTCCGTTTTCCTGTCCCTTGTAGGGCTGTATATATTGAGTATAAATAGGCGTTTAGCCTTTCTTTTTCTGGGAAGGACTTCTACTAATATGTGCTTTGTGTCTTGCGTTAACTTGTCGTGCTTGATCGCTGTAACTGTTTTGCTCGTGAGTGTGGCCACTCGTGTCTGGTTTTCCTCGACATGTGAGTCGTGTCCTGGTATCTTTGGAGTAATTAAGGTTTCCTGTAGAAGTATCACATGAGGCTTTTGGCTGCTGCCCAATATATGCAAGCTGAAGTCTTTCTTGTTCCTGAAACCTCTACAGTTCCACTGCCAGATGCGGCACATGTCTTTCTTCCTGGTGTCTACGCTGTTAGTGGCGAGAGCCATGTTGGTCTTCAGTTCTCGTTGGTCTTGCTTTGTTCTTTTTATTTGGTATGCTTTGTTGCGACCTTTCTCTTTTGGTTACTGCGTTAGGTTGCAACATTCGACCTTCTTCTATCTTCGTCAAACGTTGCCCGAGCTTCTCCAGAACCGCGATTATATCATTCAGCTTAGCCTCAATTACTGCGTGTCTCGCGTCGTGTACAGTGGCTACGTTGTTCAATTTTTCGTCCTGCATTTTAACTAATATTTTGAGTTACTCGTCTACCGTTTCGAAATCTTCCGTGCGCTCGACTTTTTTGTTTTCTACCTCCATCTGTGTGCTTGAGCTGTGTTTTTCTTGCTCAATTTTCCTCATTAAATCCTCGAATCTGCCTCTCCACTCCTCCCTGTCTTTCGCTATTGCTCTAATTTGTGCGTCCGTTTCCTGTCTGATCCTAACTATTGCCTCATCGAGAGATGTTTTGTATTTCTCAGCCAAACTAGAGGCGTCAGTGGGAGACAGAGGCGGTCCACCTACCCAGGCATTGTTGCCGCTCATGTCCTTGGTTCCTCCTCGGGGTCCAGGGTCCCTGGACGCTGATCTGCCCCTGGTCTTGGACTTGTGCCGAGACTTGGCGGCTTCGTGCTCTTGGATCTCATGTCTCTTTTCCGGCCTGGATCTGTCGTTGGTATTCTTCATGGCTTCTAGCTGGGATAATTCTTTCTCGTCTTTTATGGGTGGTTGTTTCTCCTCATCGAAAACGACCTTTTTTCCCTCTTTTCTCTTAAGTTTCTCTTGCGGTCTCTGGTATCTGTTCCTGCAAGCTGGATCGCCTGTCGGATGTCCTCCTCCACAGAAGGCACAGACCTTGTTACAAGTGTGGATGGTCGGGCCTTCCATTTTGCCGTAGTATTGCACGCCTTTCTCTCGGCGTGCGGGCATACATCCGTGCGGTGTGTCTGCATGTTGCACCTTCTGCAGATGATTTTAGTTTTCCTGTAGAGGTGAACTTGGAATTGCACGCCATCGTAATAAACTTGTCTCGGCGGGTCGCCTCAGGTGACCCCAAAGAGTACTGTTCTTGAATTTCCTATCATCCTTGCGAATGCGAGTTGGATGCCAGCTTTCACAATCCTGATGATCTTCATGAGATGTTCCGGATTCGTGTCGGAGTCCACGCCGTGGAAGACGACCTTTTCGATGTTTCCTAGTGTCGTCCCGCATGTTTTGAGCATGTAAGTTTTCCCGGCAATCATGATTTTTCCAACATGCCAGATTCGGTTGGCCTGCTCCACGCTTGGGGTGCTTGCAATGGTGGAGTTCGATGCACTGTTCACTTGCACTATGAGTTCTCCAATCTCATTTTCCATGCCTTAGGCGCGCGTAAGTGCCCTGGCGAACGCTAATTCCGAGCCCTGTCGCAAATCGCCGTCGACAGGGCGAATGGCAATTTTGTAGTCGTTTCGTGGCAGTGGTTTTGGTTTGTAGGCTTGTTTTTCTTTTCCCGCGTTCGTTGGCCTATTGTCCTCGCCAATTGCCTTGGCGTTGCTCGTTTCGTCTTTGCGTGGGCTTTTTCTGCCGGGTGCGTCTATCCACACGTCTTCTCGGGTTGCACGCTGGAACTCTAGGTACTGCTCCCAGTTTTTTCGGTCTTGTTCGGGTCTGCCTTCCTTGGGTATTTCTGACGGAGTTACTGCGGCGTTGTGTTAATCGCCCGCGTCCGTTTCCATGTCTCTGAGCAAGTAGAAAGGGTTTCTCGTTGTGATCGATGGCGCTTCGGCTGGAATCATGTTGCCGCGCTCATCGATCGACGGCTCTTCGACTCGACGCATTTGCCGCGTTCGTCGCCAGGCCTAACGGCGACACGGAAACATGCGCGTCCAAAGTAGGCCTAGCAAGGCCGGTCTCCGCTTCGGAAGCTGAGCTGCCGATAAATAGTGATTGTATGGTTCCAGGCACCTGATTTAGGCACCTACGTGATGCATTCAACTTGCTGCGTCGATTCGGTCGGTTTTCGCTAGGTCCACAGTCAATTCATTCGCGGCCTGGCGTGCTCAAAGCAGGAGCTCATTCGAGGCGCGTCCGCTCCGTCTGGCCTCCTAGCGGCCGATCTACAATTGCGAGATACTCTATCTGCCACACTATAGTTCCTTTCCTGTCCCGTCATGGTATGTCTAGCAAACGCCGATGGGCGAAGCATTCCTTGTTGCTCTTGGACCATTACAGCATCTTTGCTGCTTGTTGCTCTTGGACCACTACAGCACCTTTGCTGTACCACGGCCGCTCGATGGAAGCGCACTGGGTGCGGCCTACTGCGTCGCGCCGCCGTCAATGGGCAAGCGCGTCGTTGGGGAGTTTACAGTTGCGGCCGCTACTTCTGCTGAGGGCGCCACTGTTCGGGGACACGTCGCTGCCGGGGTCGCCGGCTCTGAGCGCGGTTTGCTTCCTTCCTGAGCGCGTTCGCCTCGCGTCTGCGTGCTAAACGAAAACCTTTTTGTGCGCGCGTGTGCAAGCACGTTAACGTTGAGACTGGATGCTTTTGTTTTTTAAGACGAAAGCTGTTCTAGGCCCATGGAACGAAAATCTATGCGCAGAAGCTGTGCCTGTTATCTGTGCGTCGCATCTGTGCACTGGTGTGCCAGTCGCAAAAGCGGACCTGCAAGGAGGGAGATTAAGAATGAAAATGATTGATGGTGATAGGTAATCAATAAAAGGTATATACATTGATAGAGTTAACGACTAATGCTAATAACTGATAATGGTTAAAAATGACTAAATGATTTGTAATGACCAGTATATCAAACTACGACATGTAATGACCACAATTGATTAGAAATGAGCAAAAGTGCTTAGCAATGTGCGGTAATGACTATAATAGCTAGGCATGACTCATCATTACGGTTAATGACAACGAAATTATCAATACGTGAAACGACATGTAATGACCACTGCTGATTCTAAATGAGTACCCTGCTTAGTTATGAGTGATAAGGGCTACAATGACTACGCAGGCAGACTCTTCATGACTGGGAAACGACCAATATATCAAACGACGATTTGAAATGACGAACTGTGGCAAACGATGAGAGGCAAATGATAGGAGAAGGGTAGGCTTTCGCCGTCCTGCGCTTAAGAGATATCTAAGAGACCCTCTAATTTTATCTGCTGAGCTCGCTTCAGGCAAAGGCACCAGCGAGGAGGGGTAATGCACTCGCTTCCTCTGAAATGAAAGCGACGCTGCGGTTCAAAAATCCAGATGGTGAAGCATAATGACCTATCAGCTGCCATTGAATTTGCTACAAGGCACAGCAGATTGGACTTGTTGGTGATCAATTATAGGTTAACCGTGCAAACAACGCGACGGGAACACAGGAGAAGAAGACGGCATAACCGCGCTAGTTGTGTCGTCCTATTTTCGTGTGTTCCCGTCACGTTGTTTAACCTATTTAGTTACCAGGGAGCTAGCCAGTGAATTAGGATTTTTAACTATGTGTTGTGAGGCAGATGAACACGATCAGGTAGCACCAGAAGCTTTTCTCGAAGGTTATGTTGCGAGGACATATCAGAAAAAGCTACAAAGGTTTTTTTTTTATATAAGCATGCAATTTGTTCTAAATTTTGCCGCGCTAGTCTGAGCGGCCTTGCAAGTAAAGGAGCCTGTGCATACAAAATTTGTTTATACTGTTGAGACTGTTTGAGCCGATGCGATAAAATGAAAAGCCACGTACCACAGAAAATCCGGCGCCAGCTCTGTCGGCGGACAGTCGGAAAAACACCTCTCTGGTAAGAGGCACTTTAGTTGATGATAGGGCCAGACACCTTTGGCGCAATGAGAACACATGACATGTTCAATGTGGCAGGAGCTGCCAAACCAGAGAGAGTCAATAATATGTAAGGGCGAGATGGGAATTATTGAAAGCGGGACCCTTAGATCCCAAGTCAGGCACACCATACACCTATAGGGCACGTTCGTACGGCTGCGGTAAAGAGGGGCTTTATATAGCTATGTGTAGGGGGCTATTTCATATAATGCGGTGGCTTAAGGCTGCATTCTAAGGATATGAGATAGAGGCAGCAATTACGGGATACGGCGAATAAGCAGGTAGCAAAGTGCGGACACTCTAACTAGGCTCCTCAAGGAGACTAAAGAACCCCAAGTTTTGTTTATTACTACGAGGTTGTTGCTTAATTTATGCGATATTTGGTCATGGTTTTGAGGCAACATGTCAGTCGAGCAAGAGCCTGTTGCAGGAAATATAGTCAACTGGACCAGTTACAGGTTAATGTAAACCAAGGACAATGGAGGCTTGATGTACCCCGCAAAGGAAGTAATCAAGCATTGTCAGCTTACGAGCACTTTCATTAACAGGATGATGAAGTCTGAAGAGGTCCGGTGAAGTAGCGAGCTGTGTAAACTTTTGGTTTCATCATTCTTTTTTGACTGTATACAGTACCTGCAGCTAATCTGTAAAAACAATGATCGTGCCCATGCTAAGGCGCTATGCAAGATATCTTTAAGTTGCTGCCCCCCCCCCCCCTGATAGCGAGCTGGGCTGGAAATGTCAACTCAACAATGGAGCGATGTGTATGGCTATGCATAAACCTCTCTCAAGAAAGGTTTTCCATCTGCGAATGGTAATTTTCTTCTTTTTTTTTGCGTGGCCAATAAATAAGCGTACTTGGCTGCTTGCTAAATCTCGGCCTGCAGTTGCGCTCTGACGCGTGAACTTTCTTGTGATCACAGCTAGTAGTTTCACAACAGCAACACTCGATGTGCGTTCTTCCACTGAAAATTACGAACCAGCAATATTGTAAGGGTTTGCGAGCAGCCAATAAAAGTAATTAAAACTTTCGCCGCATATACGTAGCACCTTGAGGCAGACCGGCTCTATCAAGCGCCCTTACTTTGTCCGGTCATGCGAAATGCGGGAAGCCATGACGGATAGCGTTCTGGCGTACAAAAGTTTAAGGTCTCCAACTGAGTCGAAGATCCAAGGTTATCATCTAGATCTAACCTAGTAAACATCTTCATAATTCCGCCGTAAAATTTGTCACAATGAGAAAGAAAGGTTGGTTACATGTCGCATTTTCAAAGAGGTTGCTCATAGTAGACATTTTTTTATTGGATAGCGCTGGCAGCTTAGAACAGGTTGACATCAATTTGTGTATAAAAGCTGTATGCAGGAATGAGTAAATGGTATGAAAATGACACACGGAGTTCGCGACACAGTTAAGTGGTTATGCATTAGTCTACCATGGCAGCTGAACAGCTTCGAATTGTTCACAGCTGGGTCACATTTTAATGTGGCGAACAACTGGATCCGATGCAACATCATGATAATGCGAGCTCTCCATTCGAGTGGCCTTCAACCACCATGACTATAAGATTTTCGGGGTACACTCCAGTGTACATCCTTGCCGAGCAAGCGCTAAATGCTGACATGGTCGCACTAGACATGGCAGTATATACTAATTCTTGTTGCCAAATTGTGTGAAGCGGAGCTCTTATATTCTTAAAATAAAGCGCTTCTACCACGCCGACACCTCCCTCAAAGCGCAGCCAGGCGCAGATCTCCGCGCGCGGCTGTCCCCGAACGGTGGCGCCGCGGCGGTGGCGACTGGAAGTAGGCGCCTCCCGCCGGTTTCGGGCGATGTAGCAGGCCGCACCTAGTGCGCTTCCATCGAGCGGCCGTGGCTGTACTCACTTGCATCTGTTCTGTGGATGGCCGGCTAAGGTCTCGTAGCCGCAGGTGTTTAGTATCCTAGATGGTTGCAGAGAGCGAATGAAATGATACCTGCTCAGCATATGCCCATGAACAACGGGCATCTTTCCAGAGTAGCTGATGAAGGGTCGCGCAATGTCGGTGCAGTTCGTGATGAAATGGCGGTAGAATGCGTTCATGTTCTAGAAACGCTGGAGTTTTAATGTTGGTTGGTCGTGGGAGCTGCGGAATTGCCTGGAGTTTCTCTTCATCCGGGCGAACTATGCCCTGTTTCACAAAGAAATCAAGAAGGCTGTTTCCCCTTGTCACAAAGTGAACATTGTCGGGATTAAAGGTGATGCCCGCATTCTATATACATTGAAGGACATTGATAGTTGAAGAGGAAGGCGCTTTCCGAGACTACCACTACATCATCCATGTAGGCATAGTGCAGTTAAATATAGCATATCCGAGCAGAATATCTATTAAACACTGAAAGGTAGCAGGTGAATTGCCCAACAGGAAAGGCAATCATGCATATTCGAACAATTCCCAGTTGCAAGGGAAAGCGGTTTTCTCAATGGTACAGTAGTCAATCGCTATATGCAGAAACCCTTTCTACAGTCAGGAGTTGTAAAAAAATTTAGCTTGCCCAACTAAGTACATGACGGTCGGCTGACAGAACGGGGTAAGTCTCGCCTTGTCACAGCGTTCAAACATCGATAATTGCGCACAACCGTGCTGTGCCATCATTTCAGCGCACGTACAGTGGAAACGACCAGGATATTTTCAGAAACTTACCGCACCAGTAGGCGGCATTTCATCATGAGTGCCATCGAGACGAGCTCGCTTGTACATGCTCAAGGCTCTTGGGCTGACTCACAAGATCGACACCGCAGAAGTGGTGTCGATCTTGTGAGTCAGCACGTTGACCTTCTGGAGCCTCATTGAAAATTGCTGCAAAGGGCCTGAGTGCTGTCTCCTTTCTGCGTTTTTCCACTGATGACACCTTGAAAGATTTCAATACAGTGAGAATACCGCTTAACGTAGCATTGGCCAAAAGGCCGTTTGTGGCAAGCGACTGTGATTTCATCTGAACGAATTTCGTCGTGAACGGAAATGGTTCTGTACCCATGCCGTACCGGTAGGTGCGATTTCAGAGATCAATCACGATTCCTGCCTTGGCTATAAAGTTACGCCCAGTGTGACTGGCCAGAACAGTACGGGAAGGTGTAGAAACGCTGTGTAATTTTGCGTCTATTTAAAGAAACTTTAGGCGGGCAGCTGATGCTGTGGGTACAACATGAGTGGACGCCATCCGAAGGTTAGTGTTTGCAACCAGCAACTAGATATGTTCAAACAAGCCGTTTTTTGCGTGATCGCTGAAAACGGACACAAAGATCCTGAGTCTAAACAGGAGAAAGTTTAAGTCCGCCTGTTTCGATAGCGAACAGGGGCGTCTTTTCTCGTTGGCATTCACCTAAGAAAAAAGTTGATGGCACTGCGATCACCAGGCGTTTTTATGTTTCTCGGAGTCGGCCTCTTGCCCAGCAGGCGGTGATGATCGAACAGCTTCTGGAGATGGCACCCGTGGCGATTCGGCCCGGAGGGATAGCCACTGGGTTAACTCTCTCGGCGCTTGGCCATGTCTATGCTCCCTGGCAGCAGGATGGTGCATGACCGAAATATTCTTACTCTGCAATGTCCACTACCTGCCAATAGGAGGAAGCGTTGCGATCCGAAGCGACATCGTTGCACACAAAGGCGACACCCACATTATACCCGAAAGCGAACCCACATTGTACACGAAGGCGACACCCACATTGCACAGAAAGGCAACACCCACGTTGCACCGAAGAGCGACACCCACGTTGAAGTCAGAGGTTACACACACTTTGCACTCGAAGGCGACAATGTTGCGCCCGTAACCGCATGGTAGTCGGCACGCTGTCTGATGTCCGTGATTTACCCGCCTCGACGATGGATAGCCCAACCGGTGCCACAAAAGGCGTCCCAGGACCTGCATATTACAAGCAGGCATAGAGCCCCGAAACATTGTGGGCCGGTCAATGGTTGTAGGGCCGTGTCTGGCCTCCAACCCCGCGGGCTCGGTCACTCAACGGAGGAGGCCCAGTTTGCCCTGCCACCCCACGCGCTCTGTCACTCACCGGAGGATGCCCGTACTTGTCTGCCACCACTTTCAGTCGGCCCGTCACTGGAGAAGGCGTACCAGGGCGTGCGACCGCGTGGAAGTCGCCAGCCCCCCAAAATAACCTGGGGTCACCAAGCCGTGCGCTGCCAACGATCCGAGTCACGCACAGGACGGCTCGAGGCAGGTCTCCGCAGGGGGAGGTGGCTTGTAGTGGAGCTCCGCCAGGAAAGATGCCTTGATGCGGGACGCTTCTCTGGCCATATCATTAAAGTCGAGGAACTGGCGGCGCCGGCGGTAGGGTTAGTACCTTGGATGGCATCGTTGTATGGCAGAGCCACCTTGTTTTGCTCTGGAGCTCCAGGAGCTCCAGTCAGGCTTTCATGCGGATGACACAGTCGGGCGGAAAAACGCGTCTCAAAAGTGCTCTATAAAATCGTGCTTTGTTGTGAAGGGCTGCTGTCTACGCCTCCAGGTTGTCGTTTAACTTACTAAAGCGACTGGAAGCACACGAGTGACCAAAGTGCTCTCAGAAATTGCGATTGCCATCTGATGGTCAACAATTTCGTAAAGAAAATCACAGATTTCTTGTCGGAGCTACTGGCTTCAGCACGGGCAAATTTCGCTGCAGCAGATTATTGCGATGCAAGCGAGTAGGCGCTATTGGAACTCGATCGGTTCCCAACATTTCTTTAAAATGTGCCTTTTATTCAAGTTGGTGGGATAGTAGGTCAAGCATACCGCTATCGAAAGGCGACGGTTTGTTTTACCTGCCTGCTAATTGCCTTCGCAAGGAACCCTTCTATGGCCACCACCTCAACAGATGTCGTGGTAAATCCCGGGGTCCTGGCACCTTCTGCGCGACCGACGATATTGATGCGGACGACTGGCTGGAGCGACCTCTACGAGCGAGTAAGCAAACACAACCGCTGGGATGCGATGCTTATGCTCCCAAATGTCATTTCATTTCACCGGCACAGCGCGCGTCTAGTTTGAGGCTCACGAAGACGAGAGGACATCTTAGGACGTATGCAAGCAAAGGCTTAACGACCTCTTCGCAAACTTATTGGCCGCCAACACGCTGCCGTGAAATACCTAGCGTCTCGCTCCCAAACTTATTCTGAATCCTGTAACACTTACATACAAGACGTCATATCCCTGTGCCTGAAATTCGACCCCGCCATGACTAAGATTGACAATGTGGCCGAAATACTGAAGGGTATCACCGATGACGCCTTTAATCTCCTCTCATCTAAAGACTGCTCTACTGGGGACTCTTTTCTGCAAGTGTGCCGGCGCATCGTTAGGCGAAAAAAAAGCGCGCATGGCAGCGTTTCACTGACCTGCTGAACACAAGATGCCTGCTTGTCCGATGACCTGGCTACACTCCGCCACCTTTCCAAAAACAATAACCTGACCTGTAACGTCTGTCGCAGACTCGAGGCTGTGGCTCCGATTGTTTCCTCACGGGAGCTGACGGACAACCCCCTGCCTGCAATATCCTTCATCAAGGCTGTTCGCAAGGAGCTTGCTAATATAGGCATTCCTGCTGGCCGCATCCCCGGCACCGTAGACTCCAACCTAGCATATTCAGTGATTGCTGCCGCCTCGTCCAACACTAGCGTCATGCCTCGGTAGCGCTACCGGAATCATAACGACTGCCGCACCGCACTTCTGACTTGTTTCCGTGTTGGCCATATATCCCGTGACAGCCGCAACCACAGGTACTCGCCGTCGCACCCAGGCTACTACTTCTACCACAGTGGAGTTTCGGTACCGCGCCGCTCTTCGCCTCATTCCGAACCGCCCGTGCTGGCCTTGCTACACCCGTTTTTGGTTCCAGCCGGTCGCCTTCACCGCAGCGCGCACTCCCGCTCTCCTCTTCCTCGCCGCAATTTTCTCGCCGTCCTATGCCAGCCGCTTTAAGGAATACGCGGTTGCAGCTCCCGGAGGTGACGCTGCATTCGCGACCCGGACTGATAAACTTCGGATGACACCTGCTACAGAGTCTAACCTCATCGCAGTCCTTGTGGCTGGCAATCCTGTTTCAGTCCTTGTGCACACCAGCGCTCAGCTGTCAGTTCTCAGCTCCTCGTTTCGTTGTCGCCTCAAGAAAGTCCTGACGTCAGTAGTTTCTTCCACCGGTTATGTCGCTAATGGGAGCCATGCCTCTGTGCTTGTCATGTGTATCACTCGAGTAACCTTTGCTGGTCGCCACACACCAGTATTATTCAGCATCCTTCAAGAGTGCCCTCATGATTTGCATTTTGGCCTTGAGTTCTTGACAGCTTACTTAGCCCTTATTGACTGCTGAACTGGCCTTCTTCGCGTGGACCTTCGCATCTGCCATCAAGACCTTGCTTTCTCACCTCGCCTTCGCTCAGTAAAATTTTCCCGCCTCCCTCACTAAGCTGTTTAAATTCCTTTGTGCCCTTTCCCGCTCGTGCCTGATGAATGCTATCTGACCTCCCATTTTTAGACGTCATTCTGCAGCATCAGGTCACCCTGCCTACTTATCGTACACGTCTCTTAGACTCGCACCGCTGTCTCATTCCTCAACTTCAGTTTGTCGTCCCATGTTCTCCCCTGCGGAATTTCTCTCTCTGGCCTGTCCTCGCTGACCGAGTGTGAAGTTACAGCTCCCGGTCCTCCATCCGCACCGTCTGCTGTCTCTGCCACGCCTAAGTCGTCCCCTTCCCAATCTGATTCTGTTCCCGAGATGATTGCTGCCGACCTAAAACCCAAATCTGTCAAAATACGCTGCCAGCTGTGACTTCCATATAGCGACATTTTTGACGTTGGAACCCGACCTCTAGGCATAACATCTGTTGTAATTGACCGCATCCACACCGGTGACGCTAATCCCATTCACAAAAGACCGTACTGTGTCTCACTTTGTGAGCGCCAGGTGATTCAACGTGAAGTCAAGATTCTGGCCGATGACATTATTGAGCCTACCAATTGTTCTTAGCCGTCATATGTAGAAATAATGATGAATGAAGATAGAGCTGGAGATTCTGCGCCGACAATCGTCACTCCGACAAGTTAACCAGAAAAGACGTCTATCCTCTCCCGTGCATCAACCATGCACTTGACTGCTTTCTAGGTGTCAGCTATTTTTCCACCATCGACCATCGCTTTGGCTACAGGCAAATCTGGATCGAAGAAAGCTACCGTGAGAAAACAGCATTCGTTACACCTGATATCCTCTATCAATTTAAAATCAAGCTCTTTGGCCTTTGTAACAACCCTGCCACTACCTAACGGATGATGGACTCAGTGCTACGATGTTTCAATCCGCCTTTTGCGGGAGGATGTGGCGCCATCGTGCGGGAGCGGGCGAGAAACACATTGGACGGCAGTGTAGCAGACGACGCGAGAGCGCACCATACGAAATGGCCACGCCAACACAGGTAGAAAGCGAAAGCTTCCCCCCTTTTTTGGCCTCGGGGCTGAAAGTAGTGACAGTGACAGTTCACGCAGTATGGGGGAATGTAGAGCGGTCTCACAATCCACTCATAACGCTCGTACGCATATGCTATCTTCGCATTGTAAGAGCGTGTAGCGCGGGTCGTGTTCGACGTGGCAGAATGAGACGCTCTCAGCGTGCAGGTTTTCGGCAGACAGGATAGCGCGGGGGCAGAGAGAGAGAAAGAGAGAGGGATCTCAAAGGGCAAAGCAGCCAGGGGTTTATTGATGCTGCAGAGCTAGGTGGAATCGTCTCCTGTAACTTCGAGCGGCGCATATGCGCGGTGTGTCTTGAGTTACCGAGCACAATGCGGTCACCGTGGCGCCGGCATGGTGCAATGGGCGTCGCTTCCTCCTCGCGTCATCTACAAGCGTGCAGCTATAGGATTTCATCTACGAAGCTCGGCAGAGAGGCACATATACACACCCCCTGAAAAGGGCATTGTCCCTGCCGGAATGCACACCTGCAGGAAACGCGCGGCATTTTTATGGCAACAGATGATTCAGCGCTGTAGCCGGTTTCAGCCCTCAGGAGTCAGAACGGATGTGGTCGCAGTGGTGAAAAGGTTCTCGGTGCACAGAGAATGGTCATTCTGTGGTGAAAGGATCCACAACGTTCCTTTCTGCCTCCGCCACGATTTCTGCGGAATCAACAACTTGGCGGCACATGTGCATCTCCTACATATCGGATGCGCATCTCGGTCAGGAACCAACCCTGTTCTACGTCCAGAGCGATCCACTCTGCAAGTGAACGAGCATGAACCCTTGTGCCGGGCGGTTTCCTCGCCGTTGCAAACGGTTAGACGAAGACGACGATTATCAAGCTCCCTAACGAAGTGCATCTGTTTGCGTACACCAAAGGAACAAAATCCGGATGCTTTGGCGTGCACGAAGGCGAGCCTTTAATTAAAAATAAAATAAAATACTGTGCGTCGTGCAGTGCGTCATATGCTCCGAGTGGCAAAAACACAGATACTACAGGCATGTATCCATCTAAACGAAATATGCATGATGAAAAGTACCTACCGGAGTTTTCACCCAGGCTGTAACGCACCAGTGATAGCTGCAATGAGGATTTCTTCGGTGCGTGATTGTTTTAGTTGCGCCGGGGCCTGAAGGCGAAGTATTTTGTCGTTTCTTTTCTTTATGTGCGAAAGGGCTTGGTAGCTTAGATATCACAGGCGGCTGTGTGCGCTAGGCCGCAATATTTAGTATGTTTTATCGTGACTGCCACCTCACTAACAAGAAAAAAAAATACGGCGTTTTAATGCACTGCCGTTCGCGAGCCTCATGATCAGCTCAACCACTCGGCTCGCAAACGGCGGTGCATCACAACAAACGCCCGATTTTTTTTTCTATTTAGTCAGGCGGCAGTCACGATAAAACATGCTAAATATTACGGTCTAGCGCACACAGCCACCTGTGATATCTGCACTACCCGGTCTCTTCGCACATAAAGAAAACAAAAGACAAAATACATCGCCATCACACGCGCCGAACAAATGCTCATTGCGGCTATCACTGGTGGGTTACAGGCTTGATGCAAACTCCGGTAGATACTTTTCATCATGCACATTTCCTTTAAATGCATACATACCTGTAATGAAGTGTTTTTCGCACAGTCAAGAGTACGCAGTCAGTTGCTAAGGTCGGCCATTCACATCTTGAGGCTTGGTGGCCCTAATTCAATCTTTGCGCCGTTGTTGGTCGCGGCTCGCCGAAGGAAACCTGAAAAACCGCGTCTTGCATCTTGGCACGCTTAGAGTGGCAACCGTACGCGGCAGATGTGGTTGGCATCGCTTCGCCAAGCCTGTGACTGCCATCGCGGCGCCCAATGCCGCCAGTCCTCGTGCACTGGCGGCGCCGAGAAACGCCGTCGACGCCGTCTAATGTGTTTACATCGGTCGCCGCTATGACTTCGCGCATGCGCAGAAAACTCGCGCAAAAGGCGGATTGGACGACTTGTTTGCGTTACTCAGACAACATCATTATTTTCTCGTCCACTTTTGATAGCCAGCTCTCTCCGTTCTACCATTCACGAGCTATTCCGCCGCACCGGCCTTCAAATGAACTTCAGGAAAAACAGCTTTGGCTACCGGGAAACCACTTGGTTAATGATGTTGGTGTTCCGCTTGACTCCGATAAGATTTATGCCGTTAGTGCTTATCCCACGCCACGTTTATCTAGGGATGTTCGAAGTTTTATCGGCTTGTACTTTTAGTTCTGACGCTTCATTCAGAACTTCACAGCTCTTGCTCGTCCTCTCAGCACCATGCTGAAAAACTATGTACCTGTCTCTTGGGACCCTGACCAAGCTTCAGTTTCTTACGAGCGTATTGTTACTCTGACCAATCCACCTGTCTTGGTCGATTTTAATCCTTCCTCCCCTACAGAAGTCTGTGGTGACTAAAGGGGGCACCGCATTGGATCTATCTTCGTTCGGCGACGCAACGGCGGCAAAAGAGTACGTATGCCAGCCGCCGACTATCTACAGATGAACAAAAGTAATTACCACATACAGTGAGTGTCTGGCGCTATTTTCGGCTATTACGAAGTTCCAGCATTATTTGCTTGAACGGCCCTGTACTGTTACACGGTCCAGCATACCTAGTGCTGGCTTTCTTCACTCAAATAACCTACTCTCTGTTTGGGGCGCCGGGCGTTACAGTTGCAAGAATAAACCGTTCTAACCTCTAGAAGTTTCGCCGGCTGCATCAAGATACAAATGCGCGTCCCGCAACCCTGTCGATCCTCCTACTTCTCCGGACTAACATTGACGCATGAGTCCTCTCTTTATCGGCCTTTCCGCACATTTCTGACGGACAGTGCCTAAATTCTGCGCTATAAACTATCATCGACCATATCACTACAGGACACTCTCATTCTACCCTCGCCACGTTCGTACTCCAAGGGGCCCCAGTACCTTCGCAATATCTGACCTGACGGTGCTGAGCTCTTGCTTTTCATTCCCAAACATCTGCGCTTCACCATCTTCGAACAGTTTCATGGTGCTCCCACTACTGGACATCTCGGCGTGTGCTGCGTGCATGACAGCGAGCGCCGACGCTTCTACTGGGTTAGTCACTATCCGTTCAGCCCACTATCACTATCAGCTCAGCATTATTCGGACGCGTGCAGCTGTGTCAGCGCCGAAAGTAACCGTCCGTATTGCCTCCTGGGGCCGAATTACAGACGGCTCACACTCACAACACACTTACACTGACAATCCTCCTATTGGCCATAGGCAACACGGCGGCAGTGGCCTATCTTTAAGTCATCAACGTCTGCTGTTTACGTCATGAACACACTTGAAGTGGTGACGTTGGCTACGGGCCAATTGTGAGCGGGGGTTGTGAGCGACACGAGCCGCTTACAACCTGTTTGTGATGCCCACAAAGGGAAACTGGCGGCGATCTATGCGGCGGCCGGCGTTCTCGTGAGGCAGTAGCGGCGGCACCCCCACGTGATCATCGGCGAAGGACGGTGTACGAAGACTGTTTGACGTTCCAGGCGACTTGTTTCGACGCATGTTGCTACTCGAGAAGGATGTAGTACAGTGACTGCGACGTAATGAACTGAGATATCTGCGTGAGTTAAGTGGAGAAATATGGGAGAGGCCTTCGCCCTGCAGTGGGTATAATCAGGCTGATGATGATGATGATGATGATGATGATGATGATGATGATGATCTGCGTGAGGCCGCGTGCGCTGTCTGTGCGGCGGCAGGTAATGTGTGCACGGCGATTTTTCCTAAATGCTAGCGGCTTCCAATTCACTATTGGCAACGAAGCGAGCATTCGAAAGCATGTGGGGCGTGTTCCTAGGGCGGCGACAAAGGCAGGCGCTTCCTTCGTCACGGCAGCATATCCGGCGTTGTTGGGTTTGTCAACGGTGATGCCCCTGCTTTCAGATATGAGGTGTCAACATGATTTGGGCCATGAACCTCCCTGCTTGGGATCTTGGCATGATGCTTTCTTCTGGCAGCATTCTCGGCTGCACATAGGCATGACACAGGTCGAGGCAGGCCTGCTGCGAGACGTCCAATTCACGACATTGAGCTGCGCTGCTCTTTGCAAGATCAGTTACGGTATTGCCGCATGCCTCTCTAAAAAGAGGACAAAGAAGAACAGAGGACAAAGAGGACGAAACTGAGGTAGCGCGTGAAACGGTTCTGATCAGTGATCGCTGCCTTGTACTCGTTACATTTTCTGGTGGAGGTGCTGGGTACGATTTCCCTTTTTGCTGAGTGCAACCCCTCAAGGGCAACCGAGAGCCACCACGGATTTGACACCGGTCCATCGCAGTTGCAGCCGCCGCCTTCGAGGTCAGTCGCCAGAGTTCGGGCCTCTTTCCTGCACGCCTGTGGTCAACATGCATAGATCCAACACGAACATTGCTGCTATTGGAGAGTCTTCACCCCATTTCGTCGTCTTCCAGTCTCGAACGCCACCGTCCTTCCATGGCGAGCTTTATGAGGACGCTGAAGACTGGCTGGACCAATTCAAACGGGTCGCCAATTACAACGGCTGGGATGAGCAAAGGAAGCTCTATAATGTCTACTTAGCTCTTGAAGATTCAGCGCGCACGTGGTTAGTGAACCACGAAACGACACTATGAACATGGGACCTCTTTCGTCGCCAGCTGCTGGCGACCTACACCGCCAACGACCGAAGAGAGCGTGCGGAGTCGGCTCGTATCCAAGCCCCAAACGAGAGCATTGGAATGTTCTACGAGGACGTGATCCGCCTTTTTAGGTGTTCTGATCCAAATATGTCAGAGGAGACGAAAGCGCGCCACCTAATGCGCGGGGTGAAGCAAGAACTATTTGCTGGGCTTGTGCGCAATCCACCTGGCACGGCATCAGAGTTTCTAGCGGACCCCACCACGATAGAAGAAACACTTCGACACAGGGCTCAGCACTATAACCGTAACGTTTCCGCCATATCACCGGTCGTCTACGGTTCCGGCATCAACGGTTCTGATGATGCCTTAAGGGAGCTGATTCGATCTGTGGTCAGGGAAGAGCTGAGACATATTCAGCTACAGGGTCTAACATCCTCGTCGAGGCTTCCATCACTCGCGGAGGTCGTTCGAGAAGAAGTGAGGCAAGCCGTCGTCCCGGAACCGTCTGTGCCTGGTGTGCAGCCACCGCCACCGAGTGTGCCAACGTACGCGGCCGTGCTTCAGCAGCATAACCTCTGTGATCCTCCAAGAGGGAACCCCACTGTGCCGCATCCAAACCAGCACCACAGTGGGTACGGCTCTCCCAGAGCCAGAGTGAACCCTGCTACTCTTGATCGAAGCCCACGCCATCCTCCTCTTCTAGCCGAAGCACGATTCCGAAGGACTGACGTCTGGCGTACCCCTGACAATGAGCCCCTTTGTTACCACTGTGGTGAGGCCGGTCACATTATAAGGTTCTGTACGTACCGCCGCGTCGGTCTTCGTGGCTTCCATCCGCGTGCACGATGTCCTCGGAGTGGTGAACGACCACCCGAAATCGAGGAGTACCTGTCGACGCATACGAATCCTCCGGACGTCCCACAATACGGGTCCCGCGTCATTACCTCTTCCCGTTATCGTTCTCCAAGTCCACGGCCCTCTACACACCGCACTAGCCGCTCGACGAGCCCCCGCTCCCCGAGGCTTCGGGAAAACTAGGAACAGCGACCTGCGGAGGTGAGGCCGTTGACGAGCGAAGTGCTGAACATCCTTCATCAAGCTTAGTACAAGATAACGGCTATCAGACGTCGGCATGTAACGATGATCCTGAGTGCGCAGTTTCGGACATACCGGTTTCTATCGACGATTGTCTCATTACAGCTTTAGTTGATACGGGGGCGGACTATTCAGTTATGAGCAGTGGGTTAGCCAGGAAACTGATGAAAGTTTTAACCGAGTGGACTGGGCCTCAGATCCGCACTGCAGGGGGACACCTTATTACCCCGGCTGGAAGATGCGTTGCGAGAGTTGCAATTGACGGATTTGTTTATGTTTGCGACTTCGTTGTACTTACCCACTGTTCGCGAGACGTCATACTCGACTTGGACTTCTTACAGGCTAATGGTGCGATAATTAATTTGCAAGAATCACGAGTGACATTTTCGCCGAGCCAAGCCATTGCGAGATCTAGCGTCGACGGTTCATCAACGACCACTTTACGTATTACAGCTGGTGACGTTAGGGTCCCGCCACGGTGCAGCATTATGGTCTTGGTAGAAAGCGACTCACCATGCCACCGAGACGTACTGGCAGAGACGAACGTGGGTTTGCTTCTTGAGAAAGGGATCTGCGCAGCAAGAGGACTTGTTGGCTTACGGGACAGTTGTGCGAAGCTCTGGATTACGAATTTCGAGAGCGAGTTTCAGCACATTGCGAAAGGAACGGCCATCGCGCATGTTGCCGACTTTATTGAGCCAAGGAACATCTGTACTCTGGCGCCGCCGTCGCCAGCCCGATGTAATGCACCCGACATTCTATCAACTGTGGACATTAATGCCAATCTGTCGGTGGTTGAGCGGCGGCGACTCCTAGACCTCCTTCATGACTTTGCTGGATGCTTTGCAACGTCTTCGAAAGTTGGGCGTACTCCAGTAGCCAAACACCGCATTATTGTTGTCGCGGAGACCAAGCCGATTTCCTAACACCCATACTGAGTGTCGTCAACGGAACGAGAGGCTATTCGAAGACAGGTGCAGGAAATGCTTACCGATGACGTGGTACAGCCGTCTACCAGCCCCTGGGCTTCGCCTGTAGTGTTAGTGAAGAAAAAAGACAACACCTTGCGTTTTTGCGTCGATTATCGTAAGTTAAATCAGGTAACGAAACGGGACGTATACCCGCTCCCACGTATCGACGACGCATTGGACCGGTTACGCAATGCCAAATATTTCTCGTTGCTTGACCTCAAGAATGGCTACTGGCAGATAGAAGTGGACAAAAGGGACAGAGAGAAAACAGCGTTCGTCACCCCCGACGGCCTTTATGAATTTAAAGTGCTTCCTTTCGGTCTCTGTTCTGCACCAGCAACCTTCCAGCGAATGATGGACACCGTTCTCTCTGGACTGAAGTGGCAAACGTGCTTAGTGTATCTCGACAATGTCGTCATTTTCGCGGCTAGTTTTGAGGAGCACCTTGACTGACTGCGAATGGCACTACAGGCACTGCGTTCAGCCCAACTGACGATAAAACCACAGAAATGCCATTTCGGATTCCAGGAGCTTCGCTTTCTTGGTCATGTTATTAGTTCTGAGGGCGTGAAACCAGATCCCGACAAGACTGCTGCTGCGAAAAAAGTTTCCGCGCCCAACCGACAAAAAGTCCGTTAGAAGGTTTTTGGCGCTTTGTGCCTATTACAGGCGTTTCGTAGAGAATTTTTCAGTGATTGCCGAGCCTCTTACGCGTGTTACCCGAGACAATGTTCCTTTTGCGTGGCAAGAAGATCAAGAGGATGCTTTCAACGAGTTGCGCCGGCGACTGCAGGCCGCCCCGATACTTGCTCATTTTGACGAAAACGCCGCTACGGATATCCATACCGATGCCAGTAATTTTGGAATTGGTGCCGTTCTGATTCAGTGGCAAAATGGCACTGAGAAAGTTATCGCTTACGCAAGTCGCTCTCTTTAAAAAGCAGAGACGAACTACTCAACCACGGAAAAGGAATGTATCGCGGTAGTTTGGGCCATAACTAAGTTCCGACCCTATATTTACGGCCGACCTTTTAGGGCTGTGAGCGACCACCATTCGTTATGCTGGCTAGCCAACCTCAAAGTCCCCTCTGGACGACTTGCAAGGTGGAGCCTCCGTCTCCAAGAATGCGACATTACGGCTGTATACAAGAGCGGCCGTAAGCACAGCGACGCCGATTGCTTGTCTCGTGCACCAGTTGATGCTGCCGCTCCCGACCGAGAAGACGATGACATCCCGTTTCTTGCTGTCGTCACGACCACCGACATGGTCCAGCGTCAACGGGCTGACCCCGGTTTACGCCCACTTATTGAGCATCTCGAAGGCCTTGATGTAGCTGTCCCACGTGCTTTCGCACGGGGTTTAACCTCATACAGCATTCGAAATCGCGTCCTATATGAGAGAAACTTTCAGCACAACAAGCAAAGCTTTCTTCTCATTGTGCCGTCCGACCTCAGGCCAGAAATCTTGCACGCATGCTACGATGAGCCTTCGGCTGGTCATTTAGGAGTCATGCGAACATTAGCACGCATTCGACAAAAGTACTATTGGCCAAAGTTGCTACCTTCCGTCCAGCACTACGTGAGAACATGCCGAGATTGCCAGCGGCGAAAGACACCTCCGCTAAAGCCTGCAGGGCTCCTTCAGCCGATACGTCCGCCAACAGCCCCTTTCCAGCAAGTGGGCATGGATCTTCTGGGCCCTTTCCCAACATCCGCATCAGGGCACAGATGGATAGTAGTGGCTACGGACTACTTAACGCGATACGCCGAGACACGGGCACTTTCCCGTGTAACTGCTGCAGAAGTAGCCCAGTTTTTTCTTAAGACCATCGTACTGCGCCACGGTGCCCCATCGGTTATTATCACTGACTGCGGTACAGCCTTTACGGCTGAACTAATGCAGGCTCTCTTCAGTCTTATCCGCACAAGTTATCGTAGGACTACTGCTTACCATCCGCAAACAAACGGACTGACTGAATGCCTCAATAGAACGCTTGCAGACATGATTTCCAAGTACGTCGACGTTGAGCATCATACGTGGGATGAAGTCCTTCCGTACGCAACTTTTGCATACAATACGGCTGAACAGGAGACGGCGCGTCTTGCGCCATTCCAGCTAGACTACGGTCGTCCCGTCACCACAATGTTGGACGCTATGCTACCCATAAGTCATGGCGACGATGTCACCAACGCCTATGCAGACGTCGACATATTTCTACAGCGGGCCGAAGAAGCGCGCCAGCTCGAACGATGCCGTATTCAACAACAACAACAACATCGCGATGCCAGTCGGTACAACCTCCGACACCGAGACGTTCACTACCAACCTGGCGATCTTGTTTGGGTGTGGACACCAGTGCGCCGTCGAGGACTCTCCGAGAAACTACTTCGCCGTTACTTTGGGCCATACTAGGTCATTCGGCGTCTTAGTAACGTGACTTACGAAGTTGTTGCCCGGAGCCAACGACCTTCAACACGGCGGCGCTCAAGTGCTGAAACTGTTCATGTAGTGCGGATGAAACTGTATTATGAGAGGCAGTGATCTTTTGCGCGTGTGCAGCTTTGTGTTCCCTGCTTCTTCTGTGTGCATAATCTGAAGACACTTCCAGCGTCGAGTCGCCGCTTTCGAAGAGGGGGGTAATGCCGCATGCCTCTCTGAAAAGAGGACAAAGAAGAACAGAGGACAAAGAGGACGAAACTGAGGTAGCGCGTGAAACGGTTCCGATCAGTGATCGCTGCCTTGTACTCGTTACAGTATGCTCCACATGCCTCACGTGTAGTGCCGTTCTTGGGCTTTTATAAAAGCTGAAACATAAGACAAGTTGTACATTGTTGAAATGCCTATGTAAGAAACGAAGATGGGAATGCGTATGTTTGATGCCTGTATTGAGTAGGAATGGGGCATCATTTATACCGCTATGAAGGACAAAGCTGTCCTTATAGCAGTGTTGCAGAAACGTTCAATCATGCATTATCTGCACGCCCATGAATGTCATTGTCAGCAAAACCTGGCAATGAGCTACTTGATGTGACCCTTCTTTGTGTCAGTAAGGCTGTTAAAGTTTCAGATTGTTGAGGTCGACGACGATGACGAATGTGCTTCACAGCGTGCCATTTTCAGTTATGCTGGTGAGAGGGGCGCCTGTTGAAGACATGGCTACCAGTGCCATAGAATCTCAGTCCAGACTCTCTCTCCAGAAAGGTTATAGAACAAGGCATACACCTCCACACGGTTAATGGTGGATTACTGCATCGGTGTGCTGAAGACCGCGTCCGGTGCTTGCAAAAATACTAGACGCTCCTCTGCTAGCCAGAACATGTAGCATTTGCTGTGTTGCATAACTTCTTTGGATGTCTTCCTGTCTGCGGACGAGGAGGGTGCTGCTGGCTTGGACAAGAAAGGGCCAAATCTGTGCACCGGCTACTTGAATGTGGGATCACCATACACAATCATGTTGTCAGCCTGTTCCACAGAACCTGCCAACAAAAGCTGGCCCAGCTGCATATGGTGCGGCAACGGCTACGGCGTCAATCCCAGCGCAGCAGTTGGCTATGTTATACCACATGTAGCTTACCAACTCATCACAGGCAGCCAAGTGCTGCTTCTTCTCGTTTCATGTCTCTGCCGAGACACCTGTCGTGGTAAAGATGCATCTTCTCGTATATGAGAGAAATGCGCAACAACTTAAACAGGACACAGGAAGAAACACACACAACAGTTTACGAGCGCAACTACCAACTGTTTAATAGGGTGAATCCACAACAGCATATATACAGACAGGCAGGGCATGCGTAAAGGTAGAGCAGGCATACACATCGCTAACACCGCAATTTTTCAAAACGAATCAAGATATGAAATTTCAGCATCATAGAGCTGCAACGAAGCATTACTTACGCAGCGATCAGATAGTTTCTTGACATGGAAGGCCTCTAAGATAAGCCGGGCTTTCACATTGGTACTCCTGCCTAGAATCTTTGTCATCTCAAATCTTGCCCTACACGTGCTAATGCAGGAAGAAATGTGCCTTACAAGGTTTGAATTTTTATCATTATTGTCTACATTTTTTGCATGCTCCCGTAGCCGGTCATGTCAAGAAACTATCTGATCGCTGCGTATATGATGCTTCGTTGCAGATCTATGATGCTGAATTTTCATATCTTGATTCGTTTGTGTAAAATTGCGGTGTTAGTGATGTGTGTGCCTGCTCTACCTTTACGCATGCTCTGCCTGTCTGTATATATGCTGTTGTTGATTCACACTATTAAACAGTTAGTAGTTGCGCTCGTGAACTGTTGTGTGTGTTTCTTCCTGTGTTCTGTTCAAGTTGTTGAGCATTTCTCTTATATACTATGCAGAACCAACTAGCCCGACAACACGCTCTTCTGAATGCATCTTCTCGAATCATGCGTTAAAACGCCTCATCTGCCAAGCCAAATTTGTCTTTGTACACCCCCTTCACTGTAGCTTGCAGCCGTGCATGTTGTTGTTTGTGTGTGTGCATGCGTGTGAGTACATTATTAAAGGGTTTCACAACGAGGCAGCAATTACGATGCCTATCGGAATGGGAAAGTCTCACATAAGTTTTTTAGAAGCTCGTGTATCCACTGTGCACATTTATTTTCCTGCACCATTTCACACGTTTGAAAATGCAGCAGCGAAATCAACTGCCTGCATTAGCATCGGCAGTTATTTACACGAGCTGCACAATTGTACTACACAGAGGGGACCCACAAGAATAATGTTTTAAAGACTTAGCTGCATAGTAGTCATCGCAGATCTGGCACTCTTCAAAAGCAAGAAATAAAAGTATTGTGCATAAAACTGTAAGACACGAAGGAAAGACACAAAAGAATAGTTGCTTAATGTTTGCAGGCTTGTACAGTATTTGCCATAGGTTTGGTACATCTCAGAAGCAGGAAACAAAGTATTGCACTTAACAGTGCAGAAACATGACATAAGTGGTGGTATGTATAATGTTTGCATAGGGCAGTCTTAACTAGTGAGCCTTTCAAGACCCCAGTTTTTCATATACCTTTAGGATGCACAGAACGCATTTGCTTAATACTAAACAGTGTAGCATATCAAGGATAAAGCTTACAAACTGAATGCATAATTAGCGACATTTAGGGCTCACAGTGATTGTAGCGTAAGTCGAAAATCCCATAGTTATACCCACCGGTACAAAAACATTACATATTGCCGTGACGCTGGGACTAAGTTGACCCGGCCTTCACTTGGTAGCGTGCAGAGACCAGGGGTTGATGAAGGATTGAATCTTCGAAGTTGGTAAAATATATACAGGCACGTTTAAAGGCACTTTGAGAAAACTTATTTACATGATTATTTACATGAAAAAGCAGGGTGCATCAGCAAAATCGCAAGCGTTAAGAGTTCATAGCGAGAAACGTCTGGATGAGCCGTTTACCCAGGGCTCAGAGCGTCTTTTCGTGCTCTGCAATGTCCTTAAAACCCCCTATGTCCAGCCCCTCTCTGAAGATGCTGACCAACCAGTTCCAGGGCACGCCCCTCAGATATCGGCATCCAATCGAACACATCACTGCACTGATGGTCTGATGCACTGACTGGTTCGGCATTGTTTCGTTGGGCGTGGTCACTTGTTGGCGGGAAGAGCTTGGGAACGGCGAGGAGGTACATCTCTATTCTTCAGCAAAGATTCGATATGCTGGTTCCGGTAAGTGGATTTCCTTCTCAGAAACCCAAGTGCACGTGCGCGCCGCATACTGCTCCCAGCATTGTCCCTTTCCAGCAATTGCAAATCTTTCCTGTATTCCCGGGAAATCCTCTAATGGCCGTAATCACCTTGCTCCTTTCTTGTCCTGCACATCAGCGGACGTGTCACTCTGTCGTCTCCTTTGGACAGTAGGCATTCCTCACTGGACGATAGTGCTTCTCGACGGGAAAGGTGAACAATTGAACGAAAGCACTTCCGGCTATTTCCCGCAGGGGGACATTTCTTTGTATTTTTCTAGACGTTCCCTTGACAGGGCCAATTTGGCATTTGCAGGGTCTCCACAAAGCAAAACAGGCTTACACAAAAGGATTCATGGAAACGGGCTCACTTAGCGCCCTTGCACCAGCAGCACATATCCTCAGCACATATCCATGCCCACAGGCGAACAATAGAGCGCGCCAGTGCGAACGATGCAAGGTCATAACAGCCTCCTCCCCCGCCAGAAGAGTCACGGAGGGCAGCAGTCGCAGCTGCTGCATGAAGAGACGACTTAATGGCCTGCACATGAATGCTTGAAGCTCGCTGTTGTTTGTCGCGTTGTCTTGATTGTCGTAGGCCAAATTGCTTGCGCAGTCTCTGAAACTCAACCACATGTCTAAGCAAGCACTCGGCTCCCGTCTGAAGAGACCAGGTGAAAAGAAAACTGCCATCGTTGTCCGAGAAAAGCCCACACTCGAGACGTTCAGGACCTACGTATGCCTAGAAAACTAAACGTGCTGCTTTACATAGTCACACATGCACAAGCGCAAAAAAAAAGAACCTGAGTATCAATTTGGATACATGGTGAGGAACACTTAGGATCGCTTAGAAACAGCGGCTAAGCGCGTCCGCATTCCCATTTACCTTCCCCTTTTTGTATCTTATTTCAAAATTGTACTGCGGTAAAATCAAGCTCCACCTCAGAAGGCGACTGTTCTTCGATGTCGCAGTTTGCAGCCAAGCCAGGGGACAATGGTCCGTCTCTATGGTGAATTCGGCCCCTCCAAGATAGCACTGCAATTTTTGAATGGCCCATACAATGCAAGCGCACTCTTTTTCTGACGCGCAATAAGCCCTCTCTCTAGAACTCAGTTTTCTGCTCAGGTAGAGCACGGGGTGCTCATTACCGTCGTCATCTCTCTGGTAGAGAACAGCACCTAGCCCTCGATCACTGGCATCACACTGGACCGTGAATTCTCGGTCATAGTCTGGAGCTCGCAATACCGGACGGCTAATCAGCACAGCCTTCAGGTTTACGAAGGAGGCTTCCTTTTGTTCGTCCCAGACTACATTTGTCGGTTCTGTCTTGCGGAGAGCGTCGGTCAGAGGGCTGGCCAAAGTTGAATAGTTAGGGATGTAGTGCTTGTAGTATCCAGACAGACCCAGGAATGCTCGAATTTCCGTCTTCGTGCTCGGCCGCGGGTAGTCTGCTACCGCAGAAATCTTAATCTCGCTGGGTTTTCTGAAACCTTGACCGTCATTGTGACCCAAGTAGTCCACGGTCGCCCTTGCCAGGCAACATTTCTCGGCCTTTACGGTTAGTCCAGCTTGACGCAAAAGGCTCAGTACAGCTCTTAGATGTACCATATGGTCCGCCCATGAGTCGAAAAAAACCGCAATGTCTTCTAAATAAGGTACCGCGAATGTTTCACACCCCTTTAAAACCCTATCCATGAGTCGGGAAAAACAAAATGGAGCATTTTTGAGCCCGAAACTCATCATTGTTGGCTGGTAGCTTCCCGTCGGAGTGACGAAAGCCGCGTATCTGCTGGCGCGTTCAGTGAGCGGTACTTGCCAGTATCCTCGAGTTAGGTCAGCGTAGTCACATATGCCGCTCTACTGACCTGTTCTACTCTCTCCTTAATATTCGGAATAGGATACACTTGATCCCTGGTGAGAGAATTTAGCTTTCGGTAGTCTACCACAGGCCATGGGTCTTTACCTGGAGCTTCTACTAAGATCATAGGCGAAGCATAATCGCTTTCCGAGGGTTTTATTACTCCCAATTCCAGCATGCGAGTTACTTCCCTATCCAGAATTTCTCTTTGCCTTGGAGAGAATCGGTAGCACCTTGATCGCACTGGCACGTCTGAAGTCAGCTCAATATCGTGCTCAGTCAAATCAGTCCTGCGTGGCCTGTCCACGAAGCAGGTCTCAAACTCTGTTATTATCTCGCCCAGATCGGACAGCTGGAATTTCTTTAGTTCTCCTCTCTGCTCCGTCTTTTTGAGAAGCTCCTGAGCGTTGCTTCCTTTTCCGCAGAGGCAAATCAAGTTGTCCCCCATCTACTCGGGAAGGTTTAACGTTAGATTTACCACGGCTTCCATCTGCACATAAGGCTTCATAAGATTGCAATGATAAATGCGCACTTCTTTACGCCTACCGGGGATTTTCACTGCGTAGTTAGTGTTACAAAGCTTTGCAACGACTTCAGGAGGTCCTTCCCACTGTACTTCGAGCTTATTCTGCCTTGAACCTCTCAGCAACATCACCTTGTCCCCGATACGAAACGTCCTTTGACGGGCTGACTTATCATAGTACACTTTGGAACGAGCCTGGGCAGACTTCATGCTGGCCTCAACGAGTTCCTCAGTGTTATGTAAGCGATTCAAGAGGTTCAGAATGAATTCCACTACTGTTGGGTCTTCTCCGCGCCCCTCCCAGGCTTCGCGCACCATTCGCAAAGGTGAGCGCAGTGACCTTCCGTACACCAACTCGGCTGGGCTAAATCCATTGGATTCGTGCGGCACTGACCGCAAAGCGAAAAGTGCTGCAGGCAGGCAGGTATCCCATTCGCGCTTGTTTTCATAGCACAGTCCCCTCAGGACTCGTTTGAGAACAGACTGCCATCTTTCTACGCTGTTGCTCTGCGGATAGTGGATCGAACTATGCACTACCTTAATGCCGCATCGCTCGAGAAATGAGGTGGTGAGGACACTTGTGAAAACGCTACCCTGATCACTTTGGACCTCGGAAGGGAATCCAACTCGTGCAAACACTGACAGCAGCGAATCCACTACACTCTCGGACGTCACCTCGCGCAGCGGAACAGCTTCTGGAAACTTTGTGGCTGGGCATAACATAGTGAGGATATAACGGTACCCTGACTCTGTCACAGGAAGTGGCCCAACTACATCTATTACTAACCGGTGAAACGGCTCGGTAATGATTGGTACTAACACCATCGGAGCTTTCCACTTATCTTGCGCCTTTCCAACCCGCTGGCACGTGTCGCATGACCGTACAAAATTTTCCGTGTCCTTAAAACATCCAGGCCAATAGTATTCTTGCAATAGTCTCTGCTTTGTTTTCTTTATTCCAAGGTGACATGACCACGAGCTGTCATGGGAAAGTTGCAGTAAGTCTTCGCGGTACTTTTGGGGAACGACTAATTGGTCCCGCTCTACTCCGCGCTTATCCTTGAATAAGCGATACAGCACTCCCTTTCTCATCTCGAAAGAAATATTCTTTGCTGTCTTAGTGGCGCGGTGGCGCTCCCTTATCTCCTGTATCATGGGATCATTGGCTTGCTCCATAGCTAAGTCCTCTCGGGTTCCACTTAAAAGTCTCGTGAGATTACTAGACACGGGCGGCAAGAGGTTGCTCTCAAGAACGTCCTCATTCCGCGTCTCATCAAGCTCACTTTCAAGTTGACTTATCTGAGATGCCTCGCTCTCAAAGTTTTCTGACCCGCTATCTTCCGCATCGACCACTGTTTTAACTGCCGTTTCCTCCGCTGTGGATTTTTCTGGAATGAGCAGTGTAGCTAGTTCTCGCACCTTTGAACGTGTTAAGGCTTGCACAACTCTGTCTCTGAAAAGGATGCCCCTCTTTTGCAGTAGCATGTCCGATTTGTTGGAAAACAAATACGGATAGCACTTAGGAAGCTTTCCTGAAACGGCAGCCTCGGTTGTTAACTCGCCGAATGGGCCCTCGATGACCACGTTCGCGATTGGCAAGCACACACTCTGTTCCTCCACTACCTGGCGGATCCATGCACACTGTCCTGTATAGTCGGAAGGCGACACATACGCCGGATGGACAACATCCATCGTTGCGGCCGAATCGCGCAGTACCTTGCAAGGCTTCCCGTTGACTACTAGGTCATGCAGTTAGGTTTCCAAAAGCTGCAATTGTTCATCGCAGGCACTGACATACGAGAAAGCAATCTTTTCTTTCCGGCAGTTGACGGCAATGTGACCGTGCTCATTACACCTAAAGCATGTGAGCGGCTTCCTAGCCTCAAGCTTATTCTTTGTGTTCTGCGCGTTGGTCACTTCCCCACCTTTCTCACTGCCGTCCTTTCTAGGGAGTTCGCCTGAAGAAGCCTTCCTTTCTTCGTTTCCAACTCTAGCAAAGTGCCTTTCCTGACGGTTATTCACACTCAACTTGGGATTGCGGGGCCTATCCACTGCTGGGTTGCTGAATTGTCGGCGCGAAGCATACTCCTCAATGAGTTCGGCAGCTTCAGTTGCCGACTTAAGGTCGCCTCGGTCCTGTAACCAATTTCTTTCTTTTTCTGGGAGGCAGTTATAAAACTGCTCCAAAAGAATTCGCTCGACTACAGCGTCCCTATCACTGTAGGAATCTGTGCTCTTTAGCCACTCGCCCAAATTGACTCTTAAATTGTACAGGAATTCAGGGTAACTCTCGTCCCTGGACTTGTAGCGTTCCGAAAACGTTGTCTGAACGCCTCGGCGCTAAGCCTATACTTTCTCAGAAGGCAAGCTTTGACCTTCTCGTAGTTGTCCGCGTCCTCCTTGCTTAGCCGCGCGACAACCTCCGCTGCCTCGCAGGGCAGAACCGTCAATAATCTCTGAGACCAAGTGTCTCGCTGGAAGGACAGTTTTTCGCAGGTTCGCTCAAAGTTAGCCAGATACAGACCGATATCCCCTGATATCACATATGGCTGCATGTACTTTGACATCTTGAAATCTGCCTCCTTGTTGAGAAAAGGTACCGCTAGCTGGGGACAATTTCCCGACCTCTTGCTCAACTCTAATTCTAATTTCCGGAGCTCAAGTTCTTGCTCCAGCCTTTTTGCTTCTCTCTCAATTTCACGCTCCCGCCTCTTTTCCTCTTTTTCCCGCTCTTTCTGCTGTCTGAGTTGCCTCTCCTTTTTTTGTCCGATGAGGTTCCGTGCTTCACTGAGCTCCTCATCATCGGTTCCCAAATCAGTGATTGCCTTTATAATCAAGGGTTTTCGTGTCAAACCACTTGTATCAATTCCCAATTCCTCACACAATTGCAACAGTTCCGGTTTCTGCAGCTTTTGTAGGTCCATGATCGCTCCGAGTGTCGGCTACTTCCAAAACAACTGTGCGAACTACCAAACCTAAAGGCGCTTGCACACTCTTTTTACCAATTCTAAAATCTAACCATGTTCTAGAACCCGGTCCACATCAGAAGAAAAGCCAAGCACTCACCCACACATGCGATCGATGTTCCGAGCTGCTCTATTGTTGGCCGATTGCTGCTCCTGCTTGTTGCTTGCGATGCCACCTCCAATCACCAGATGTTGTGGCTTGTAGATTCAGATCCCAACGCTGGTCACCAGTTGTCGTGACGCTGGGACTAAGTTGACCCGGCCTTCACTTGGTAGCGTGCAGAGACTCGGGGTTGATGAAGGATTGTATCTTCGAAGTTGGTAAAATATATACATGCAGGTTTAATGGCACCCTGAGAAAACTTATTTACATGATTATTTACATGAAAAAGAAGGGTACATCAGCAAAATCGCAAGCGTTAAGAGTTCATAGCGAGAAGCGTCTGGATGAGCCGTTTACCCAGGGCTCAGAGAGTCTTTTCGTGCTCTGCAATGTCCTTAAAACCCCCTATGTC
>JAJIZL010124267.1:98330-122362 GCA_023969395.1 Amblyomma maculatum | reverse complement strand
TTCGCTACCTAATGTAAACTGCTGTTCCTTCCCGAGGCTGTTGAACATTACCTTAGTCTTCTGCATATTGATTTTCAAGCCTACCTTTCTACTTTTCCTGTCTAGGTCATCAATAATTATTTGCAGTTCATCGCCCGAGTTGCTTAGCAAGGCAATGTCATCAGCAAATCGCAGATTACTGAGGTATTGTCCATCTAACCTTATCCCTAACTGCTCCCATTCCAAGTCTCTGAATACTTCCTCTAAGCAAGCTGTGAATAGTACTGGGGAGATTGTGTCTCCTTGCCTAACACCTTTCTTTATAGAAATTTTGTTACTTTCTTTATGCAGAACTATGGTTGCTGTGCAGCCACTATATATATTTTCCAGCACTTTCACGTACTGCTCGTCTACCCCCTGATTTCGCAATGCCTGCATCACCGCCGAGGTTGCAACTGAATAAAATGCTTTTTCGTAATCAATGAATGCTATGTATAAGGGCTGGTTATATTCCGAGCATTTTTCTATCACCTGATTGATGGCTTGGATATCATCGATAGTAGAGTACCGTTTCCGAAACCCTTCTTGATCCTTTGCTTGATTGCAGTCTAAGGTTGTCCTGATTCTATTAGCGATTACCTTAGTAAATACCTTATACGTAACAGACAGTAAGCTGATTGGTCTGTAATTTTTAACGTCCTTAGAGTCCCCTTTCTTGTGAATGAGGATAATGTTTGCATTCTTCCATGGTTCCGGTACCATCGATGACACCAGGCACTGCGTTTTCAGGGTGGCCAGTTTTTCTAGCACGATATCCCCCCCGTCCTTCAGCAAATCTAGCTTCTAGTGCTTTCTTTACCTCGTCCTTCGTCACTGGTGGAACGTCTGACTGTTTTTCCCTACCGCCAATCTCATAACGGTCCTGACTACTTTGGCTACTGTAGAGATCTGTATAGAACTCCTCGGCTACTTTGACTATCTTTTCCATATTGGTGATGACGTTGCCCGCCTTGTCCCTTATCGCATACATCTGGTTTTTGCCTATGCCCAATTTCTTTTTACCGCTTTGAGACTTCCCCCGTTCTTTACAGCATGTTCAATTTTCTCCATGTTATACTTCCTTATATCGGCCACCTTGCGCTTATTGATTCGCTTTGATATCTCGGCCAATTTGATCTGGTCTGTTGGATTGGAAGCTTTCATACTCTGGCGTTTCTTAATCAAATCTTTCGTCTCCTTAGACAGCTTGCCGGCATCCTCTCTAACTATCCTACCGCCTACTTCTACCGCGCACTCGGTAATGATATCTCTGAAATTATTGTTCCTTCCCTCTATGGTAATGTCGCCAACCTCAGTTAGAGCTGAAAACCTATTCTGTAGCGAGATTCTGAACTCTTCTGCCCTCCCCCTCACCGCTAATTTGTTGAAGGGTTTCTTTCTTACTAATCTGTTGCGTTCCTTCTTCAGATTTATGCTGATTTGGGACCTCACCATCCTGTGGTCACTGCATCGGACTTGCCCGATTACCTCTACATCTTGAATAATGGCGGGGGTTGAACAGATAATGAAGTCGATTTCATTTTTAGTCTCTCCGTTAGGACTTTTCCATGTCCATTTCCGGTTCTTCCGTTTGCTGAAGAAGGTATTCATGATTCGTAAGTTATTGCGCTCTGCAAACTCAACTCATAACTCCCCCCTGCTATTCCTAGAACCAATGCCATAGTCACCTACTGCCTTGTGTCCTGCCTGTTTTTTCCCTACCTTGGCATTGAAATCGCCCATTAGTACAGTATACTGCGTCTGTACTTTTCGCATTGTCGATTCTACATCTTCATAGAAGCTTTCAACTGCCTGGTCATCATAACTACATGTAGGTGCATAGGCCTGTACAACCTTCAGATTATACAGTTTATTAAGCCTAATTACTATGCCTGCAACCCTCTCATTAATACTATAGAATTCATCTATATCACCCGCTATATACTTATTGACAAGGAAACCTACTCCTAGTTTTCGCCTCTCTGGTAAGCCTCGATAACACAGTACATGCCCATCCTTCAGTACAGTATATGCCTCATTCGGCCTCCTAACCTCACTAAGCCCTATGACATCCCATTTCTAAACTAGCACTGCTAAACTAGCTTCACTAGCTAGGGTTCTAGCATTAAACGTTGCCAGGGTCAGTTTCCAATGGCGGCCCGTCCAGCGGAGCCAGGCTTTCTTAGCACCCCCTGTTGCGTCACAGGTCTGACCGCCGCCGTGGTCAGTTGTTCCGCAGCCGCTGGTGACTGAGGGCCGGGGTTTTATGAAGCTTATCATAGGAGGTTGCGGCCAATTACTGCACCAGGGTGGCCAACTCCTGTTCTGGTGAGGCAGTGCGTTGCCGGAGGTGTTCACCGGCAGCAGGTCGCACCCCAAACCTGTCTATGCAATTCCATCGACACGCGGATTTTTTTTTTTTCCATCCGGTGGAGAATTGCGCGGCACCGGGATTTGAGCCCCGGTCCTCTTGCATGCGATGCGGATGTTCTACCGCTACGCCACCGCTGCACCCTACGCTACCACTGCACCTGCGCGGTATATATACCGCTGCGCGGTATATATACCGTGTCTTTATTTTGCGCCCAGGTGTAATTTGGACACAGTTACTGCTCGGGCGAAATTCGACTGGTGAGCCGGCGCTAGCGGCTAGCAAAGAGGTTCACGTTTAACCTCTTGCCAAGCTGTTCTGATCACTGTTTTTTTTAATAAAGACGTGGTGTTCAAAGACATAATTTAGCCAACTTCTGCAATACTCCCCAGGATCACAAACGTTTCGAAAAAAAAAAAGCACTAAGGCGTTTAAAGCAACCACTACCACCGCGTGAAGCAAAAAGTGGTCAGTTAAGCCTGGGAGACAAGATCAAGGCAAAGAGTAAGAGCATGTCTAGCATGTTGAATTAAGATGTAAATGCGTACGCTTAGTAATGAGCTGTGAAAGGTTAAAATCTGCGCACTAAAGAACATCACACTCAGTGCAAACCGTTGGGCATGAGAACTTGCAGTGGAACATAAAATACTTGAAAACAGAAGTCCCCTGTGATTATAATAAGAACTTTTGGAAAACGAATTGAAATCGTGTACAGTCATCATGAAGTTCCTTAACAGATGTGACACAATACGAAGGAAGGCGATAGTATACGCCCAAGATCAGGTTTGTAACGTACGCGTGCAGTTCAGCACAAAAAAGTGTTAATCTGATAATAGCTTGAACAGGGCAAGAAAATAGCTTGTGCGCCACAGCAATCAAAACGCAAGCTCTATTGTTTCACCCCTGTCCCAGCGATAAGTTAGGAAATTCTCGGTGCAGGAAAAAGTTTCAGGGTTATCAGCTTTAGCAGACAGCCACGTTTCAGTAAGGCCGCCAATGTCAGCATCACAATCATCGACAGTCGCACTAAGGTCATCGTGCTTGGCCAAAACTCTTCTAATGTTAGCGCATAATAGCAAGAGTGAATTGGCTCCGGATTGGCGCCCACTACCCCTCTCGTTAGTTAATAGTAGATTCGGAGAAGAGCTTGGTAGTACCATGAATGTCTTCTGTTCTATCACTAAGATGGTAATAGCATTAACACTTTCCGTTCATGCATTTCTTCCTGTAGCGCAGTTCGAATTTTGACTTTCGAGCTTTCCAAATTCAAAAAGTTTTTTACGCTTGACGCTTCAAGACAAAACATTTTCACCTACACTGAATTTCTCTTTTTTAAGTTTGAATCTGAAAAACAAAATTGTTTCCCTCGTTTTAAACGAACAGAACCTTCAATGACTCATCGGGATTTATTTTCTGTGAAAGCGCCCAACCTATGCGCACGTGCAATTGACAGCTCTTATATTGTCACGTAGCGGTGACAAGGCCGTTGACACCAAAATAAGACAAAGGCTTGATGTTACTGAAACGAACTCTTTATTGGGCCGACTTGCGCCAGCAAAACAACTAAGCAACTCGGCGGCGGCGATAGCAACAAACGTGCCCTTCGATCGTCTAACAAAGAATGCCCGTCACACACGTCAACGCTCAATTCAAAGGCTGCTCAGAACAATGTAAATAACGTCGCAAACGGCTACTAGCACAACCGGAAACATTGTAGAAACATACGCAATGATCGAAATTTTCCAGACAGATCTCAGTGCACCGTTCGCGACTAAGAAAATGATAACGCGTCGTATCGCTACAACGAGCTTGAACAAACACGGGATACAGAATTGATACGCCTGCCAGAATCACAGTGATAAGGCCGCATTCCGGCGGCTGTTAAAAAAACAACGAATACAGTTTTGAAGGTTTTGCGGAATTACTCCCCCCTTAAAAAAAAGAAAACATCGCCTCGATGTTCCAAAATAAACAAAGCAACTTAAATAGAAACATTACAAAGCTTAAACACCCCGAATTATTTAACGCGCGTAATAAGGCTTCAGACGAAGTACATGTACAATTTCTGGGCGCGCGCGTCGCCGTTGTGATGCTTTCGTTCCTTCGGGAATGACTTCATAGTCCAGTTGTCCGACGCGGCGAAGGATTTTGTAAGGCCTTAAGCAACTTTTCACTTAGTCCACGGCGGCGAAAATTAGTCCAAATCCACACTTTGTATCCTGGATTGTACTCTGCGTGGCGTCGTCGTAAGTTTTATCGTCGGGTGTCGGTGCACTGTTGGTCTTAATTCAATACGCAGCCGTGCGAGTCGTCGGGCTTCCTCTGCACGCTGCAGGTAGGCGGCGACGTCAAAGTTGTCCTCGTTGGTTATGTGCGGCATCATTGCGTCGAGCGTCGTCGTGGGCTCCCTACCGTACACAAGCTTGAACGGGGTCGCTCTGGTCGTCTCCTGGAGTGCCGTGTTATACGCGAAGATAACGTACGGCAAGATGGCGTCCCAGGTCTTGTGTTCAGCGTCGACATACATGGCGATCATGTCCGCGATCGTTTTAGTCAGGCGCTCCGTATGACCATTGGTCTGGGGATGGTACGCAGTTGTTCGTCGATGGCTTGTATGACTGTAGTCCAGGATGGCTTGCGTCAACTCTGCAGTTCATGTTCAAGAACCGCAAGCTTATCTTCAGTCTCATCCGAAGACTCCGAAGCGGCGTCAGGAAGGCCTTGGAAGAAGAGATTATTACGACCCCACCTATGTTCCAGTTCCTCATGACTAGCCCTCAGTTAGTAGTTTTCACAGGCCAGATCATCGGCTATGCTTTTAAGTTGGCGCCATTCCTGCTGAAGTCATTCAGCAGCAGCAGGTTTGTTTTAAACCACAGTCAGTCTTTTGTTGATATCAGTTATTTGGGTCTGAATTTCTGCTTGACTTACCTTGATGTCATTTACTGAATAAATCGACGTGGTCTTTTATATTTAGCGCTTGAAGTGTTCATAGCGTGCATCAATGGAAAAATATCGTTTAACTGCATGCATAAAAATGTGGTATAATATGCCCATGCGACCGTATAGTTATGAATATGTATTCACCAAAAAGTGAGACAGGTACGTGCCTTCATTTACCAATAAAGTAACTTCAAGGATATAAAAAAGGGCAAACGGAAAGGAGGTGTTGAAAGTGCTATTGCTGCATCGGTGAGTCGTTCCTCTTTGCAACCATCTAGAAGATCTTTATGGAGCAGGGCGCTCACGGTGACGTGTTAAAATTTGAAGTGGGCGATCATCTGCTCTGCCTTTAGCGGATATTCCGTCGGTCAAGTATTTATGCTCGACTGCTTCATCTAGCTGGTAGTTAGAACTGGTATTATTTAGGAGCGCCTGAAGATGGAATGTTCCAAATAAGAAAACCTTATTCTGGACAAGATAGGGTGCTTGAAAGATGTACTACTTTTTCAAATCTTTTCAGAGACAGGAGTAACATCTGAAGCAGAGGAGAGCGGTAAGTGTTCGAGCACAATTCCTAGCATGCTACGATCATGCTTCTCGTTCCTACAACGGACTAGCGGGCGAATTACTTGCAACCCCTGTGTTCCACCAACTGCTAAGGCGAATAGGCTTTTTCAGTGGCAGAATGCTACCTATCTTCTCAGGAGCAAGATGGGTGTTTAGATGAAATTCCTAATGTTTTTTTGTGTCTCAGCTGCAGTACTGGTGAAACGCAAATGACATTTTCTGGTAAGAGCGGACTTTCGGTTTATTAAGCAGGCGCGGGACTTCACAGCCTTGTAGCTATCGTCATTGAGATTTTTTTTTTTTGTCTAGAAAGCACCCACGCAAAACTTCAAGATTTCCTGAAGTCATGACATGCCTTGTTTTTAGATGCATCATGTATTCATAAAAGTTCGTTCAATACCCGCGCAAATCTCTTTGATGATTTTTTAACGTCCTAATACCATAACCTGCTGAAGCGAAGCTTTAAATATATGCTGCTGAAAAACGCCAGTGAAGAGATATGTGGATATAAAACAGAGTTTAGAATATCTCACTAAACCGTCTTAAGAACGCGTACAGCGAGCACTGTTGCGCGGGTAATCGATCAGTGCAAAAGGAAAACGGACCGAAAATATTCATTTTCCTAGAATGCACATGGACAAGGCCTAACGGCAATTGTTCGGTCATGGAGGGGAGTAAAATACATTAACTTGTAACATTTTTAATATCTAAATTGTTCTAAACTGTCTAGCACGGAACATGGTGCTGACTTCCAGGGCCGATGCGACTACGAAGCAAAAGCAAAGCACAGGTGAAGCGCTGAACAAAAACCATTGAATACTGCAACCAATAAAGGGTATTTGCGACTATCATGAGCGACGTGCAGTCCATGGCCAATTCATTCTGCTGCAAGGAACTTAGTACGCTCTAACGTGCATGAGCATGTAAACGTCCTTGCTTTGAGGTCTGTCACGCAGCGACCTCACATATGAACCAAATTCAAGTAATATTTTCAAATTAGTACGGGAGCACCAAAGCGAAACATTAGCGTTGTGCGGCCCTACCTTTTTGTAAATCTGAAACAATAGATGGCAGTTTTCATATAAATGTTACACAGCAATGAAGGTAGTGACAAAGGAACTGTGATCCCTGCATTTAACCTCCATTGTGCGTAAGGAGGAAGCGAGTATTCTAGACACTAGCACGACTCTAGATAAGGTAACTCGTGTCACAAAAATGTTGAAATATTCAGTTTCAATTTATTTCCCACAAAAGTACAGGGTATCGAGGACAGCTTGACTTCCCGTCTCACCAGACAACATGGCAGCAATCACGATAGTTTGGAGGCTCGGTACACATATATAATGGAAAGAATAACAAGTAGCCATGATTTGATATTAGCAAAAATATACATAACAAGACATGTGGGAGCCAGAAAAAGAAGTAGGTTGTGAATTCGTTGAATATGCAGTCTGATTGCACAGTACTGGTTAGTACGTTCAAATATTTTTTCTTTTTTCTTCTTTCTTATAATATGCAACTGCTCGTCCGATACCTTATATCTGTTCAGCGTAGTTGGCAGGCACTTTTGAAGCATCACCACTTCACATTCTATTTATCGTCATTTATTCAAAGCGAAAAACGCAGAAACAAGACTAGTTGTTTAAGGAGTGACTTGCCCATCCCAACAGCTTAGGCGTATGTGCTTATCTTGAACTTTTTTCTGCCAATTCCGTTTTGCATTCAAGGCCATATATCAGATTCCGCTCTTTATTGCTCGGATTTGAACTGATGTGATAATTTGGGAGCGATCCTGCTTCACCTCCATCTTACATACAAAATACGCTGATTAACTTAGGCAACATTACGTTATCAAGTACAGTGAAGCTGGGACCCATAGTAGAAAAATCGTAGCAAACGCTCCAATGGCACGTAATTGCTGGCACTCGCTCACTGTCAGTTCTCCAAGTATCGCGTATCTTACTGATGTTTCTTCTTTCCCTCGGCAAGTGTTTCAATTTATTGGGAATGCATGATCTTCTCTACTGGTATAGCAGCTAGGATCAAGTGCGTTGTCCTTCACAGCCCCAGTATTTGTTGCGAGTGTGGAAGAACAGGCTTGTTGGTAGTTCATGTCGGGTGAAACTCGGCACACTCTTGAGACATAGATAATTGAAGAAAGGACGACACAGCGCTGTGCTCTCCTTTCTTACATTGTCTATCTCTCAAGAGTGTACTGTCTTTCACCCATGAACACTTCTGGACAGTCTTTGCAGTCCTTTTTTTCCACCAAGAGGTATGCTGAGAGCAGCCTGTTACTATTCATTCACTGTACTTAGCAAGCATTCAGTCGGTTGTTAGAATACTGAAATGACACACATCGAAAATATCCATAATGAAAAATTGTCGCAGCACGTTTTTTTTTTGTGTGTGTGGGGAGGGGGGGATATTTGACTGCATAGAAGCCCAGCACCGAGGAAACCGAATGCGTCGAACAAATAATGCGCCTGAAACATATGCCTCTTCTAACGCGTCACATCTTTGCTAAGGGAGGTTTTTTTCGAATTAATAATAAAAGCTGGACAAGGCTTTATATGTAGACGTAGAAAAACGCCGAAGAGACAACTGTCACGCGCTACCACCAAAGAAGTTGCATAAAAAGACAGGCTCCCACTACAAATGTTCGTCAGAAATGTAAGTTTTACCGGGCCAGACGACTGCATTTTTATTCTAAAAACTAAAGGATGTGAATATAGACCCACAAAACAGAGGATTCGGATAATAGAAGCTTTAGTATTATGGCTCCTGTAGATTGTCTCATCGCTTTTTGTGTGAATACATATGCCACCGTGTCTTATCTAATTTATTAACCCACTAGCTTAGTAGTAAATATTACTATACAACACCGCTAATCGTTGCCATATGTAGAATCACAACACAAAAAAAGAATATTCGAAATTAGATGCGGCTCTCAAGCTTTATTTATAAGTAATGTGATCAATATCATTGCGGTTTTTGGCCTTGACAGTGCCTCATCACGACTATATTAAGTGTTCTGTTTAACTTCTATAGTGAGAATCTTTTTCAGCATTACAGGTCATTATTCATGAGATAACTGAATAAATTCAATGCACATAAATATAGCATCGCAAAGCTTCACTTTTCCAAACAGAAAGATGTTCATTATATTTCACATCCTTATGTGCACAGTTGGGGAATAATTTATAGCGTTTGAGAACCTGGTGTGGTACTATGTGCGAATATCAAGCTACCGAACACAGCGTGGGTGTCATCAGAAAAAACAATACTGCATTTGTCTTTCACATTCATCTTCACTGCAATATATATATATATATATATATATATGTTGTGGAGAGTGGAGGTATAGGATTGTTGGACGCAATCGTTTTTGCGCAGATCCCGAAACAGTTGGGTAAGTAAACCATTTTCCTTATCCCTATTGCATATACGCCTCTGATATCTCAAGACACACTAACAATTTTGTACAACTAATACTGGAATTGAATAATGTGGGCTACCATGCATATCAAATTTCACAGCTGATCTTGATCTCACTCTAACACAATGATTACTGCCAAAATGTTCAATGCGGGCTCAACCGCAGGCTCCAAACAGCGCCTACGCATTAGCGAGCGTAGCCTGACCGCGGCCCAGTATAAACAGCAGAAAGAAAAAAAGACAAGCAGGAGAGTAGTTTATCGACCGAAGGGCCCACGAGAGAACAAAAACCTACCGCGCTTGTAATGCATGATATTTTGCGCGTTTGCCAAGCTTTTATGCTTCTTGCTCTGCGTGTAAATTAGCAGAGCCCTTCCGCTTCCCGAAATGTTTACATACAAATAAGATTTAGTTTCCAGCAAAATAGCGTCGTCGCTGCTGCAGTTGCCGGTATTGAAGCTTGGTCGTACTTTTTTCCTTGAAGGTTTGTGCCATGGCTCCATGTCAGAGAAAATTATGCCCACGGTAGAGCACCACCGAAGAGCCGGTGCTGGTAAATTTGCTAGCGATGCCAAACCCGACATGTTAAAATGATTGCAGTACACAAAATAGTGCGCATAGGCATCCAGAACATTAGCTGAAAGTCGTGAGAGCAGGCATTAAGCTCCAGTGGTCAAGATGTAATTGTTAGAGTGGCTGCAATGGGGGGAGGGGGGGGGGGGGCTGTACACTTCTAAACATGAAGTTCAAACTTCGATTGTCCCAACCTTATGAATGCGATTATAATATAACATGCAGAAATGTTTCAAAGGTTCCCAGTTCTCGGCAATACATTTGTGACACCAAAAAACGGCCTCGTCATTTAGAACAGCCCATGTGATTTTATTACCTAAAAAAGAGGACGAGGCCAAATTGCTGTCAGTTGGAGCTTATCGTCCGATAAGCCTAACAAATGTTGATTATAAAGTGTTTATGAAGATAAATGCCAGAAGAGTGCAAAATTTTATAAAAGATCTTGCAGGGCTACATCAAACGTGCGGTATTAAAAGCCACACCATCGGAACAACAACTGTTCTTGAATGCTGTGACGCCTTTGTTGAACGAGTTGCTATAATGCAGCTTGATCTTAAGAAGGCTTTCGGTAGAGTGTCGCACGAAATTCTCGTCGCTATACTAGAAATTATAAATGTTGGCTCGGTGATAACACAAGGTGTGCGGATGGCGTATGAAAACTGTGTCGCACGTATCATTGTGACTAAGCAGTTATCAGAATGTGTGCCTCTCTGTTCTTCAGTACGGCAAGGTTGTCCGCTCTCACCTCTGCTTTTTGCTATTTATCTTGAGCCGTTTCTGTTATCATTGATACATAATGAACATGCCTATAGCTCCTCTCCAGTCTGCGCATGTAAAAGTACTGGCTTACGCGGACGATATCGCAGTTTTTTTTTGCACTGATCGGGAAAGCGTTAAAGAAGTCATACGAGTTACGTGTGACTACTTCTAAAAGACAGGGTGAGAAATAAATTGGGAGAAGAGCATTGGTTGTTGGCACGGTGAATGGGATAATACACCACCAGTGTTTGCTAATATGCGGTGGACGACTGTTCCAGCGAAGTTCTTGGGTGTACCATTAGAACATTATAAGAGCAGCAGGGAGTCGTGGAACGACACAATGCAAAAGACTAAGCAAAAAGCGGATGGGTGGAAAGGGCGCGACCTCTCAATGTTCGCATGTGCAAATGTGTGCAATTTGTTTTTGATTGCCAAAATTTGGTATTTGCTGCAATATTTTATGCATGTCCCGCTTGAATGTGCAGAAGCTGCATAGAAAATTTGCAGTTGTTATTTGGAGCTCAAATTGGGAGCGAACTAGCGGCACTAGTTTGTTTCTTGCCATGAAAAGGGGTGGCCTTGGTCTTTCGAACTTTTTTCTGAGACAAGTTGTATCACCATTTCCATTTTTTGTACTTTCAAATAGACCCTTTGTTGACACAATTATGCAGATGCACTTAGGTAATGTCATACTGGACTTTGTTGGGTCTAGTTATCTGACTAGAAATGGCGCTCTCACTGGATTTTTAGGAGAAGATGTTTGTGCGTTACAAAATTTGCGTGAACATTTTTCGGTGAGTATCTTAGTGCTGTATGCAAGAAAAGTTGTATAAGGACTTGCTCAACCTGTTTGTGCTCGTACTTCTATACCGATCCATATATTGTAAAGGCAAAGGACAAGATGTCCTAAAGAGAATTAGGAAGTGGTAAAACCGACCGTCAAATCATTTTTCTTCAAGCTTCACTCTGGTACCCTTCCCGTAAAAATGTGGCTTAATGATAACGGTATATTTGCACCTTGGACCCTCAACTGAACGATATGCAAAGAGACAGAGACCATCTATCAGGTTTTTATCTACTGCTGAGATCCCGTTTTTCACTGGGATATATTACAAAGAACTTGAAAAAAAGAACTACCCCTTAATCTTTACGTCATCCGGTTTCTACCCGTGCAAAGTGACTATGTGCCAAATGACATGATTATGGTGCTGTGCCTCCACATCATTTGGAAAACGCGGATGGCATTTAGGCACGCCGAAGAAAATGTACGATTGGTCAGGGACAACTTCATCGAAAGTGTCACATTTCTCAGAGAAGTTCTACGCAGTCAGCCTGAGCAGCCTCAGTGGATGGATGTGATTGACACATTGATCACATTCAAAAGTTTTAAGACATTGGTTAAGTAGAAGGTAGGCTAGTGATTTCCATGCCTGTATGTACTTTGTTGACCGGCAATAAAGAAAAAAAAAAAAACTCGGCCTGGCCGAGTACTTAGCGTAGAAAGTTACTGAGTAAGAGGTACCGAGTTTGAAGTGCAGTAGTGCTGTTTTTTTACCTAGTTTTGATTTTGTTTTATTTTTAAGCTTTTTTAATGTAGTTTACGTACATCATTACTTTTTAGCTTTTACTTTTTATCCCAGGCGTTTTTGTTTTCTCTGGACGACCAGTTCCACCAGTACGGCGCGTGCCAGTATGCCGCGTCCCAATACGACCAGGCTCTAGCGCCCTACTGGGCGCATAATCATGTGTGCACTGAGGCGCTGGGAACCAGCGGCACTGGTTTTTGCAGTAGGGTATGCCAGGTAAAGTTCGCTTTCAGAATATATTGTTACGGGGTAGTTCAGCTTGTAGCAGAGGGCGGACACGGAAGACAAGGCTTTCAAACCGACGTTTTCTGCAGGCACCAGCCGAAGCTGTTGAACGTCGTCTTCTCTCAAACTCACGAGAGTCTTCTTCTTTCCTTATGTGTATGCAGCGCCTAATGTGACAATATTATAGAGCGATGTCCTTCTAAAAGAACGTCACCCACCACTGTCGAGTTGCTTAGCAGCACATTTTCTTTATGATGCTGCGCTTTAGTAACAACTAAGTATGACAGCCAGAACAGCTGTGTGAAACAATTACATACTGAAAAGGTTCTCTGCACGCACGTGACCCAACCGTTATCAACAGCATGGCTTTATATGATCGATGGATTTCATCGCCTGGGGTTAATGTTAGCGCTGGAGGTAGCACTGGCAAGGTTCTCGATTTGAAAATGTATTGAAGCTATCGCTATGCTTTATTTATATGCAATAAAAGCAACCAGTCCATTGTTGCACGTTTGAAAACCATTATTTTGACGGCTTTTTATATGGACCTCGAGTGAATCTCAGAGCGACAGCGCCCTAACCTTTCAACCTATATCCAGTTTTTTTATTGACCGGTTTTTGGTTTAATGATCATCATCATCATCATCAACCTCAGCCTGACTATACCCACCACATGGCGAAGGCCTTTCCCATATTGCTCCAAATAACCGGGTCCTGTGCGAGCTGCATACAGTGGTCTTGTGTCATCGTCGATACCGAAACCATGGAAGAACTCAAACATTATCTTAATTCATAAGCAAAGGGACGCTAAGGACTTGAAAAATTACAGACCAATGAGCTTACGGTCTGTTACGTATAAGGTATTTACCAAAGTAATCGTTAATAGAATCAGGGCAACTTTAGACTGCAGCCAAGCAAAGGATCAAACAGGTTTTCGGAAAGTATAATCTACTATCGATCATATCCATGCCATCATCCAGGTGATAGAAAAATGCTCGGTATATAACCAGCCCTTATACATAGCATTCATTGATCACGAAAAAGCATTTGACTCAGTAGAAACCTCGGCGGTCATGTAGTCATTGCGAAATCAGGGGGTAGACGAGCCGTGCGTGAAAGTGCTGGAAGATATATATAGAGGGTGCAAAGCAACCATAGTTCTGCATTAAGAAAGTAACAAAATTTCTGTATAGAAATGTATTAGGCAAGAAGACACGATCTCCCCAGTACTATTCACAGCTTGCGTAGAAAAAGAAGAATAAAAAGAAGTTAGAAGAAGTGCATTTAATGATAACACCTGTCAGAGGAAGTCACGCTCAAATGAAAACAACTCACGGGTACCGAATATATATTCCGAGTATAAAAAGAACCCTTTTTATGGCACGAACCTCTAGGCTCACCGATTGACATTGTTTGTAGTGTTGTTGTGCTTCTAAGGTTAGCTTTCATTTTTCTGCATTATTTAGTCTGATGTGAGTTATTTAAAAGCTTTGTTATTCAGTATTGGGCCAAGTGCCCTCCAAAAAGTTGTAGGTTGATATCCAATTCAAATTACCCCGTTTCGTCTACTAAATGCAGAGATACTAACTGTGTAGCACCTGTCCTACATGATCAATTTTTTCGGAATTTAAAACAAGCCGGCAATATATGGAAAAATAAAACGTGACTGCGGTTCTGCGCTATCGTATTTTAGCGCTGCAAAAAGCGTTTTCAATCTAGAAAACGTGTAGGCTAGCCATCTCGAAACGAAGTGCCGATGCCAGTGGGTGCGTTCACTTTTCAGTCCCGGCTACTCCGGGATTATTTGCTGACAAGTGTCCGGCATTCTTTTTCCACGGGCAGCCCATAAGCTCCGCTCACCAATACAGCTCCCGGCCCGGTGGCCATACTAAGTTGGACTCCGAATGCATTCTCAGTACTTTCCATGTCTGTGCAGAGACCATCGTGTGCTGAAAAATGACGCAGTTCCCGTAGCTGGTCTGTAAAGAGCTGTGAGAGCTTCGAATAAATCATCCTCGCTTACTTGCTTCGAATTTAACTACACACTGAAGAGTGCAGAAGAGTCCAGAGCCTGGAGAAAGATTGTTTTTTTGCGCTGTCCAGAGGTCTTGACCTGTTTGCGATCTTTACAGCATGCATTCCTGAAAGGGTCGCAAGTGAAACCGAATTTTGCTGGACAAGCACAGGCTTTTTAAATTATTTTGCAAAAGTTTTCGTCTACTTTCAAACGAAGTGAGCTGGGCCCTTGGAAGATTTTGCGAGCAGGAACGGCAAGCAAATCCTGCCCAAATGTGTCGTGTAAAACGCTTCGCATTCTGGCATGTCCCTCTCCGTTCGTTAAAAGCACAGATTGATTCGTGCCTCCGTGATCTATATCTGCAATTACACGGGGGCCATAAGATCAACATGTGCGCGGCGCCAAGGTGAAAGAGCTGCGTCGTTGTCACTCTGTGCCATCGTCTGCTCGAAGTCCGAACCTGGGTCTCATGTCAGGGACCTGAAGCCATTCTGGTATGGGCAATACTGTGGTTGGTTTGCTACCCATTCATGCCTGGGTCACCCGTAATGAATGCAGAATAAAGAACTATTAGAAGCGCCCGAGGAAGCGAGCTTGCCAGCTCATGTGACCTTAATGCTACGTCTTGTCAGTGGGAAGTCGAGACCTATCAGCAAGTAATTAAGGATAGGAAAATCAAGTGCACCCATTGTCAGCATAATCTCAAAACTGCCTCAGCAAATTGTGAGTAGCTCGAAAGACCGAGCCTCGATAAGCGATGGGCAGGTCACAGAATGCGTTTGTTTATTTTGCGGACAATATTCAAATGCCGGAAAAAACTGCCATGCCGGAGGTATGTTGACAGAAAAACTGGATTGCTTGTTTCCAAGCCCCCCACAAACTCTAGAAACCCACTTGGTCCCAGACTGAATTGTAAAGGTCACCTTAGTTAACACCGCAGAAGTCACATTAGTTAAAAAGTTTTGCGAAATGTAAACTTACTGTTACGAGCGCTATATCGCGGTGAACAATGTGGAGACTTCACTACGCTACTCTGCAGCGCTTTTTCACTTTTGGTTGAATTTATGTCCCAAACCTTTATTGCATATATAAAATGTGAGCTATGAAATATTTGCCACAAACGATGATTTATGAGCTGCTGTAAATGTTGTTTTTCAGAACATTTGTTCACAAATTTGACTTTTACCATTGTGAAACACCAGACAATGCCGTCTGCGCACATTTTTCGCTGGCGTAGTCGAGCGACTTTCGCTATGTGCCCCCAAATGACCTCGAAGGGGAAAACCGATACCATAAAACACAACAGCAGCAGCCACTGCCGCCGCTGATCCGACCGCTGCTCGCCAGCTGAAAAAACGTCTCTCCTACCGCTTTATATATAAAACAAAAACTGCACCAGGCCACCGTCTCGTAGTTCTAGTTTCAGCGGCCTCTAGTTCGGTTAGATGACGAATGACGGGAAAAGGCGGCGAGTGCGCTGGCCCGTCTATGCTGCAGATGTCTTCACAGACCACGCGTCGACAACGGCAAGTTATCTCTGACCATCCTGAGGACATTGCAAAGGTTGCTAATGTGTTAAATAGTAGACAATATTGTCACATGGTGGTGAGAAGGTCGATGACACAAATGAAAAGTCGTTGATTGTACTGAAGAAACTCTTTATTGGGCTGACGTGCGCCGCAAAAGAACTAAGCAACTCGGCGGCGGCGATAGCAACAAACGTGCTCGTCAATCGTCGAACAAAGAATGCCCGTCGCACACTCGTGAACGCTCAATTTAAAGGCTGCTCAGAACAATCTATATAACGTCGCAAACATGCTCCTAGCACAACCTGGAACCTTGTTGAAACATACACAAGTGATCGGAATATTCGAGACAGATCTCGGCGCATCTTGCGCGACAACGAAACTGATAAAGGTGCGTCTCGCGACATCAAGCATTAACAAAGAATGCAGAACTTATACGCGATCCAGAATCAGAGTGAATAGGCCGCATGCCGGCAGCTGCCAAAAAACAACAAATACAGTTTTGTAGGTTTCGCGGCAATATACAGCCGCACCAAGCAGGTGGGTGAAACTGATGCAGACCGGGTGTACCCAAAGCATAAAAAATAACAACAAAGCATAAGCTATATAAGCGTGGATAGTCTGACTAAGCCGCGGTCATCTTTTTTGCGGCGCGGCAAAATAGATTACTCCTGCGCTCCAGCTTATCAATATCGCTTCCTAAATAAACCTTGGCAGTGGCTTACTTACGCTGCGTGAGGATATATGTAGCGAATGCCGCTTTCCTTTCACCTCGGAATGTTGCCGAGCCTATTGTTGAGCTTATGCTGCCAATGTGCGCTCGGAGCAAAGATGTTAACTTGGAGCGGCCCCGCACACTCAGGACGTATTTAAGCTGTGACCGCGAGCTCACAGCTGTACCGGCTCTTTCAGCTATCCCCGGTAACCAACACCGTGAGAAATCTGGTGAAGGTGAGGTATGATGTCTCATACCCACCGCTAAGCTCCTATATTCATGGAAACGCCTTTTCACCACACCAGCCGCAGGCAGCCAGACCTACCTCCTCAGGTTTCCCCATCGGACATGTCTACCGAGAGACACGAGGTTGTTGCAATGCCTGAAGCGACTCTGCACCTACGTGACGCTTCAGAACCCCTGCTTCTCAACGACCTTTCACGGGGACACCTTTGACAATGTCAGGGACTGGTGGCAGCACTACCGAATGTTTGCTACGTTGAACATCTGGAATGACGTCCCACGGCTTCGAAACTTGTACTTCAGCCTTGAGGATGGCGCTCGGACGTGCCGCGAGAACCGCGAAGAGCAGCTCTCATGTTGAAGTGAGTTCAAGCATCATCTTGCGGAAAATTGCTGTAGCTAAGATAGCCGCGATCGGGCAGAATGCGCTCCCAAATCTCGGGTTCAGATGCCGAACAACAATGTCGCGGCGTATGTCGAAGACGTAGTGCGCCGCTTCAAGCGTGCAGACCGTAAGATTTCTTAGGACATAACGCTGCGCTACGGCATGGGTGGCGTCAAAGAGCAGCTTTTACAGGCCTCGTCCGCAGCCCTCCGAAAACTTCCGTAGAACTCCTCGCGGAAACAACCACCATAGAGAACGTGGTTCAGCCGCGAACTTCGGCACTCGACCGTACCACCGTCTCCGTTTCTGCAGGTCACAATAGCGCGGCATTGACGCATCTGCGCTACGGAAGCTCACACTTTCTATTGTACGCGAAGAACGTATCCATTCCGAGACTACCAGCACCCGGGATCCAGTACGTTAAGGATTTTCGACCGTCTACACACAAAGCTGACGAGTGGCTTACCCCCGACCGAATATTGCAATGCGGCGAAACTGCGGCCTACCGGGTTAAACCTATCGGCGCTGTGCCTACCGTCGACTTGGCTTTGAATGTCATCCTCATCAGCCTGATTATACCCACTGCAGGGCGAAGGCCTCTCCCATATTTCTCCACTTAACCCGGTTCTGTGCAAACTGCATCCACTTGACCCCTGCGAACTTCTTAATCTCATCTACCCACCTAACTTTCTGCAGCCCCCTGCTACGCTTTCCTTCCCTTGGAATCCAGCTTGTTACCCTCAGCGACCATCGGTTATCCACTTTTCGCACTACATGTCCTGCCCATGTCGATTTCCTCTTCTTAATTTCCACTAGAATGTCGGTAACTTGAGTTATTTCTCTGACCCGCTCTGCACGCTTTCTATCTCTTAATGTTACCTCTACCATTTTTCCTTCCATAGCCCTCTGGGTTGTCCTCAACGTAAGTAGAACTCTCTTGGTTAACCTCCACGGTTCAGCCCCATAGGTGAGTACAGGCAAGATGCAACTGTTGTATACTTTCCTCTTGAGTGATACCGATAAGCTGCTAGTCATAATCTGCGAGTGCTTGCCAAATGCGCTCCATCCCAATCTTATTCTTCTTGTTATTTCCTTTTCATGGTCCGGATCTGCGGTTACTACCTGTCCTAAGTAGACATATTCGCCTACAACTTCCAGTACTTCGCTACCTAATGTAAACTGCTGTTCCTTCCCGAGGCTGTTGAACATTACCTTAGTCTTCTGCATATTGATTTCCAAGCCTACCTTTCTACTTTTCCTGTCTAGGTCATCAATCATTATTTGCAGTTAATCCCCCGAGTTGCTTAGAAATGGAATGGCGTGAAAGGTGTCGTCTATTGGACTGCCGTATTGTAAGCGAATGCGACGTATGGTAGGATCATATCCCAAGTCTTGTGCTGGACATCGACATACTTCTTGAGCATGTGTGCTATGGCCTTATTAATCGTTGCCGTCAGTCCCTTTGTCTGCGAATGGTAAGCCACAGCTTTTGGATGCGCCATATCGCTAAGAAAAACTGCGGCCTCATTTTCGAATTAAAAGCAGTCAATCTATCAGTATTAGCACAAATAGGAGCACCGCGCAGAGCGTAAACCGCCGAGCGGTCATTCGTGGGTCGGCGTAGCACCTTGCTGCCATCAGAGCCTGTGTATTTTAGAAGCCTGATACAATCATTACTTGCAGTTCATCCCCCGAGTTGCTTAGCAAGGCAATGTCATCAGCAAATCGCAAAATACTGAGGTATTCTGTATCTACCCTTATCACTAACTGCTCCCATTCCAAGTCTCTGAACACTTCCTCTAAGCAAACTGTGAATAGTACTGGGAAGATTGTGTCTCCTTGCCTAACACCTTTGTTTATGGGAATTTTGTTACTGTATTTATGCAGAACTATGGTTGCTGTGCAGCCACTATATATATCTTCCAGCACTTTCACGTACGGCTCGTCTACCCCCTGATTTCGCAATGTCTGCATCAACGCCGAGGTTTCAACTGAGTCAAATGCTTTTTCGTAATCAATGAATGCTACGTATAAGGGCTGGTTATATTCCGAGCATTTTTCTATCACCTGAGTGATGGTATGGATATGATCGACAGCAGGGTACCGTTTCCGAAACCCTGCTTGATCCTTTGCTTGATTGCAGTCTAAGGTTGTCCTGATTCTATTAGCGAATCCCTTAGTAAATACCTTATACGTAACAGACAGTAAGCTGATTGGTCTGTAAATTTTAAAGTCCTTAGAGTCCCCTTTCTTATGAATGCGGATAATGTTTGCATTCTTCCATGGTTCCGGTACCGTCGATGACACCAGGCCCTGCGTATACAGGGTGGCCAGTATTTCTAGCACAATATCCCCCCGTCCTTCAGCAAATCTGTAGTTATCTGATCCTCTCCAGCTGATTTCCCCCTTTTCATAGTTTCTAGTGCTTTCTTGACCTCGTCCTTCGTGACTGGTGGAACGTCTGTTTTTCCCTACCGCCAATCTCTATGCGGTCCTGACTACTTTGGCTACTGTAGAGGTGTGTATAGAACTCCTTGGCTACTTTCACTATCTTGTCCATATTAGTGATGACGTTGCCCGCCTTGTCCCTTATCGCATACATCTGGTTTTTGCCTATGCCCAATTTCTTCTTTACCGCTTTAAGGCTTCCCCCGTTCTTTACAGCAAGTTCAATTTTCTCCATGTTATACTTCCTTATATCGGCCACCTTGCGCTTATTGATTAGCTTTAATATCCCGGCCAATTCGATCTGGTCTGTTGGATTGAAAGCTCTCATGTTCTGGCGTTTCTTAATCAAATCTTTCGTCTCCTTTGACAGCTTAACGGTATCATAACTATCCTACCGCCTACTTCTACCGCGCACAAAGTAATGATATCTCTGAAATTATTGTTCCTTGCCTCTAGGGTAATGTCGCCATCCTCATTTAGAGCTGAATACCTATTCTGTAGCGAGATCCTGAACTCTTCTGCCCTCCCCCTCACTGTTAATTCGTTGATGGGTCTCCTTCTTACTAATCTGTTGCGTTCCTTCTTCAGATTTAGGCTAATTCGGGACCTCACCATCCTGTGGTCACTGCATCGCACTTTCCCGATTACCTCTACATCCTGCATAATGGGGCGGGGGGGGGGGGGTTGAACACATTATGAAGTCGATTTCATTTTTAGTCTCTCCGTTAGTAGTTTTCCATTTCCATTTCCGGTTCTGCCGTTTGCTGAAGAAGGTATTCATGATTGGTAAGTTATTGCGCTCTGCAAACTCAACTAGTAACTCCCCCTGCTCTTCCTAGAACAAATGCCATAGTCACCTACTGCCTTGTCTCCTGCCTGCTTTTTTCCTACCTTGGCATTGAAGTCGCCCATTATACTTCGTCTTTACTTTTCGAATTGCCGATTCTACATCTTCGTAGAAGCTTTCAACTGCCTGGTCATCATATCTACATGTAGGTGCATAAGCCGGCACAACCTTCAGTTTATACCGCTTATTAAGCCTAATTACGATGCATGCAGCCCTCTCATTAATACTATAGAATTCGTCTATATGACCGCTGTATACTTATTGACACGGAAACCTACTCCTAGTGTCGCCTCTCTGGTAAACCTCGATAACACAGTACATGCCCATCCTTCAGTACAGTATATGTCTCATTCGGCCTCCTAACCTCACTAAGCCCTATGACATCCCATTTCATGCCCTCCTGTTCCTCTAACAGCACTGCTAAACTAGCTTCACTAGCTAGGGTTCTAGAATTAAACATTGTCAGGGTCAGTTTCCAATGGCTGCCTGTCCAGCGGAGCCAGGAATTCTTAGCACCCGCTGCTGCGTCACAGGTCTGACCGCCGCCGTGGTCAGTTGTGACGCAGCGGCTGGTGAGTGAGGGCCGGGGTTTTATGTAGCTTATCATAGGAGGTTGCGGCCAATTACAGCACCAGGGTGGCTAACTCCTGTTCTGGTGAGGGAGTGCGTTGCCGGAGGTGTTAACCGGCATCAGGTCGCTCCCCAAACCTGTTTTGCAATTCCATGGACACGCGGATTTTTTTTTTCATCCGATAGAGAATTGCGTGGTACTGGGGTTTGAACCCCGATCCCCTTGCATGCGAGGCGGATGTTCTACGGCTACGCCACCGCTGCACGCTCTCGGAATGTAATTGCGCCGATTTTCTGCGGCCCCGCTATGGCACGGTGATCGACTCTGAGCCGTTGAAGATTTTGTCAATGAGCAGTGCCGGCTTCCGTCTCGTCTGCGGCAATCACGATCACCGTCACCGAGGGTTCGCCCTTCGCCATATACCGCTAGTTTTTCACGGGAAGCGAACGACCCGTGTCCTGTCCCCGGCTGGAAAACTGATACCAGGAGCGTTCGGGGGTAGGCATGCTGGGCTTGTTGAGCGGTAGACCTCCATCGACGCGGACACGGAAAGACTATGCATAGGCATTGCAAACATCTGCGGTTACCTATCATAACGCCACCTCGACGCCACTAGAATGCATCGGCAAGAACGGCAAATTGCCGGTTGAACGAATGCCGCTACAACGAACCCGCAACGACAAAGAATCGCCGGTGGATCGGATGCTGCAACAACGCTCCTGAAACGACTAGGTTGCAGGTTAAACAGACCGCATACGCCATCGCAGGGCACTCAACGACTCAGAAGGGTGACGTTGGCGAGAGTCTTTCGTTATATACAACCGTTACACTCGATGGTCGCCACGCTCGAGCCTTGTTGGATACTGGCGCTGATTATTCAATTTAGAGCAGGTAATTTGCCGCAGTTCACAAGAAGGTTCGGAATGCGTGGGTTGGTACACACGTTCGACTGCGAGTGGTCATCTAATTAACCCTCTTGGCCTGTGCATGGCCAGAATTCAATATCATGACTCAACATTTGTGGTAAGCTGCCTTCTTTTGAAAAGCTGTTCACAATTACCTGATTCTGGGTCTAGGCTTTCCTTGTAAAAAACGAGCGATTATTCTCATCCGTGATTTCAAGCTGTCATTTTCTGCTGAGAAAGCGATGGCCCTCAGCAATGCAAAGCAACCGTTCATATGCTTCGAGTTTCCGTGGACAATCCTAGGCTGCCACCCCGAACCAGCGCCTTCGTTAAAGTGCAATGCGTTGCTCTTCATGATGCTGACGAAATAGCCGAAACTAACGCCTCGCTACTGCTTGCGCAAGGAGTCTGCTTGTCTCAAAGTATGATTAAACTTCACTTTTTCCAGTCACGGGTGCTTGTTACCTATTTTATGCACGATATGGGCACCTTTGTTCGCGACATTTCTGTACCTTTCGCCGAACGCATCTCTGATATCTGCGAGTGCTTCTCGCTTCTCAAACTCGGGGTCCACAATTCCTACGAGGAACTCAAAGACGCACTACGAACTGCCAAAATAAGGCGCCAGTGTAGCCCGCCCGCCGGTAGGACAATACTTGAGAGATTAGGTATTGAGGGCGAACCCTTACAAGACCTCCCTCAAACTATTCTATGCGATATCCGAAAAACATGACCCCCCCACCCATCAAGGCCGAAAAAAAGCACGAGCTAAGAGCCTGTACAAAACCCTGAGCCGGCTATAGGATGTCATCTGCGTCGATGCTGCAGAGGACGTGCAAGACCCTAACAAATATTCTATATGTGGAGTAACACAACCCAGCACTAACCCAACGAGACTCGTTATGGCGATGACTGTTTCCACGTCCAGACCCCTAGTGGCGGAGGATGTCGCCATTGCTGCGGCCATCGCTTTTACTGATGTCACAGCCATAGTAAACGACTCCAAACTGGCAATCAGTAACTTTGCTAGAGGTAGAGTCTCCAATCCCGCCTCACAACTACTCAGTGAAATGCGAGGATCTCCTCTCGAGAGAGATATCGAAATAATATGGACCCCAGCTCATGCGGCGAATCCGGGAAATGAGGCTGCCTACCAATAGGCCAATAAGGCCGAGTGGTGGCCCAAAATCAGGAAACGGAACCCTTCGGTGAGAGCTGTATCATACCACGAACTCACTGCACATTACAAAAGCAATAACTACACTCCCACCACCCCATAAAACACTGACTAGGCAACAACAAGTAATATGGAGACAGCTACAGACGGGGACCCTCCTCAATCTAACCGACCTATCAAAATTCATAAATAATGATGTGAATCCTTTGTAAGGACCGACGGGCACAACAGATTAGCGCGGGCTTCGATGGAACGCTTTGGCGAACGCCTACCACTGGCACTGCACTCGTGACGACAGGCGGGTCGTGACAGGAGCGCTCTGTTCTTTTCTTTCCTTTTCTTTTTTTTTTGTACACCGGGCTTAGGGCACTGTCTCGACCTCGCGGAGAAAGGTGAGACGCTCATTCAATGCAAGCGCCCCACGGAAGGACATGGCCCTAGGAGTTTTGCCCTTCCTTTTTTTTATGAGCGATAGGGTTTAATCCTCTCAAAGTTGAAGGGGGCGCGGGACGTCGAAACGAACCAATCAGGTTAATGTTGGTTGTGATTGGTCGTTGCGGAAATTAGGGCTGGACCTAAGGGGGCTAAAACTGAGCCCGAAGGCACGGTCCGGCATTCCGGACAAGGTTTTGATGCTCGGCATCGTCGGTCGGCTGTGCCGAGGTTGAGAATATTTTCCTTTTAGCCGGTTCTAACCTGTATTTCTGCTGTAAATATT
>JAJIZL010124267.1:85695-98320 GCA_023969395.1 Amblyomma maculatum | reverse complement strand
AATTTTTGCTGTGTGTATAAAATTCAGTTTTCTTGTCGTCAACTCCTGCCCTCAAGCCTTCGCTCATACCGTCTCCCACAGGGCGTCTCTGGCGCAAGGAACTTCCGCTGCAACACGGTATACCGTCTCTGACGACACACCCCTGGTGCACAGGGCTAAAGAACCATCAATGGAACTTTACTTCCTTCTGCCGCTTTTGCGGGGAGAAAGACAACTTCCAGCATATGGTCTGGGCATGAATGCCCATAAGCCTCCTTCAGAACTCTTGCCTGACCCTCTAAAGAAGCTTGGGACAAGCTAAAGTCCAGCAATGACCCTGGCATTCAGTTCAAGGCCGTCGAACGGGCCGGCGTTGCCAAAAGTCTCCACGGCCTGCGGCACGCTAGCTGACTTCCCCTATCCTTTCCCCTTATTGTGAATAAATTTTATCAGCCTCAGCCTCAGAAACCGTGCCGGCGCCCACATCCCTCGATGTCATGCTCCGAGATATTAGTCAGTCAGTGTGAACAGCTGTGTGATTTGTTAATCTAATTTAGACAGCATTTTGCATTATATTCAAAGTGCATGAATTTACTATCACCGAGTAACCATATCGTGACATTCGATGACGTCCGCCCATCTGCCAGCACCCCTACCGCGTCTCTTCAACCGAGTGCGAAGTTATTAAGTCACAAGTTAAGGAGATGCTCAAAGATGATGTTATCAAGCCATCTAGCCTTAAAATAGTTCTAAGTCCTTCCCGGTCATACTCATTAAGCCAAAAGAGGGCACTTCATGTTTTGCGTCGATTGCCGCTAGCTAAACACCATACCAAGAAGAACGTTTACCCCTTGCCATAGATTAATGACTGTTTCGACCGCCTTTGATGTGCTAAGTATTTTTCATCTACCGACCCAAAAGGTGGCCACCGGCCACTGGCAGACTTAGATAGGCGAGATCGTTAGAAGACAGCCTTTGTGTTCCCGATGTCTATATAAATTTACATTCTACCTTTCGGATTTTGTTCCGCGACGGCCACATTAGAGCGGAGGATGACACTGTCCTCGCCGGTCGTTATTTGGCAGTGCTGCATGGTCTAACTTGATGACGTGGAGGTCTTTTCAAAATCACTTGCGCAACATCATGAGCGTCTGCGGTCAGTATTCGAAGTATTTAAATCCTCTAGCCTGATACTGAAGCCGCAAAAATGCCAAATTGGCAACCTAGAACTCAGTTTCCTAGGCCATGTCGTCAGCGGCGCCCACGTGATGCCCGACCATGATAATCTTACAGCTGTTTCAGAATTTCCTGCTCCCCATGACAAGAAAGCTGTTCCCTGCTTTTTCGAATAGTGCAGTTACTATCGACGTTTTGTTGATAACTTTGCTGATGTCGCTGAACCGCTGACTCGGTTTGCTCGTGGAAACACCTCTTTTGTTTGGACCCGCAAGCAAGAAGCGGCTTTTGGCGAGCTATGTCCTCGTCTCCAATTGCCACCTGTTCTTGCCCATTTAAATGAACAGGGTGAGAGAGAAACAAGCACCTACGCCAGTAACATTGGCCTTGGAGCGGTTCTCCTACAACGACAAGATGGTGTTGAACGCATCATCGCCTATGCCAGCCGAACTTTCGTGCGCGCCGGAATGAACTATCCAACGACTGAAAAGGAATTCCTTGCTGTCATTTAGGCTGCTGCTGAACTTTGCCTCGCCCTATTTAGTCGCCCTTTCATTATGGTCACTGACCGCCATACCTTGAGTTGGCTGTCCAACCAACGTGTCCCATGCGGCCGCCAGGCACGATGAAGCCTTCGCCTGCAGTTCGACCTCACTTCATTCTATAAGTGAGGACATGAGCGTGAACACGCTGCACGCTGTCTCGTGCGCCTGTGAAGCTCGGTTCAACCACACGGATGACTATGGCAGCTTTCTCGGAGATGTCGATGCTTCTGAGATGTCTAACCAGCAGGGTGCCGATCTTGTGTTGCGAATCTTGATTGATTATTTAGAAGGTCAGCCAGCCACCTTACCACACCAAAGTGCTTTTTTCGGAGCTTCTCAACTTTTTGCATGAAAAGTGATGTGCTGTAAGCACTACCCTAGCTCCTCTTGGTACCCATAGCTCCGCTGGATGAAATCCTTCCCGCCACAATGTCCAACTTCTCTGCTCTTGGCCGGTTCTCGCACACTTTATAGAATACTGCAGACATTCTACTGACCAAACCATGTCAGTGTTCTTAAGCGCTACGTTCAGAGCTATCGGCAATGTCAGCTTGAGAAAGCTCTGCAATCAATGCCTGCACGCCTCCTCATACCCATCAAAACACCAAGCGCACCGTTCGATCAAGCGGGCATGTACCTTTTCGGTCCTTTCCATTTGTGCTTCGTAGGAAATCGTTGGATAATCATTGCTATATATCTGTCTTGCTACGCCGAGACCAGAAGTACCTAGTGGTACATCATCTGAATGTGCCATTTTATTTGTACACCAGATCACACTCTGCGCGGTGCTCCTACCTGTGCTAATACTGATAGATTGACTGCTTTTAATTCGAAAATGATGCCGCAGTTTTTCTCAGCGATATGGCGCATCAAAAAGCTGTGGCTTACCATTCGCAGACAAACAGACTGACGGCAACGATTAATAAGGCCATAGCGGACAAGCTCAAGAAGTATGTCGATGTGCAGCACAAGACTTCGGATATGATCCTATCATACGTCGCATTCGCTTACAATACGGCAGTCCAATAGACGACACCTTTCACGCCATTCGATTTCTAAGCAACTCGGGGGATGAACTGCAAATAATGATTGATGACCTAAACAGAAAAAGTAGAAAGGTAGGCTTGAAAATCAATATTCAGAAGACTAAGGTAATGTTCAACAGCCTCGGGAAGGAACAGCAGTTTACATTAGGTAGCGAAGTACTGGAAGTAGTAGGCCACTATGTCTACTCAAGACAGATAGTAACCGCAGATCCGGACCATGAAAAGGAAATGACAAGAAGAATAAGATTGGGATGGAGCGCATTTGGCAAGCACTCGCAGATTATGACTAGCAGCTTACCGGTATCGCTCAAGAGGAAAGTATGCAACAGTTGCATCTTACCTGTACTCACCTATGGGGCTGAAACGTGGAGGCTAACCAAGAGAGTTTTACTCAAGCTGAGGACAACCCTGAGGGCTATGGAACGAACAATGGTAGGGGTAACATTAAGAGATAGGAACCGTGCAGAGTGGGTCAGAGAAATAACTCAAGTTACCGACATTCTAGTGGAAATTAAGAAGAAGAAATGTACATGGGCAGGACATGTAGGGTGAAGAGAGGATAACCGATGGTCACTTAGGGTAACAAACTGGATTCCAAAAGAAGGAAAGCGTAGCAGGGGGCGGCAGAAAGTTAGGTTGGGCGGATGAGGTTAAGAAGTTCGCAGGGGTCAAGTGGATGCAGCTAGCACAGAACCGGGTTAAGTGAAGAAATATGGGAGAGGCCTTCGCCCGGCAGTGGGTATAGTCAGGCTGATGATGATGATGATCTTGTCTACAGCAGGGAGGTTCAGAAAATACTAGACGCAGTGCTTCCTTGCGAAACACATGGCGAGCTTTCTTCTGACGACAAGCAGTTTGCCCAAGATGCTCAGCAAGCACGCCAACTAGCACGCGTCAACATCTCCTAGCAACAGGACAAGGATTCACTCCAATACAACCTCCTCACAGAGATATTTCCTACAATATCAGGGACCAGGTGAGGTTATGGACTATTGTCAGACGCTGCGGCCTATCAGAAGCTAACTTGCTACTACTTTTATTGCGAAAGCAATACTACTCTAGGTTACGAGCCTTCAGCGTAGTGCGGCCCGTAGCCACGTCTTACCCACGTGACACTAGGGTGATAGAGGGCTGCGCTACCAACTGAAGCGGTCTCGTTTCACCTGGGACGGTTATGTCAGAATCAGCCTGCTAGGACCCTGACATTCACTTTACCCCTATAGGCCACTAATTAAGCCACGTTCATACGGCTTACTTAAAGCGGGGCTTTATATGTAGGCTGAGGAAGAAGAAAAAGATAAGATCGCTCGGTCACCCACATCTAACGCTTTAGCTCAATATTTGGTTCCGCAGCATTGAACCCTTTTAAAATTTTTTAATAGAAAATCTTGCGGCGCATCAACGACATCATCCACGAGGTGCTCTCGGATGGCTCAGAGCAGAGAGTACATCGGCTACCTCGTCGAGAGACCGTTCATGTCTTATGAACGAAGCCGTGATTTGCGCGGTAACTAATGCTGCATCTTCGGACTTTTAGTTTTCTTTTTGAGTTTGTCAGCGTGCGTGCTCATTTGCCTGCGTGCCTTCCGATAAGGGGGAGGAATGCAAGGAGTCGTTGGGAGCGAAATACGAAGTGGATCGACCCCGCACTCGCAGGACGCATTTTAAGCTGTGTTCGCGCATTGCTAGCTTTACCGTCTCTATTCAACAAGCCGCCCTCACCAACACCGTGACAATAATGATTAGCAATGAGACAGTGATCATCAGAAATCATTGAATTCGTTTGAGAAATTAAACGCTCGTCTATGCCATTAAACACTGGTAGGAGGGAGGTGCGGATATCGATACGCATGCCTGAAATTTAACAGTGAAATTTCGGTCTTCACCAGCAAGCCCTTGCACGTTCTACAAACATTCACCACGGACTCATCCGACCACTCTGCGAAAGCCAAGCGCAGCCTCATGACCCCTTGCCATTATGGCCGACTAATAGTCATCTGTTCGACCTTGGCCACCCATCTCGGCCAGAGGTCGCGGATTGAGAATGGCCTAAAAATGGCCGATCGTCGACGATCGATCTCGTGCCGATGAGTATGACCGACTTGGCCAGCCTACTGCCGCAGTAGGGTAATTCATGGTCCATGGCTTGCCCACACACAGCCGAACTGAATACTTCCTCTAAGCAAGCAATGAATAGTACTATCGAGATAGTGTCTCATCAAGGTTGACGACTGTGCACGTTGGTATGGGTTCATACTGCACCAGCCAAAAGACGAGACACAGCAAAGAGGAGGACAGGACAAGGCTGGACTATCAACTGAATGTTATTGATAAGAAGAAAACAACGAAGACTCCTTCCGAAAAGCTCGCGCACAACCCAACCGGTGGAATGGCAGGAAATTGGGAAGAAGCTGATGAAGAAGAAAATTCAAAGCCAATTCCAAGTCAAGGCCTAACTAACGACTTTTCTAATAGATGAAATTCCTTAAATGAAGGCTAACCGACGCCTTAGCCACACACTTGTCCTCGGCTTTAGCAATGTAAAATGCTTCAACCAACTCTCTGCAGAGTTGATTACCATTGCTGTAAACTACACCTGTATTATTGAAGTCAGGCGCACAAAGGGACGGGTCATGCTCCGACTTACACTCTCGGGATTGCACATGTAGCGCAAGATTAGAACTCGCCTTCCCTCCCAGAGAATTTGAGTGCTCCGTCAGGCGCACATTTATACATCTGCCTATCTGCCCGTAGTAGCACCGGCCACAATTCAGCGGAACGTGGTAGACCACATTCTTTCTGCAGGTGGTGAACTTTTTCTTATGTGACACTGCACAACGAAATCTATCACGAGGTACACTGTCGAGCCCCTTTCTAACTCTAGCGCACAAGGCTCCTATCTTGTTTCTCGCTGTAAATACAACGCCAACGTCGTACCTTGCCGCCAGTTTCTTAAGTCGGTGAGAAACGCCGTGGAGGTAAGGTATGGCAGCCACCTTTTTTCGCCGCGTCGCCACACCAACATCTCCCTGCACCGTTTGACTCTTCCTCGATCGTGTTAAAATACGTTCTGACAGACGAGCGAGATGGACAGTTGGCTGGTATAGTGTCTCATCCCCTAACCCCTCTTTATGAAAACGTTTTAGTTTCTTTATGCAGAACAATGCTTTGCAGCCAACATAAGTGTCATCCAGTACTTTCACATACGGCTCGTCTACACCCTGACTTCGCAGCGCCTCCATGACTGCGGATGTTTCTACGGAGTCAAATCATTTTCGTAATCAATAAATGCTATGTATAACGGCCGGTTATAGTCCAAACATTTTTGTATCACTTGCTTGACGGTGTGGATATGACCGATAGTTCAGTAGCCTTCCCTGAATTCTACATGATCATTTGCCTGATTGAACTGAAAGCTGTTCCAGATTCTTTTAGCTTTTATCATAGCAAATACCTTGTATGTAGCGAATAGTCAGCTGATTGGTCTGTAACTTTTCACCTCCTTGCATCCCCTTTCATACAAAATAAGATACTATTAGCCTTCTTCTGTGATTCCGGTACTGTCTATGGCACCAAGAATTGCGCATACAGGGTGGCCATTTTTTTTGGCACTATATTACCCCCGTCCTTCAACTAATCAAAGTTACCTGAAACTGTTCTGATGATTTCCCCCTTTCATAGTTTCTAATGATTTCTTAACATCGTCCTTCGTCACTGGCGTAACGTTTGACTGCTTGTCATACTGCCAATCTCAGTATTATTCTGACAACTTCGGGTAATGTATCGATCAGTATAGAATTCCTGGGCTACTTTGACTGTCTTGCCAGTATTCAAGTTGATATTGCGCTGCTTTGTCCTTTAACGCATTCATCTGATGGTCGCTCGTGCCTCATTTTCTTTTCATCGCTTTAAGGCAGCAGCTATTCTGTAGAGCATGGTCAATTTTCTCCATTGTATACTTCCTTCTGTCGTACAATATTCACCTCTTATTTAGCTGCGATTGTTCTGCCAGTTCCATCCTGTTTGTTGGGTGGGATGTTTTCATGCTTGGTCATTTCTTAAACCTTTCGTCTGCCTAAATAATTTGCCGGCATTGTCTCTGTCTATTGGCTATTTTTGTTGTGCGTTCAGTATTGATATCTCTGAGGGTATCGTTCATTGCGACTACACTGTTTGTCATCCTAGGTAAAGCTTGTAGGGAATTTACTGCGCCGTAGCGGAGCGCCAGAACTAAACGACCAGCATGACAGGTTTGTTGAGTCGAACAGCCCCTGCCGTGTGTGCGCTCCAAGCACGCGCCATTCAACTTTATTTTCTTTCGCTGGCTGGGAGCGCCAGTCTTAGCGCCTTCGCTTTATAGCGTCGCAGTGTGCTCAGGACCCCCACCCAGACGGCACGGAGAACTGTACGCACCGACGGGGCCATGATGGGTGTGCCTCAGCCAGCAAGTCGGTAAATGGGCCAGCAACATACGAGTAGAAGTCCAGCTAAGAGGTCTCCATGAATGCGAGTTTGGGGCGATCTAAGGAGATGATTGCTTCCCAACATGTTCAGCAGGATAGTCACCGACTTTATCGTCTTGTTGAGAACTCGGTAGGGGCCATCGTATGGGGGTAAGGGACTCTTTTCCAGCGTGTCGCCTTAAAAAAACATGCGTCGAGGGCGCAAGGTCCAGATGCACAAAGCCCTGACCGTGAGATGATCGAGGCTGGACTGTGCGCAGCTGTGGAATGCACTCCTGAAGTCGTTGAAGATACTGCAAGTGCTGGGGCGAGGAAGTTGAAGGAAGTAACAATCTCCTGAAAGCGGCAGGGGGCACCGAAGGCGAGTTCTGACGCCTAAAAGCCGCGGTCAAGAGGAAAAGCGGCGCGTAGGCCAAGACAAGAAGTACCATAGGAAGCTGATCAGCGCAGTGCTCATGATAAAGATTAGCGGGGAGGGCAATCTTGAGCTAGCGATAGAGCCGGTCGACCATGCCGTTCGCGCAGAGGGAGTGTTCTGTGGTGCGGCAGAGTTTAGTGCTGAGCTGACGAGTGAGTGGAGTGAAGAATATGCATTCAAACTGGCGGCCGCGATACGTTGTAACAATTCCGGGCTAGCCGAAGCGGGAACTCCAGCTGAACCGAAGGCTTTGGAAACTGTTTCCGAAGTAATGTCCGGAATGGGAACTGCTTCGGGCCAGCTAGTGAAACCGTCGATCATTGTAAGAATGTACCGGCAGACATTAGAGGGAGGTAGTGGTTCAACCATGTCCAGGTGAGCGTGGTCCAAGCGACAACGAATTGTCAGGAAAACCTTGGGTGAAGTCTCTGTATGCCGAGTCACTTTGGCGGAATGGCATGCAAGGCACGATTCAATTCACTGGAAAACGTCGGTGTTAATTTTCAGCCAGATGTACAGCTGAGTAACTAGGCGCTGTGTGGCCCTTAGGCTGTGATAAAAGATGTGAAGTGAATGGAAAATTTGCACGACAAAATCCCTCCTGGACGAATGGACGCGGTAGAGCCGGTTACATCTCTCACCAGATCAATCCGGTCACAAACGGATGAGGCACGAGCTGCAGATGGATGGCCCGGGCGTGATCACGCAGAGATTGGAGCTCAGGGTCTTCTAACCGCGCCCTGCTCAGACATTCCCAGTTCACAGCAGGTGTAGACACGGCAATGGAGGTAAGGTGTGAAAGTACATCCACTGCCTCAATTTTGACGCCTTTAATCGACCTTATATCTGTTGTGAACTTCAATATGTAGGCCAGCTGACAAATTTTCGCGGGCGACGTACTTGGACGAGTTCGTACGGCGCATATACACCAGATGCTTATGATCCGTAAGAACGTAAAATGGCTGCCCCTCCAAATGGCTGCCCGCCAAGAAGTGGCGGGAATGCTGGATGGTGTAGGGGTGTGAAACTCCCTATACCTCCCAGCGGCCACGAATTACAGACGCTAGCGCCAAACTCCCCATTATAGGATTATAGCGGGAGGGGGCTCGTAAAAAATGGACTTGACGGGGAGGCCGTATAGCCGACTGGTCCAAAAAAACATTGCGCTGAAGGAGGTGTCGGTAGGTTGCTTCAAGCAGCACGGGTCGCGCGCTCGCGTGCGCCCGCGCCCGAGAGAACGCTTTGCCCGTTGATTTTCTACCGCATCATCGTTCTGCCGCGGCGCGACCGGCTCGCGGCAGGAACATATTGATGGAAAGAAAAACCACAAGCATAGCGCTCTCGAAGGCGCAGGCGCTCGCGAGCAAGTGTACCCGACCGCAGCAAGAAATAGCACAGAGAACAGCAGATATTGTTTCTCTTTTTTATTAACTGCACGTGAAACAGAAAATGAAAAGATGCGACGAGGTATCCCTCCCACACACGCACTTTACATCGCCAACAGTTTACAGTAGTGTTCTGTGTTCTGCGCTAACATTGTAATCTTGCATGCTTGCTTTATCACTACAAAAGAATCCAGTTTGCCGGCACTGCTTCTGTCAGCATGCGCAAAGTTGATATGAAATTAAATAAATGATGCACATGTTCATTCTACGCATTTCATACCATCAAAGCAATGTAGAATCATGAGCAAATACCTGCGTTCTAGTTACCTAGTGGTTGGTATTTAATGCAATTAATCACATGTCACTGTGCTATACATAATCAAAATGCATGATTAAAAATTTACACTACCCTTCCTGGAAGAATCGTCTTCTTCGAAACGCACTTACGTCTCTCCGCAGTACATGAAGGTAACAACTTCAACAACACGAAACACAGCGGATATCGCCGACTGTAATGGCCAGCACAATCAGCACACGAGATAGGTCCACGGAACTGGAGGTGCACGCAGACAAGTCACTCGTCTCACGAAGGGGCGAAGAGCCAGGAGGAATGAGATGTACAAAGTAAAAGAACCGCGACAAAAAATCGCGACTTTGGCCGTTAAGCCAACACGCAGAGAACTCACAGCTCTAGGCTACGCAGACGACCGACGCAGACGAAGGTTCTAATTCAAAACAAACGGAGTCGTAACGGTTGCAGCGGTTCACGAGAGGACGAAGCAAGCCACGCAGCGGAGTCGGCGGCGCCGTCAGTGCGAGGGGAAAATTTAGGCGCGAGGGAGAAGTCCTCCTCCCAGCCTTTTCTTTCCTCCTTTCGCCCCCGCTTGGGAGAATTAGACTGGACGCAAGTGCCGCTGACTTTCCGCGGCCTGGTGTAGTAGATGGCGAGCAGCTCATGACCAAATAGGCTGTAGCGAGTCTTCGCAGGTTGGAGCTTCCGAAAGAAAATACGGATTGAGTGCCACCCGGAGTCGATTTTCTGCTGGAGAACAGCTCCAATGGCCACGCAGGAAGCATTCACCATGATACGGATGGGCGCGGAAGTCCTAAATTGAATGAAAAGGACCGAATCGGTGAGGGCTTGTATTGCAGCCGTGAAAGTACCCTGACATTCACGAGACCAAGAAAGCGCGGAGCGGGAGGTTAGGCGAAGAATGTCGTTCAGGGTTTGAAGAAGCTGGGTGCAGCACGGGATAAAGCGTTGGTAAAAATTCACTACGCCCAGGAACTCGTGTAGCTTGTGTTGGGTAGTGGGGGCTGGGAAATTGTTAACAATTTGGATATGCAAAGGCAATGGATGAATTCCCAGAGACGTGGTGGTCCAGAACGTGAAACTCGGAAGTTACAAAACACATGTCTGGGCATTGACGACAAAGTCAAATATTTGGAGCCGTTGAATGAGTTCGCGGAGCTGATGCTCGTGATGTTTAGGAGTACGACTCGCAACGAGGATGTCATTGATGTAGGCAAACATATCCTAGAGTCCGCGTGTCACTACAGCAATAAATATCTGGATAGTGAACGGCATTGCGTAGCCCAAAGGGCATGCGCACGTACTCAAACAGGCCCAAGTATGTAGCGATGGCCGGCTCGACAAGAATTTGATGGTATGCTTTTACAAGGTCCACATTTTTAAAGACCTTGCATCCGTCTAGATGTCCATTGAAGTCCAAGATGTATGTTGAAGGGGTTAGCTGTAGTGGACCGTGTGAGTGTTGATCACACTGTAGTCGCCTCATGGGCTCCAGTCACCCTGTTCGTTCTTGGGCTCCAGATGAAGCGGTGTCGCCCAGGTACTGGGCAAAGGGCGAATAATGCTCAGCTGAAGCATGTAGTTGAGTTCCCGTTTAGCAATCGCCAGAAGCTCACCGAAGAGGTGGAACGGAGGAGCTGCGACGGGTGGACCACGCGTGACAATGTCATGGGTTATGCAATGCTTGGACGGCTAGTGAAGATTGCTAAGTTTCGTGACCTCTGGAAAGTCTGCGATGCCGGGCTTGGACGCACGGGCATGACGAGATCAGCGCGCCGATTCCAATGAAAGCGACAGCTGATATAACGTCAGTGATGAAAAGGTGTGTCGTGCTGTTGAGGAGACGATGGCGACGCATGCTGTCGTACAGATAAGAATTCGTCACAAAATCGGATACGATACGAGGATGGGTTGATATACATTGGCGACTATGAAGACCCTTCGAAACGTGCTACGCAGGCCAAGCTCACTGTGAGGGACCACAGACCATACTTGGTGATGGAGGTTGAGTTGGCCACACGGAGAGTAAGTCCGGGTTGCTTGGACATATGCTCAGCCTTGCAGCAGAACGCTGACTTCGGCACAACACTCGGCGAGAAAGCGCAGGCCAGAAATGTGTTACATTACTACGAAAAGGCGGCCAGTGTGGAGAGCGATTTCACGTGGCGCCGTCAGTGATTTCGCAGCGTGTTCCTCGACTAGTTTCATTGTGGAGTGAATTGGCGGAGCGGTGTTCAAAAGTGCGGTGATACCAGCATATAAGCTGACTGTGAGGACTGAAAGGGCGCAAACCTCTCTGCGAAGACGAACGGAGGTGATGGCATGAGGAGAAGGCCTGCTGGGCATGAGAGGACATCCGAAGTGCATCGATAGACGCGGCCGATGATCAATCCGGGTCTATAATCATGAAATGACGGCTGACTCTTTTGAAGAGGAGAGGGCGGCGACGGAAGCAGAAGTCGCGTCATAAACTAGATCAGCTAACTGGGAGAGGTCGTCAAGAGTCATGTCCCCGGCAGCAGCCAAGACGAGGCGGGTGGACTTCGGAGCTCTCTCATCAATGCACCGTTCCAGTCGGCGATGCATTCTCCCAGGAGCTGCCGCATGCTGATGAATAGTTGGGAAGAGCGGCGATCTCCCAACTCTTCGCAGGAGTTGTGACTTTGCATGGTCCGCGCTTGCGCGCACTGTTTTGCGCCTGTGGGCATGGCATTGATATTTGCTGTTTGTGCAAGGGCTCTAAGTAAGCGTGTTCACATGAATCTTTTTGTGTGAGTATGCTTTGCTTGGTCGTGACCCTACAACTGCCAAGTTGGCCCTATCAAGGGAACGCCAAGAAAAATACAAAGAAACGTCGCCCTGTGAGAAGTAGTCGGAAGTGCTTTTGTTCAACTGTTCACCCTTCCCGTCGAGAGGCGCTATTGTCAAGTGAGGAATGCCTATTGTCCAAAGAAGACGATCGGAGTGACACGTCCGCTGACGTACAGGAGAAGAAAGGAGCATGAGGATTACGGCCATTAGAGGATTTCCCGTGAAGGCAGGAAAGAGTTGCAATTGCCGGAAAGGGACAATGCTGGGAGCAGTATTCGTGGCGCGCACGTACAATTGGGTTTCTGAGAAGGAAATCCACTTGCCGGAACCAACATAGCGGATCTTTGCAGAAGAATAGAAATTTACCTACTCGCCGTTCCCAAGCTCTACCCGATAAGTGACCACGCCCGACGAAATAATACTGGACCAGTCAGTGCATCAGACCATCAGTGCAGTGATGTGTTCGATTGGTTGCCGATATCTGAGGGG
>JAJIZL010124267.1:37582-79086 GCA_023969395.1 Amblyomma maculatum | reverse complement strand
CCTTAGAAGAAGCTGTTATAGGAGTGATTAAATTACAAGGATATCAAGCGTTTTCTAGCGCCCGGGGAGAAGAATCACGGCTCACTACATTCGTCAAAAGAAACGTAGCTGCAATCAAACACAAAATTAGTCCTCGCGATATTGAGGCAGTTTTTGTTGAAATTATCACGGCAGGAAGAAGGAACCCAGTATTTTCCTCCAAAACATAATGTCACGAAGTGGTGCAAAGGCAGTAGACACCAAAAGAAGACACAGGCGTGATGGTACTGAATTTAACTCTTTACTGGGCTGACGTCAGCCCGCAAAAGAACTAAGCAACTCGGTGGTTGCGATAGCAACAAACGTGCTCGTCGATCGTCGAACTAAGAATGCTTGTCGCACACATCAATGCTCAATTTAAAGTCTGTTCCGAACCAACTAGAGAACGTCGCAAACTTTTACTAGCTTAGCCTGGAACATTGTAGAAACATACGCGACTGGTCAGAATTTCCGAGACAGACTTGCGCCCGCAAAGAACTAAGCAACACGCGGCGGCGATAGAAACAAACGTGCTCGTCGATCGTCGAACAAAGAATGCCCGTCACACTCGGCGACGCTCAATTTAAAGGCTGCACAGAACAATCTAGATAACGTCGCAAACAGCTACCAGCACGGGCTGGAACATTGTGGAAAGACACCCGAGTGGCTGGAACCTTCGAGACAGATCTCGGTGCGTCTTGCGCTACAAAGAAACTGATAAAAGTGCGTCTTACGACATCGAGCATTAACAAACAAAGAATACAGAATTGATACACGTGCCAGAATCACAGTGAGAAGGCCGTATTCCGGCGGCTGTTAAAAAACAACAAAGGCAGTTTTAAAGGTTTCGCGGCATTACTCCCCCCTTAAAAAAAGATCGCGTCGATGTTCCAAAACAAAGCAACTTATACATAAACACCCCAAAGTTTAAACACGAGAGATTCTTTAACGCGCGTAATATGGCTTCAGTTGTACAACATGTACGATGTCTGGGCGTTCGCGTGGCAGTTGTGATGTTGACGTACCGTCGGGAATGACTTCATAGTCCAGTGGTCCGACGCGGCGAATGATTTTGTACGGCCCTAAGTTTCGACGTAACAACTTTTTCCTTAGTTCGCGACGGCGAATTGGTGTTCAAATGCACGCTTGGTCTCCTGGACTGTACTCTGCATGGCGTCATCGTAAGTGGTATCATCGGCTATCGGTGCGCTGTTGGTCTTTAATACGCAGCCGTGCGAGTCGTCGGGCTTCCTCTGTACGCTGCAGGTAGGCGGCGCCGTGAAGGCTGTCCTCGTTGGTTACGTGCGGCAGCATTGCTTCGAGCGTCGTTGTGGGCTCCCTGCCTTACACAAGTTTGAAAGGGGTCGCTCTGGTTGTCTCCCGGACTGCCGTGTTTTACGCAAAGATCACGTACAGCAGGACGGTGTCCCAGGTCTTGGGTTAGGCATCCACGTACATGGCGATCATGTCTTTGATCGTTTTGTTGACGTTCTCTGTAAGTCCGTTGGTGATGGTAGGCAGTTATCCTCCACGGACTTGTCTAGCTGTACTTTCGCATCAGACTAGATTTAATAGCTTTTTTTTCTCTTAATGTTTTGTCTAGGTTTTACAATTCTTTCTCATCCCCTCCCTCTTGTCTGTGGTGTCAGCACTTTCTCTAATTTTGTGTTGTTTGATTCTTCTGCTCCCTAATTTATATTTTTTCTCTCTGTGAATTTGGGGACCAACGATTACAATGCCGCAGGAGACTGCAATTCTGCATTGTTCACCCGAGTTTTTATTTCGTTTTTGGAGACAGTCCTGTTTATTATTCTACCTGAGTCTCCCTTTTTTCTTATGTTTTTGGTTTTGTACGTTTCCCTCTCTCTCCGTACGTTATTTGTCTATTTTGTATGAATATTGTTTTGCTGATGTTCTCTTCTTTTCTGGTTCTGGTTCCTGTTTTTGTTTCATTTGCAGATGTGGATGGTAGCTTCTTTTTGTTATATTTTTAGATGTTTAAGCCAGTGTGGACCACCTTGTGACCCGGACCTCGTATTTGTTTTTTCTTTCGCCTTTTAAAAAAGTTTTATTTTTATCTGGAGGTTTTGCTCTATTTCATTTATTTTTAATTGGTTTTAGGCCTAGCAAAGCTTTTGCTGGTCCGGGTTCCCTCTCCTTTTTTATGTTTTTTTTTTCAGTTCGAGAGAATGAACAAAATAATAAAAATGTCTGCACTTCCGGATGGCCGTAAATGCGGTTCCCCTGTCCGTGATGAGAACTTCTGGGGCGCCGTGTCGTAGGAGGATTTCGTCGACGAAAAACTTGTCGACTTCCACGGCGGTACGGTTAGGCAGGGCTTTGGCTTCGGCGCAACGGGTCATGTAATCAGTAGCCAAGGTGATCCACTTGATTCCCATCGATGAAGTTTAGAGGGGTCCAAGGAGGTCCATTACTATTTCTTGAAAAGGCTTAGTTGAGGATGGTATCGGGTTCAGTAGACCAGCAGGTCTCGTAGGAGATGTCTTGCGTCGCTGGCACTCACGGCACATATTGACGTTTTGGGCCACATCGGCAACTAATTGTGGCCAATAATACTTCTCCCGGATTCGAAACAATGTGCGTGCGAGGCCGAGATGTCCTGCCATTGGCTCATCGTGACACCCTTGAAGAATTTCGTCTCTGAGGTCTATAGGCACAACAAGAAGGTGTGCAGTCCTGTTGAATGCAAAGTTCTTCACAAGGACGTCATTGTCTAACCAGAAGGTGGACAGCTGACGCTGGAACACGGCGGGAGGGGAAGCGGTATTTCCTTCTAAGTAATCGGCTAGCGCTTAAGCTCAGGGTCTGATCGCTGTTGTTCGTCGTGACTGCTGGCGCTTACCGGTCCCAAAAAGGCGTCTTCGTCGTCTTTCGGCGGAGCATCAATGTGGGCTCGTCATAAGCAGTCGTCATCGGAGTGCTTGCGCTCAGACTTTTAGACAACCATGATATCGAATTCTTGAAGACGGAGGCTCCACCGCGCAAGGCGACCTGAGGGATCTTTTAAGTTGGCGAGGCAGCAGAAAGAATGGTGATCGCTCGGAACTCTGAAAGGTCGTCTGTACAAATATGGGCGAAAATTTTTGATGTGGCGTAAACGATGGCAAGACATTCTTTTTCTGTCGTCGAATAATTCGATTCAGCTTTCGACAGGGAACGGCTAGCGTAGGCAATAACGTTCTCTGTCTGGTGCTCTTTAGAACGAGAACAGCGTCTAGGCCCAAACTACTTGCGTCGGTGTGAATTTCCGTCTCGGCGTTTTCATCAAAGTGGCCCAGGACAGAAGAAGACTGTAGGCGGCGTTTAAGTTCGGCGAAGGCTTCTTCTTGCGGCGCTTCCAATGTGAAAAGCTATGTCACTCTTTGTAAGCTGCGTCAACGCCTCAGCAATGAGCGAAAAGTTCCTGACAAATCGTCGATAATAAGCGCACAGCCAAAGGAACTATGCGCGCGGATTTCTTCTCGGCGGGCGGTGGAAAGTACGCGATCGCAGCCGTTTTCTCAGGGTCAGGGCGAACACCATCCTTGCTAATGATATGACCCAGGGGCCGCAGTTCCTCGTAGGCAAAGTGGCATTTCTCTGCTAGCCTTGATGACTTGATAGCTTCTAGCACTGTCAGAAGCCTTTTTAGGTGGTCTTTAAAGCTAGAGAAGACAACGATAACATCCAAGTATACCAGAAAAATCTGCACCTTCACGCCCGCCAGCAGTGTCGATTAATCGTTGAAACGTCGCTGGTGCGGAGCACAGGCCAAATGGCATCACCTTGAAATCGAAAAGGTCGTCCGGTGAGATCAATGCGGTCTTCTCGTGATCTCTTTCATTGGCCTCAGTTTGCCAATATCCGCTCTTCAGGTCCATTGATGAGAAATACCTGGCATTGCAGAGCCGGTCGAGAGTGTCGCCGATGTGAGAAAGAGTGTAAACTCCTTTTTCGTTATGCTGTTTAGGCGCCGGTAATGACTGGTGCCGCCCAGAGGCTCTCTGCAGCCTGGATAACGTCGTGACGAAGCATTTCATCGACTTGCTCGCGGATCGCTTGACGTTCTTGCGGTGATATGCGGTAGGAGTTTCGGCGTAGAGGTCGGGCGTGTTCGTGCGTTATAATGCGGTGCTTGGCCAGTGGTGTTTGTCGTACATTTGATGATGACGAGAAGCACTCACTGCAGCTTCAAGAAGACTGCGAATCTGGTTTTTTTCTGCAGTGGGTTAATGCCGGGTTTATGTCAAATGTGGGCTGACGAGTTTGGTCAGGTGCGTCTTCCAAGGGTTGGCCGTGGAGGGCGGATACATCTTTGAGGTCCGCTAATTCGTCGAGGAAAGCGGTCGTCGTGCCCTTGCTGAGAAACCGGTATTCTTCGGTGAAGTTTGTTACCAGGACCTGAGCATGTCCTCTCCAGAATTTCGCGATGCCTCTTGCGATGCCGACACCTGGTTCCAAGAGCAATTCCATATTTGCTTCGACAACGCCTTCAGTGGTTTCGATGTCTGCGCTACCCACGCAGATTGCGACGCTTGATCGGGGCGGCACGGTTAACTCTGCGTCGAGGACGTTTAGAGCGACGTGTTATGTCGAAGTCGTCGTAGCAGGTATGGCTTTGTCTGCAGACAGCTTGATGAGCTTAGATCGCGAGTCTATGATAGCCCTATGTGCACTTAGGAAGTCTATGCCTAAAATCATGTCGCGGGAACATTGCTGCAGGACCACAAAGCTGGTGGGGTAAGTACGCCCATTTACGGTTATTCTTGCAGTGCATCGTCCTGATGGATTAATGAGGTTACCACCTGTGGGGCGAAGTAGCTGGCCATCTCAAGCGGTCGTAACTTTCCTTAGCTGGAAGGCTGACGGTCCACTGATCACTGAATAGTTAGCTCCGATATCTACTAGGGTAGTGCCTGTGCGACCGTCGACAGCAACGTCAAGGTCGCTTGTTCGCGTCCTCGTATTGCCCGTGGTCCTTGGTGTCCAATCTCGGCTCCGTCGTTTCTTCAGGTCACGTCTGAGGCACATCATCGTTACTTCCCTGAATGGCGTGTCGGCTTGCAAACGTCGTGTTGCCATTTATTTCGTCGTGGGAGCGGCGATGAAAAGGGTGCGTCGTTGGTAGTGGTCGACGGTGGTGGAGGATCTTCGTCTTTTCCCCGTTGGGCAACCTCACCTCCAAATGTTTCGCTATTCAGTTTCGCCTGCGCGGGCTAGGGGACCTTCCTCGTACGTAGCTCTGGCCTGGCGACGCATAGCGGGTCCTCAATGGCAAGGGTAAGCGTGAAAGACTACTTGGCGATGCGAGCTCTCCCCTCCGCAGGTAGTCGTCGATTTTTTGTGGTCACTCGCTAGCAGGGAGTTGTGGGGCGTCGACTGCAAATCCGCTGAGGCCGATTTGTCGGTACGGGCAGTGGCGTAGAATGTGGCCGGCCTCACCGCAGTGGTAGCACAATGGCCGGTTGTTTGCACTCCTCGAGACGTTGCACTTGCTGGGGCTTGGGGAGTCGATGGCAGGTTTGGCTGGCGGGGACGAGGAGCGACTTTCAGGAACAGGATGGTAGCGGCGAGGGCTTGGAAAGTCACGTCATTGCGCAGGACGACGTAATGCAGCAGCATAGTTCGTGGCTGCTGCTTCTTGCAGTGGAGCTGTCGGAGCGGTCACCTGAGGAACACTTAGTGCCTGCTTGACTTCTTCACGGCCGACGTCCTGAAGCGTCGCCAGCTAGGGTTGTTGCGATGATGCCAGCAATCGGCCGAGCTCCTCTCGCAAGATCTCCCGGAGGAGGTAACGAATATTCTCTGCGCTTTCAGATGCGTTGGGGTAGTCACTTGAGTAGTCCTGTTGAAGCGGTTGCTCGTAGTGGCGCATCCGGGTTTCCAACGTCTTCTCGATTGTCGATGCCGCTTTCAAGTTCGTTCGCAGTTTTCGGCGGGTGCCGCAGAAATCCTGCAAAAAGAGACTCTTTAACGCCTCCCATTCAAAATTTCACTCTCACCTTCTCTCATGGTAGGGTCGGCGCGGCGAAACAGGCGCTTCATCTCAGCGTAAACCAGGACAGGCTCATTGGGGAGTTGAAGTCTTGACTGAAGATTGTCTTTGGCTCTTTCCTTCCGAAAGACACTTGCAAAGGCCGCCAAGAACTCTTTCTTGAAAATCTCCCAATCCTTCAAAGCTACCTTGTGATTTTCGAACGAAATACGGGCGGATTCTTTGAGAGCAAAAGAGACATGCCTTACTTTCGCTTCGTCGTTCCAGGCGTTGAACGTTGCCAGGCGTTCCAACAGGTCCAACCAGTCTTCTGCAGCCTCGTCCGGTCTTCTTTGGAAGCAGGGATTCACGGGTTTGGACGAAAACCAACTGTGCTTTCTGCTCGACGGGTGCCATCTTCGGGGTCCGTCACGGTGTCGGGATTCAGCAAGAAGAATGTTCAATTGGGCAAGTTGGTAGACGTTCATAACTGTAAAACAGCGCGAATAACGGTAGACAAGAACTAGAATGCTAAGTTTTGGCATTAAAAGCTTAGTTCAGAGTCAGCGCTCGTCCCGTGTCTTTCTAGTTCTTGTCTACCGTTGTTCGTGCTGTTTTACAATTGTGAATGTCGGAATTTAGCATCTCCGCCAGATGTCACGAAGTGGTGACATGGCCGTAGACACCATAAGAAGACACAGACATGATGGTACTGAAATTGCCTCTTTATTGGGCTTACTAGCACCCGCAAAAAGAACTAAGAAATTCGACGGCAGCGATAGCACCAAACGTGCTCGTCGATCTTCGAAATAGAACGCCTGTCGCACACATCAACGCTCAATTTAAAGGCTGCTCCGAACCATCTAAATAACGTCGCAGACTGTTATTAGCACAACCTGGAATATCGTAGAAACATACGCGACTGGTCAGAATCTTCGGGGCAGATCTCGGCGCATGTTGAGCGACAAAGAATTTAATAAAGGTGCGTCTCGCGACATCGCTCATTAACAAAGAATACAGGATTGATACGCGTGCCATACTCAGGTTGAGAAGGCCGCATGCCGGCGGTTGTTAAAAAACAACAAATACAGTTTTGAAGGTTTCACGGCAATATATAGCTCTGCTAAGCAGCGCAATATTAGGTTCAGGGCATTATTCCAGAAAGCTATGAAGGCAGCCGGAGCCAACCCCCTGCTAATTGTAGGTGACTTCAACGCCTGCCACCAAGAGCGGGGATATAATAGGCAAGACCCGAAGGGCAGGCAGTTATGGGAAGATTTTCACGAATTGAACCTCACCCTGCGAACAGACCGTGGTTGCCCAACCAGGGTGGGAACTAGTGTGAGCAACGACAAAACCCCTGACCTAATATTAACCAAAAACATAGGGGAGCTTAGGTTGAATGACACAGAGCTCAATTTTGGGAGCGATCACTACGTTCCGAAATAATGCTTAAACGGGGAGACAAAGTAAGACGCGGTAAGATACTCAGCACAATCGAATGAAAGAAATGCAGACAAACTAGGGGATCCTCAAATATAGAAGAAATTATTCAAAACATCGACGACTGGGCAACAACATTCATGCGCCGCGTTAGATCCACTACCGCTACTCTAGAGGGGGACGATGCATCGAAAACAGTCGACAGGAAACTCTTACACATACATGTGTGAAGCAAAAAAAAGTACGAAACGACGCCTCCGCTGCCAGAGATAGAACCGAAACCTGAGGCGAAAAATAGGCAGACACAATAAGGAAATTGAGGATCACGCAATTAAACTCTGCGAACAACACTGGTGTAAAAGGTGCGATGAAATAGAGGGCAACGTGAGCCTTTCCAAGAGCCTGCTACGATATCTTCTTGATCCCGACAGTTAGAAAACACAATCGAAACCAACAATAGAAAAGTTAAAACAAGCGTTCGAGGGGACGGATGCGGAACTAATAACTAAACTAGTAGATACATATGTCGGTGGTACAGCATGCCTCGCTCTTACGCAATACGCAGGCCATCCGAACGAGGCCCTTGACACGCCCATGTCAGAAGCGGAGGTTATAGCCGAAATCCTGAGCTTAAAGACGCGTTCAGCTCCCGGCCCCGATGGTATAGCAAACAAAATGGTAATAAACCTACACGACGCCTCCATAACGGCCCTCAACCCCTACATGAGCATCTATGGCATTTATGGGCATCGCCGCATTTACAACATCACAAAGAGGACTACCACCACCAGCAGTATGGCCATAACCCAGCAATCGTTGCACTGTAGAAGTTTGATGAAAGGGAATCTACACGGAATGTAAAAGGACATGCTTAAATACATGATTGGAAGACTGTACCCGCAAAAGTAGCAATTACTGATTCTGTTCGCACTCACACATTATATACCTCCCGGCGGCAGCGATAGACAGCAACAACACCTGCCCCGGAGTGAAGATCAATGGTTTCTACTGGATTCAAGAAGGAACCTACACCAGACATTTTTTGCAGGCCAGGTGGGATGGAATAAAGATTCTTGCCGGTGTCCACTTCACCCCCACCCTTAACCGCTCCCCCACACCTACATCCATGAAGCAACTTAGTTCTGCCGCAAGGTAAACGCCTACCGTAAGCAGAAATAAAGACGTAATAAAAAAAAAAAAGATTCTTGCCGGATAATATGGAGACAAACATCAGATTAGTAGATCCTTTACACATGCCAGACCAAATAAACGGCACAGAATTCCGCCGCGACCAATTTGGCCCAACCGCAGTAATTCCTTCGTAGAAAGAAGTGGCTTCCTTAAGAGTAGCTCGAACAGCTCCTGGGTTGTTGATTTTATGGTGCTACAATATTTAGGAATCAGCACCACACGGATACTGCGGATGCTGGAGCTCTGAAAACCTTCTAGACACATATCATTAGACAGAAAGGAAGACTACCAAGGTGAACTCCATTGGCCAGGAGACTGCGTCGACATTACCTTAATTACCACTCTCACCGCATGCAATAGCCGCACAAAGCAAAGACGCAATGTGCAGTGGGCAAACAAGCCTGAGACGAGCAACCCAATGCTTAGCCGATCAGTGTGCGAGCAGGCAAAGAAGCTGCACAATGTTATTCAGAGGTGATGCAGGAAACCACGTTGCTATGTCTCGTCTTTGTAATCTGGACATGGATAGGCCTCATATTTGTTATGTTTTCGTCAATCATCGCTTACCAAGTCGCTTTATATTTTTCTTGTCTTCTTAAGCTTCAATTTGTGCAGATAAATTTTATTCACCGTCATTGTCTTTTCTTCTCCAGCCCGTTTATTCCTATTCTGCCCTGTTATATATGATAAGGGCACCTCTCTCCCGAATTTCGCCTTGACCTCTTCGTCGCCGTCACGACTTCCAACGCACAAGCATCCAGCGAGTCTGAACCCAGCAATGAAAACACCTCCGTTGTTATGAAGGAATCCGAGTCGCGTCACTGACACAAACCGCCCCAATTCTCTTTACATAACACTATCACAATACTGCAGTTATAAGCAAAAACGATTGTTTTTATCTCTGTAGATTTCAGCGGGTTTATTTAATTTTAGCTCAACTCATGCTGTTTTCACTCAACTTAATTCATTTCATTCTATTTCAAGATATTATGTATCGGTAACTGACAGTTTAACGAAACCTCTATAGGTAAGTTAATTACACCTTCATCACATCCATCACGCGATATGGCGGCGTGTCAGCCGTTGTGTCTATAGAGCTGCATGAGTTATTGTAAAAACTCTATGTTGAGCTCACAACATCAGTGTTTACAGACGGGGGTTACCCCTAAGAAAACAAGACTACACTATGAAACAGTTCAGTTTAAAAAAAAATTGTCGTGTTCCTCAGCTCATAGCCGAGTATTTGTTAATTTAGGGATGAAGATTTTCAATGAAAAATACTGTTGAAAAGGTCAGTAGACTCTCCCTTTAAGATTTTGCTCTGCGCCAGAATGGAAAATTCCACAGGCTACCTCGACGGACTGCCTACACAATACCCACCTAAATCAAGTACCTGCGTCTCACTTTTAAATGTATGAGATATGTCCTTTATCCTTGCCGGGTTTGAGGGATTCGGAAGGTGGCGTTACAATGCCTGGTGGGTAGCCAAGTAGATTAAGTGTCAGCTGTGCCAAAGGCTTCTTTAAGTATTTCATAATTACGATTACGTCATTAGCTTTTGCTACTGTGTGTATGAATGTGGGAGTTTGTTAAGATGATCAGGTTTGTTACAACTCCAGGGCCAACGCCTTTACATTTGCCTCGATAATTATCCGCGGTCTTTCTGGTTAACATCCCTGCCTTCTCTCCTCCCCATTATTTATCTGTCTTACTCAGCAATTATTGTAATATGCATTCTGCCGCCAACTCAGGTCTATATTATTTCTATCTCATTTGCCCGCTTAATGTTTCTGATTCAGAAACGTTAGAAAACTTTCGCGGTCAAAAGAGATTGAGAGACTGCATAACTGGAAAGCACAGAAAAGCTATGCATTAAAGAATGTAACCTGTCTTTTTTTTTTTCTTTTTATTTTTAGAGTATATATATATATATATATATATATATATAATTCGTTTTAAAATCCAATTAGTAATTTTCGTTTCTTTTCGCGTTACAATATTGATTTAGGCGGCCGTAAGGATGTCCGACGTGAGTGCACTTAGCATAAGAGCATAATCCCCACTGGTTTCCACCTTCTTCGTCTTCATTATTTAACTTTCAATAAAAGACGATACCGATAATCTTTTTGAATGCGTGTCCCCTTAAGAAGGTATATAAAGGAGCAGCAATCGCATAAATAGAATAAAGGTATTACAAAGATGAAATAGTGGTACGCAGAAGACGATATAGGCATTGGACTACTCTCTGAACGAAAAAAAAAAGGTTTCGTCAAAAGGATGAAAAGAAAATTCAATAGCTATGTCCACCAGTAGTTGTATTCTTTGAAGAGCCCCCGCTTTATCCAATATTATCACTATGCATAATAAACCTTAAAATTATATAAATTTTCTCATGTTACGTGAAATGATATCATGTTCAAATTAGTAACTTCGCTGAGGTCCACGAGAAAGAATGGTCTTGACTAAGCGAAGCATAGAGCTTAAATATCAATTAAAGGCGTGACCTTACTAGATTGCGTTTGTATTAAATGGGCACATGCTTACCTCAAGCCCAGGAGCATGACTATCCACAGCTCACCGCACGAAGGTTGCTTCTTATTAATTGGTCTGAACCACACCTTTCTTTGTTTTCAGTCAGTGTTCGCCTTGTGATGTAAGCATTTTTTTCTCTGTTACAGTACAACACCCGAATCTCAACGGAACGATGTGGAAAGGTAAAAAACCATTATTAAGGCCATCACTATTGCTGCTACCAGTTATAAAGACATGGGTCACCAATCCGCCATATGTGCGCGCCAGCTGGGCAGATATCCGAAATTCTGTTTTTTTTTTTTCATATCTGTCATTATACAGAGCATGATGCAGGGACTATTTCAGGTTGCAAGCAGCGACGTTCCCGAACGCGTTTTCTTTGATTCGCATCCCTCATTCAGCTTTCATTATATGTGCACAATGTTAACAGCAAACATGAGTAGCACTGAATTCAGTGATAAATATCGAGCGTTCTCTTGTGGGAGAGATATCTCGAAATTGCATTTGGGATAGATGTTAATATCGTGCATGTTGAATAATTTGTAAGCGAGGGGTATAATAGTTTGTTTTCATGTGAACGCCACATGCTTCACTCTTACATATTTTATATTTTCCACATGTTTATGCTTGTACCACTTTCGGCTATTTTCATGTAAGTGTGTGCAATTAGGATTACGTCGTTTGCTCCGCTCCTTCAACAGGGCTTGAGCTACCTAAACGCGTGCTTATCTGGCGCTAACTAATTGTTGGTGATAGCAGAAATCTAGGCAACTCTTCTACTTGTGCTCTTGAGCATATGCTGAATGCCACTGTAGCTGGACTTAAATTGTTAATAGTGAACTTCTTATACGTTTTTATTTTTTGGAGCTGCTCACCATCCTCACTAGTTACAGAATGCGACGACATATATTCTCTACTTGATCATCGTTGCTATTCGCACAGTAGCTTCTATTTTAGTCACGCGCGTATCAAGCCAACGCCAAAACAATGAGCGTCTTTACCCGCAATAGATCTGTACTGCACGCATTGTCAATATAGTTATTAATCAGTAGGCAAACCAGAGCTAATACAGCCAAAGGGAAAATCGGGGAGTTCGTTCCAAAAGTCTGAAATGTATATAAAAGTCGTTATCAACGATAGCATCGAAGCTACAAGAAAGGCTAATGACGCTCATAATACTTTTGGGGCCCTTGGCTACTCACACTATTTTATTGTAACATAAGCCTGTGTTAAATATTTGGGATTACTTTACTTATAATCAGATGGTATAATGCAGATCTTACACTATAACATTTGGTTGCAGGGGTAACTATAATAAGTCGATGCGTCTGCCAACTGAGCCAATGTTCTCGATATGAACACGAAAGCGCAGACTGCCTTCAGAAAAGCAGTGGTAAACTTTTGCCCATTCCTTAGACCACGAATAATATCGTGGACAATTGAGCCTTGAAAGAACACGTTGTAGAAATCTAACATCCCGATTCCGGCAGCATATGTTCGCAATGAAAGCACGACAGACATCAATATTACGGGGCGGCCTTGAGAATGCAGTGAGTTGTTCACATTGTGGTCGTTAATGCTGTGATTGGTGCGAAATGGAGCGACAGGAAAGCCCTGTGAATACAATACTAGGCACACGGTCCTATGCGCCGTCGTCCAGCAGTACCGACGTCTCAAGCAGAGATTGTGTACGAAGTTAAATTAGAGAAGGATGACACATGTGCCCCTTTAAGAAATTAGACCAATAAAATTGAGGTAGCCAAAGAAATATGCTCCAGAAATGGACAGTCATTATACCGCGCAGTTCTGAAGAAAAGCAATCAGAAAAATGTGGAAGCGCTTTTAGAAAAAACTGCTTATTGAACTGGCTAATGCTCGAAAAACGTCTGCAGGGCTTGAGGAGGAGATAAGTTAGACAGCCGTCGAAATGCATAATATCCACTCCTTTTGGCCTCCGGCATGGAAACAGCAATATCATCATTGTCATCAGTCTGATTATACCCCCTGCAGGGCGAAGGCCTCTCCCATATTACTCCAATTACCCGGTCCTGTGCTAATCGCATCCACTTGACTCCTTCGAAGTTAACCTCATCCGCCCACCCAACTTTCTGCCTCACCCGGCTACGCTTTCGTTCCCTTGGAATCCAGACTATACCCTAAACGACCATCGGTTATACTCTCTTCGCACTACATGTTCTGCCCATGCCCATTTCTCCTTCTTCATTTCCAATAGAATGTCAGTAACTTGAGTTCCCGACTGAAAACTTCTATATACATTTCATACAGGGAATCGCATAAGGTTTATTGTGCAGGTACTGGAATACACGATTTTGTGCTATTATAGGAAATTCGTGTAAGAAAGTCCGGAATGATACCGCACGGAGCTCTGATACCAGAATTTTCTGTATGGTTGAAGGCTCTCGTATACAGAAAAAAAAAGCGTCAGCAGGCTGGAAAAAGCATGCAACGGTATAAAATAACATGACTACAAATAAAAAATAAAATAAAAATACAAACAAAAATAAAGCTTACGGCGACAAGTATGGATTTCAACTCCTTTGAGACGGATGCTATACCCATACTCCACGGCGGGTTATGGTTATAGTGGTTACTTTTCCATTATGTAGCTAATTTTCCCCTTTCGTGCTTGGTATATATTTTTTGGGCTGTAGAATTTGTGGCCATAATTGAACAATTCACGCTGAATCTTCCAGGCTAAGAAGAGGGTTCAGTAATGTCCCGTATATTTTCAATGCGTAGCTTTATTGCAGCAAACCTTAGCATATCATAATTTATTAGGGCTGATGTGTTTTTTCATCGTCTTCGAACGCTTGCAAGTTTTCCTACATACAGATATCCGGTGCACTAATGCTTGTAATACTGTACGTTTTAGCTTCACGGGCTGCCAGCTAAACAGCGACGTCAATGAATACACTACCGGCTGAGTGGTTTGCATATGTAAACAATCGAAAAAGTGTTGCCCGTGATGCGGCTATCTGTGCACATTTCGACGGAAGCGACGTTTCTTTATTTTTTCTCGAGCATATTTGGTGTCCTCGCTAGCGAAACGATGCTTTCGTGCTTGCACTTGCGCGTAGAAGGCGACATATCTTCAGTCGCAGGTATGAAGACGCACCGCAAGATCGTACGAGCTGCAGCGACTGTAGCACGCGCGAAAGCAACACGATGCTCATATATACTTGCTAGCGCACAATTCGACGGCTTCATATTTTCGAGGTATTTGTGAAACGAAGCGTCCTCTTTATATACAGAATAGTATAATATATTTGGTTTCCCGCTTAACTAGCCTGCTGGCGTGCTCCATAACGGTCATTCTGGTTGAGCTTCATCGATCGGCCCTGCTTCTGTTCCGAAGCGGAAATACTCTGCCCGGTATCAGATCCAGCAATGACGGGTTTTCTGGTTTCTGGCTAATTGATACTGACTGAACCGGCAAGAAACCGCGCGTAGCTCTGATGCCGGAAATTCTTGTATGGTCCGTGGCCTTCCAATCCTAAAAAAAAAAAAAATAAAAGCTCTACGCCAGGCTGGAAAAAGCATCAGAGCTATAAAATAACACGACATTTGAAAAAAAATTAAGTCCTGAAGCAAAAAAAAAAAATTAAAACAATACAAGTAGCGATTCGAAACTTGGTCTTCACGATCAACATGCACTCTCAGTAACCACTACACCACGGTGGGATGGTCACAGTGCTTGTATTTCTTTTTATGTAGTCGACACTGCTCATTCGTAATTTGTTTATTTTTGTGCGCTGTAATTCACCGATCGCCATTTACACCCGCTGAATCTTTTTCCTGGCTATCATGAAGGGTTATTCATGTTCCGCAGCTTTACAATGCGTCTCTTTCTTGCAGGCGAACCTCAAAATGCCGCAATTCACTAGTGCCGATGTGTTTGGTCCTCGACTTCGAACGCATGTAATTTTTGCTATATGCAGAGATATGCGAGGCGCCAATATTTGTAATACTGCTTACTTTAGCTTCACCTGCAGCCAGCGAAGCAGCGACGTCAATCAATTCACTTCTGACCAATTGTTTTGCGCACGTAAATACTGGATGAAGCGACGCCCGATATCCGGCTAATCTGTGCATATTTCGATGGTCAGTGATGTTTTATTTATTATCGAGCGTATTTTTATCCTCGCTAACGAAACGCTACGTTCTTTCTTGCACTTTCGTGTTGAAGGTGGCAGATTTGCAGTCGCAGATATGAAGATGCACCGCACGATCGTACAAGATGCAGCGACAGTTGCACACGTAAATGCGATGCGAATGTTTACTTGCTATAGCGCATTCATTCACAGCTTCATATCTTCTAGGTTTCGTTAAACAACGCGTGCTCTATATATACAGAAAAGTTGTAACGCATAATATGTATGGTTTCTTCCTTATTAAATGCGCAGGCATATTCCGATGTGGCCATTCTGGTTGAGCTTCACGATCCGCCCGACATGTGTCGAAAAGCGGAAGTACTCTGTCCCGTATCAGTTCCATTCATGTCCGGTTTTTTCCGGTTTCAGTTAAACTGAACATGACCTGTCCTGTATATGAGCTCCATACAGAACTGGTCCGCTCGTTTCATATTCATACCTGATTTCGATGTCCTTTTTAATAAGCATACTGGAAATGGTCTGTCCTGTATTATCCCCCCACCAGACAGGATCGTCCGGAATGAGATTCATACCACGCATGAGCTGTCCCGTATAAGCCTGTGTAAGCTTCATACAGGACTGGTCACATCAGTATGGAATTTATACAAGCTAACGCAGGATTGGTAACACCGGTATGAATTATATACGGGCTAATACAGGACCATTTAAAACTGTTTGACGCGATGCGGGATGTTTCACTAGGGTTATTTCTCTGACCCACTCTGCACGTTTCCTATCACTTAATGTTACCCTACTATTTTTCGTTCCATTACCCTCCTTGCGTTGTCCTCAGCTTAAGTAGAACCCTCCTTATTAACCTCAGCGTTTCTGCCCCATAGGAGAGTACAGACAAGATGCAACTGCTGCATTATTTTCTCTTGAGCGATACCAATAATCTTCTGTTCATAATCTACGAGTATTTGCCAAATGTGCCACATCCTAATCTTATTCCCTTTGTTATTTCCCTTTCATTGTCCGTATCTGCGGTTACTACCTGTCCTAAGTAGATATATTCGCCTACTGCTTCCAGTGCTTCGCTACATAGCGTAAACTGCTGTTCCTTCCGAGGCTGTTAAACACTCCTTAGTCTTCTGCATAATGATTTTTAAGTCAACTTTTCTACATTTCCTGTCTAGGTGATCAATCATTCTTTACAGTTCATCCTCTAGATTACTTATCAAGGCAATGTCATCAACAAATCACAGATGGCTGAAATATTCTCCCTCTACCCTTATCCTTACTGTTCCCATTCCAATTCTCTGAATATTTCTTCTAACACAAAATGTGAATAGTACTGGAGAGACGTGTCTTCTTGCCTAACTCGTTTCTTCATAGGAATTTCGCTACTTTCTGTATGCAGAACTATGGTTGCTGTACAGCCTCTACATATATCTTCCACCACTTTCACGTACGGCTCAACTACACCATGATTTCGCAATTCCTGTATTACCGAGGAGGTTTCTACTGAAAATTTTTTTAGTAATAAATAAATGCTATGTATGAACAAAAGCAACAGAAATGCAAGAAGGCAAACTGGTTATCCGAAGAGGCTTCGCAAATAGCTGAGTAAAGGAGGATGGCAATAGTTATGGGGGAAAGAGAAAGATACAAGGTTCTCAATGCGGATTTTCAAAAAATAGCAAGGAGAGATAAGAATGCCTTCCTGATTATACAGTGCCAAGCCGTTGAGGACAACAGCCAACTGAGGAACACAAGAGCTCTGTATAAGACAATCAAAGATATCAAAGCAAGCTTCTGTGCTACGCTGGGCGTGATAAAGAACAAACGAGGCAGGGAACTCACTGAAGCCTCAGAGATAAAGGAGAGGTGGCAGGAATACATTGAAGAACAGTACAAGAAGGACCCGGATGTGCAAACCCAGCATAAGACGGATGTGATTACTGATCTCGAGCCGGGCATCCTGAAGAGTGAAGTTGAATGGACTTTAGCCAGCCTGCTAGCGGAATGGATGGCATTCCAGCTGAGTTACTTCAAAACCTCAACCATGACGCCGTTAACGTTTTGTATGAATTATGTCAGCAATTTTGGACAACCCTGCGGTGGCCACAGGATTGGAGGAGGTCAGTTTACATCCAAATTCCAAAGAAAGGCAGTGCCCAAGATTGTTCCAACTACCGCACGATCGCCCTTATTTCGTATGCTAGCCTGGTGATGTTGAAAATCCTCCAAGGTAGGCTGCCGCAGTATGTGGATCGGAAGCTTCCGGACGTGCAAGCTGGGTTTCGCAAGGGCAGAGGAACAAGAGACCAGATTGCCAACCTTCGCTGGATCATGAAAAAAGCTAGAGAGTTCCAGAAACCCATCTACTTCTGCTTTACTGATTATGCGAAAGCGTTTGACTGCGTAGATCACAGCAAATTGTGGCAAGCTCTCCAAGAGATGGGAGTTCCAATTCACCTCATCTGTCTCCTCAGGAACCTTTGTTAAGGGCAAGAGGCCACAGTCAGACCTGGGCATGGTCTTACTGATTGGTTTCCGATTGAGAAAGGAGTGAGACAAGGCTGCATACTGTCGCCCTGCCTATTTAACCTATATGCTGAGTGCTTCATGATGAAGGCCAGTCTGGACGATTCTTCAGCTAGAGTGAAGATTGCTGGAAAACGTGTCAACAACCTCCAATATGCGGACGATACCGCTTTAATGGCAGAACGTTAAGTGGAACTCAAAAGACTTCTGATGCGCGTACCAGAAGTGAGTGAGAAGTTTGGGCCTAAACTGAACAATAAAAAGACAAAAAAGGTCATGGCGTTTTGCCCTATCAAGTCCTGGAGCATCAAGCGACAAGAAGTGGAAGCTATGACAGATTTTCTCTTCTTGGGCTCCAAGATTATCTCGGAAGGAGACTGCAGCAATGAAATTAGGGGACGCCTGCTTCTGGGAAAAGGAGCGATGGCTAGCCTTGACAGCCCAGTTAGGAGCAGAGACATTAGTCTGCCAACCAAGATCCGTATAACTCGTGCTATGGTCTTTCTAGTTGTGATGTATGGATGCGAGAGTTGGATTGTGAAGAAGGCTGACCACCGAAGAATTGACGCGTTTGAATTGTGGGGCTGGCGGAGACTATTAAGAGTTCCTTGTACTGCCAGAAGATCAAATCAGTCGATATTGTCGATCATAAACCCTGACTGCTCAATGGAGGGTCAAATTGTAAAGTTAAAGCTCAGCTACTTTGGCCATCTGATGAGAATAGACGAGTCGCTGGAAAAAAAATTATGTTGCGAAATTTTCAGGGTCACCGGAGAAAGGGTAGGCAGCGAACGCGATGGTTAGATGGCGTCCTCGAGGCGCTGCAGATGAAGTTATGTGATGTTAGGAAGATAGATAGAGACCAGAAAGTGTGGCGTGATATGGTTCATAGGGTCACGAAGAGTCGGACACGACTGAACGACTGAACTGAACTGATTTATAAGGTGCTGGTTATATTCTTAGCATTTTTCTATCACCTTGTTAATGGTACGGATATGATCTATAGTAGGGTACCCTTTCCGAAAACATACTTAATCATTTGCTTGGTTGCAGTCTAAGGTTGTCCTGATTCTATTCGTGATGCCTTGGTAAATACCTTATACGTGACAAACAGTAAGCTGATTGGTCTGTAATTTTTCAAGTTTTTCGCGTCCCCTTTCGTGCGAATAAGGATAATGTTGGCATTCTTCCATGGTTCTGGCATCGTTGAGGCCACCAGCGCTGCGTATACAGGGTTGCCATTTTTTCAAGCATATCCCCCTCGTCTTTCAAGAATTGTATAGTTACCTGATCCTCTCCAGCCGCTTTACCTCTTTTCATAGTTTCTAAAGCTTTCTTAACTTCGTCGTTTTCACTGACGGAACGTCTGCCTGCATTTCCTTAAAGCCAATCTCATTGTTGTCATGACTTCGGCTGCTGTAGAGATCGGTATAGAACTCTTCGGCTACTTTGACTATCTTAATTGTCCATATTTGGGAAGACATTGCCCGCCTTCCCCCTCAGCGCATACAACTGATTTTCGCGTATGCTCAGTTTCTTCTTCATCGCTTTAGGTCTTTTCCCGTTGTTTACAGCATGCTTAATTTTCTCAACATTATACTTTCTTATATGGCCACTTTGAGCTTGTTGATTAGCTTTGATGTTTCTGCCAATTTTATGTGGTCTGTAGATTGGAAGCTTTCATACTTTGATTTTTCTTAATCAAATCTTGCGTCTCTTTAGAGGGCTTACCTGTACCCTCTTTAACTACCCTACCCCCTACTTCTACGGCGCGCCCAATGATGATATCGTTGAAACTATTGTTCATTGCTTCTAGGCTAATGTCGTCATCCTCGCTTAGAGCTGAATTCTGTATTCTGGAGCGAGATCCTGAACTCTCCTGCCCTCCCACTAACCGCTAATTTGTTAATGGTCTTCCTTCCCTATTGCAAAAAACAGCGTCTCCAGTGCGAAACCAGTCATATTTTCGCGCTGGTTTTGCACTGGATCTGCTGGGCATGATGGAGGTCTTCGATATTCACTGGAACCGTAACGGGAAGACACTGGCTGCACTGGTGCGATGGGAGAAAAACGCTGGGATTAGCCTTTTGACGCTGGGTGCGGCGCTGGCATCCGCGATGCACTGGGAGAAGCGCTGTATGTGCGCAGGGGCCGCACTGGTCCCAGTGCCCCAGTATAGCCGGTGCGGCCTGCGGCGTCAGCCGGAGTAGCATCCCTCAGGGGCCAACAGGGCAACAACGTACCCGCAATCGACCATCGGGGCGCATTATGAAAAATATGGTTCAAGCAAGCGCTTTTTGCTGCGAAGTCGTTGCGCATTTGTAAGAAAACAAAGGCAGGAACTTTTTTCCTAGAGATTCAATGTTTCGATAGGTCGTTTCGAGCGTTTCGAGAGAGACCACGACCGCCGCGCCTCTTATCTCATGACACACGTACTGACGATTAACGCACAACTAAAGCTGGAATTGAATAATATGGGCTACCATGCATAACCAACTTCACAGCTGATCTTAAGGGCACTCTAACACAATGATTGCTGCCAAAATGTTCAATGCGGGCTCATTCGCAGGCTAGCGTATCCTGCCCCACCGCCCAATATAAAGAGCAGAAAGAAAAACTAAAACGAGGAAGAGAGTAGTTTAGCGAGCGGTGGGCCCATGAGAGAAAAAGCAACAACATATAGCGCTTGTAATACATAATATTTGGCGTGTTTCTCAAGCTTTTGTGCTCCTTCTTACTCTGCATATGAAGCAGCCGAGCCCTCGGTCATCGCGACGCTTCTTGAAATGTTTACATACAAATAAGGTTTAGTTACACGCAATATAGGGTCATCGCTTCTGCGCTTGCCGGTATTGAAGCTTGGTCTTACTTTTTTCCTTGAAGGTTTGTACTAAAGCTCCGTGTTCAGCGTAAATTACACCCACGGAAGCAGAGCAATCGAAGAGCCGGCGTTGGTAAATTTGCCAGCGATGTCACACTCACCATGTTAAAATGATTCCAGTGCATAAAATAGCTCGCATAGGTACCCAGAACATTAGTTGCAAGTCGTGAGAGCAGACAGCAAGCTCCAATGATCAAGAAGTTGGAATTGTTAGAGCGCTAGCAATGGCCTTTAGACTGCGAAACATGAAGTCCCAACTTTATAAATGCGGGCCATGACATAAAATGCAGAAATGTTTCTAAAAATTTCAGTTGTTGGCGTGGCCGTGTGCTTCTGGGCATCCAAAGCTTCTAGCCTAACTTTGATGCCTTTTATATCATGCATGAACATACCCGGCATTTATTCTTCACGCCCTAAATATTTTAAGAGCTCTTGCAGTTGCTTTTCTTTCTTTTCCTCATACTTAATACTGGAAGAGCGCTCAATTTCATTCGTTTTAACCTCCTGTTTAAATCGTTCCCAGGATTCAATACAGCCTGTTTCCCTCTCATAAAAAATATCAATGCTTTCCTTAACTTTTCTTAAAAATAGCTGGTCTTCTGTAAGCCTCGAGTTTATTTTCCATAAGTCCCAGTTCATTTTTGATTTACACTGCTTCGTTCCGCCCAGCGTGACCGTAACTAAGCAATGGTCACTAAATGACACTTGCTTCACTTCATACTGTTCACAGGTAGGCGAAAACTTCGGCGACACATATACCCTGTCAAGTCGCGCGTACTACCTTGAAAATGTGTGAAATGCACACGTTTCTCACCATTCACCAGGACTGTTACGTCCTCTAAGCTGCACTCATTGAGGACACACTACAGCAATTCGGCACTTTGTTTTTTTCCAACATTTCTATTCGAACGATCCTTAGAGTCTACAACACAGTTGAAATGTTCCAAAAATATAAGCGCACGACTGCATTCAAGGAAAGGCACCAACTGCTCAAGAAAGCCCCGCCGTTATTTTTGTGTCGTTGGTGCATACAGGACCACCACCCTCACCGCACAGGTTTCGTACTTGATGTCGCACACGACGAAACGCCCCCTTGTACAAGTTATTACTTGCTCCACTGCTATGCCTATACTTTTCCTCAGGAAAAGACAACAACCTGCCGACAAACCGACTGCATGGCTTACGCAAACATTGAAGCGTGACAGAAAACCAAACACCATATTATCTATTTGCTGCTCACCCTCAACCTTTGTTTCTTGTATGGCTACGATGTCTAAATCTAGTTTCGCTCAACAAACGGTTCAACTTCATTTGCTTCCGTCTCGAGGCGAGCCCTCGGACGTTTAGAGTGCCCACTTTTAGCGGCTTTTTCCAATAAGCCATAAACCCAGCTAACAAACAATGACTAAATGCTCACTTCTTCAGTCTCTCGTCGCGAGTGAGCGACGAGGAGCCCAACGAGGTTTGCGATAACGCTTGCCTTTCTTAGCGCCTTCCACCCTCAACTGCTTTTCTAGTCGACGCAGTTCCCGTTCTGCAGCTGGTACCTTTTCGTAGTCTCGTGGTCTCGTCATCGAGGCGGTTGTCATATCCATCGGGGACTCAGCAACGCTGCCTTCCGAAGTGCCTTTCGCTGTTGGCTAATCCGGCGACATAGCAGCCTCCGCCCCCTTTCCAGTCGTTTCTGCAGCGGGTTCGCTAACGTGCGTCTTCCCTCCGCCGATGGTGTGCTCCGGCTGTTGGACAGCGTCCCTTTCCGGATCCTGTAGGGGGCAGGGCTCCAGCGCTCTCCAGTTCCTCCTGGTCCATGATCAACTCGCTCCCGTCGTCTTGAGGGGGCACAATACCCGTGGCCACACGGGCATACGTGCGGACGCATCCCTCCCGGTTGTGTCCGAAGATATGACACGAACTACATCTCGGAGTGCGGCAATCACGTCGAATGTGGCCTGTCTTCTTACATCTTAAGCATATTGGTGGCCGTCCAGGCACCACCACTAACACAAGCCCTCCGTAAAACTTGTACATGTGGGGCAAATCATCGATCGAAAGCCCCTCTTAGAGCACTATTTTTACTAGCCGAGTTGTCGATTCGGTCTCTTCAAAACCCGGGCTGTTCCACTGCTCATAAGTGACTTCTTTCAGATCTCCAAATTCTTCAAACGCCCTCTGCACCGCTTCACTCGAAACGTAGAAAGGCACCCAGTGCACCCTGGAAACCAACTCACGTTTGTTCGGGTCAACGACCGCACAGTAGCGTCTCTTCACTTCCAGCGCGCCTTCTTTCAGCAGGCGTTCCTTCCCTTCCTCTGTCTGCATCTTCAGCATCCAGATATCGGACATTTGGAAGGGTCCAATGCCAGCCACGTAGGGTAGTACACCGGCCTTTTCCAACGGCTCACGAAAATCCTGTATGCGATAAGGCCGGCCGGCAATATCACAGTGAAGGAAAACCGTTGTCTTTATTGCTTCTCCCGAAGGAAACGTAGGTAGAACCATGCGATAGCCCAGTGGTGGGCATCGTTCGCAGCATCCTCGGCCAGACATGACCGATAACGAAGCACGCTCAAAGCTTGCCATCACACGTCCGTCTCCCACGGAAGCCGGATAAGAGCGCGCACGAAAAAATGGCTCGGTGGCGAGACGCCAACAAAACGCGTCCTCGCTGATGAAAAGCGATATGAGCGCGCGAACGAGATAATCGTTATTGAATACAAGGGGCAGAGGCATGATGACCAAGAAGGAATTCCGAGCGCATTCGTGGAGCATTGCCGTGAGCTGTTTTTGAGCAACGCACCAAGTGAAGAAGGGTTTAGAGATAACGTTTTGCCGCTGATGCCAATATTAGGCAAAGAAGTTGCTGAAGAGTTAGAGAACGAAATAAGTGTGGAGGAAATAGAAAAAGCCATTGATGAATTGAATGTCGGAAAGTCCCCGGGACCAGATGGTTTGAGTGCGGCCTTTTACAAGAGCCTTAAAAGTGAGTTATCTATCATGCTCTATAGGCTTTTCAAGGAGTGCTTTTATGTGGGTTATCTGCCATCGTTGTTTAGCAACGCGGATACGGTCTTGGTTCCCAAGACTGATGAGCCAGCCATGATTTTAAAAGTTACAAGCTATAGACCGATCACGTTAACAAATGTTGATTATAAAATTCTGATGAAGGTGTTAGCTACGAGATTGCAATACATTATAAAAGATATTGTTGGACCTCATCAAACATGTGGAATAAAGACCAGAAGCATATTTAATAATATTCATGTAGCGCGTAGTGTGTTCGAGTGCTGCGATGCTCTAAACAGGAGAGTGGCCATGGTTCAAGTTGATTTTGAAAAAGCATTTGATCGTGTGTCTCATGAAATATTGTATTGTTTGTTGGAACATATTAGTGTTGGTGCCGTTGTATTGACAGGACTTAAAATGGCTTATACATGTTGTTCTACACGCCTTATGATTAACAAAGTGTTATCTGAAAGAATTGATGTAAGAGCATCTGTGCGGCATGGATGTCCACTGTCTCCTCTCCTCTTTGCTGTATATTTGGAACCATTGTGTAGAATGGTAACTGCTAACGAATACATCCGTGGCTTTAAGCAGGGAGTATGTGAAGTGATAATATTGGCATACACTGATGATGTGGAGCTTTTTTTTTGAAGACCGCGAAAGCGTTTCGGAAGCTTTGAAAGTAACACAAAGGTATTGCAGGCAGACTGGTAGTGCTGTTAATTTAAAAAAAAGTCTCGGAGTCTGGCACGGGGAATGGGAAGAGGAACCGGAAATTTTCTGTGGAGTAAGATAGGCTACAAAGCCCGGAGTTTATTTGGGAGTCCCGTTTGACAAATACAGGGAAAATACGAATTACTGGAATGAAAAAGCGGAAGAAATACGGGAAAGGAGGAAAGTATGGATGGGACGTAATCCCTCTATTTTCGCCCATGCGACTGTATGAAATTCCCTTTTGGTGGCAAGAATAAGTTATTTACTTCAAGTATTGTATTGTGCTCGAATCAATATACAAAGGTTCCATCGTGTATTTGCGGTCTTCATTTGGTCGTCCAACTGGGAACGAATTAGCAGAGATAATCTCTTTCTGCGAGTTAAAGACGGATGGTTGTCTCTAATTCATTTATATGTGTGGCAGATGGTTTTAAGGTTTTGTTTCCTACGTGGCCATAAAGACGCATTCCTGAGAACCTTTATGCAAATCATGCTATCCAGTACAATTCCAGAGTTTATAGCCTCTTCATGCTCTGCTCGGGGATACACTGTGTCACGCTTCCTGCGAGAAGTGGTGTGGTCGTTCAGGTTTTTGCGCGTGCGGTACTCTGTAGAGTATGTAGCGACGGTACCACCTAAGCGGCTGTACAAGGATCTTATTTCGCAATTGTTCCCAGCTCCATTGTACAGAACCTTATACTGTGAAGGCCCAGGGAAAGACGTGCGCAAGCGAGTTAAAAACATGACTGTTGCACCGGGCGTAAAAACATTATTTTTTAAATTGCATACAGGAACCCTCCCAGTCAAAACATCGATGGAAGAAAAGGGCCTTTTTGTACCTTGGGGCTCAAACTGTCTACTATGTAGGAAACCTGAAACAGTTGAGTACGTGTTCCTGGATTGTTGGGATGCGGTGTTTTATTGGGATGTGTTACAAAGGACACTTAAAAAAGACCTGCCATTGACGCCACTTGGAAATCGGTACTTGACAACTGTTAATGATGATTTTCAGTATGACCACATCATGCTATTGGGCCTTCACAGTATTTGGAGGAGTAGGATGGCTTATAGACACTGTGATGTCGATGCACGATCTGTATGTGATTATTTTGTTGAACAAGTGTATAAACTAAAAGAAATTTTGAAGCACCAAGACGCTCCGGAGGAGGTCTTGAGTCTGATGGGCGAACTTGTGGTAACAAAAGTCCATTAGACACGGTTGTCAGCCAAGGGGCATGGCAACCACGATCTTTTACTGATGTATTTGTACCAAATCATGCAATAAAGAAAAAAATAGTTGGCGTGGCCGAGTGGTTAGCGTGGTGCGCTAGTGATTGATATGTGCCTGGGAACTCAGTTCGAAGCCCGCTTGGTGCACTGTTTTGTTTCTTTTGTTTTACTTTTTCAGATTTTTTATGTACCTAACTTGTTTTGTTATTTTTCATTTTTACCCCCGCCTTTTTTTCTCCGGGCGAACAGTGCCGCCAGTGCGGAGCGTCGCGTCCCAGTATGCCGTGTCCCAGTGCGCCCAGTTTCCAGCGTCATACTGGGACCATAATCAGGTATGGCGCTGGGGCGCTGGGACCCAGTGGCACTGGTTTTTGCAATAGGGAATTGTTACAAATCTGTTTCGTTTCCTTGTCAGATTTAGTGTAGTGTTTGGCTCATAAGAAAACAGTCAGCTGATGGACACGCGTCGGCGTTGGGGTGCCGCTCCTATGTCTCCGCCCCCTTGTCACCGCTTTGTGTCTTGATAACAGCGCACTGCACTGTGTATGAGGCGGGCAGTTGATGGCCAGCTGGACACTCGGTTGGATCACAATAAACCGCTCTCTCTGTAACTGCTTGGCTGCTGTGACATGCTACTTCCAAGACACAGCATCATCTTGGCGACGAAGATGGGATCCCCAGCGGACGGATGACTGCCTCCAGAGGGGGCGTGAAAAGCGAGGTTCAAGTCAGCGTAAAGGAGCCACCACTGAGTGGCTCGGACTCATCCAGGATGGCAAACATCGGTCAAGTGGAAACCTTTCAATGAATCTCAGTCAGATTGGGAGACATATTAAGATAGGATTAATGCATTGCTGCGTGTGAATACCATTGCAGATGGCAGCAAGGGGGACGCTTTTCGGAGTATTGTGAGTCCGAAGACGTATAAATTATTGAAGAGCTTCATCGCACCTAATACGCTGGCTAGCCAGTCTTTGTCCGAACTTCTGAAATCTTTACGAGAGCATTTTTCACCCAGGTCATCAGTTATTGCAGAAAAGCGAAGTTTCACCGGAAAACAAAATCAGAGAGTGACAGCATTGCGAAGTTCGTGGCCGACCTCAAGGAATTCGCAGACACATACGATTTCGGAGCGAACTTAGAAGCAGCTCTGAGGTACAGGTTCGTGTGTGGTTTGCCCCGAGCAGACATACAAAAGAGGCTTTTTGTTGAGGATCTGTCACTGACGTTCAAAAAGGCAGTCGAGATTGTGTTATCAGTAGAGGCGGCTTAGGAGAATGTAACTGAGCGCCGGAAGAATGGAAGAGCACAAGAGGGCCTCCAAAATTTTACTGCAGAGGGCACCCGCGCACGAGAAGACTAGCCATGCTCTCGATGCGGTTCGCGTCATCGCAATCGTAACAGCCGTTTCCAAACAGCGACTTGTTTCCAATAACACCGTGTAGGACATATCCAAAAAGTGCGCTCCTCTCAGCCGACGTCTAATTCGCATAATACGAAACGAACCGGCCAAGATACAAAACGGCACGGGGCAAAGCTTCGACGCGTTCGAGACAGAGGTGTATGTAGAGCCACTGCTCCAGGCAACGCTGGACAGACCGCGGCAAGAACCGATATGCTTTACAATATGTGTTCAAGGGGTGCCGCTCAAAATGGAACTGGAGACAGGGGCAGCAGTATCGGTGATGCCGTATGGGCTTTTTCGCTCCTGCTTCCCGCAGATCAAGTTACGCCCGGCTTCGGTAGTGCTTTGTACGTACACAGGAGAGTCCAAAGGGGTGTGGTAAGAGTGAATCTGAAGCATCAGAGTCAGTCTCTCCAGCTGCTTTTGCACATTCTGCGCCAGGAGGGACCTGCTGTTTTAGGAAGGAACTGAATGCATCAGCTCAGGCTTGACTGAAATAGCGTGAATCGCATGAATGCACAAGATCGGCGCGCCCTGAAGGAAGTCTTGGATCGACACCCCCAGTTGTTGGTCGATGAACTTGAAAAAATTAATGGTGATCAAGCTCAACTGTCCATCAAGCCAGATGTACAGCCAAAGTTATGTAAAGCTAGGAGACTTCCGTTCGCACTGAAAGCAGCATTGGAGAAAGAACTGGAACAGTTGGTGGCTCTTGGCGTAATTCAGCAAATTTCTAACAGTCATTTCGCCTCATCAATTCTACCAGTGGTAAAGAAAGATGGCAGCGTACGCGTATGCGTAGATTACAAGGCATCGTTGAACACATGCTTAAACATACAAAACTATCCATAACCAAGGATTGAAGAAATCTTCGCCACCCTTACGGGAGCTCCCGTTTTCTCAAAGATTGACCTGAATCGAACGTACCAGCAAGTGGTATTGTGGTATTGGACAAGGACTCCCGCGAGTACCTGACCCTAAATACGCACAAAGGGTTGTTCGCAGTAAATCGCCTAGCGTTCGAGGTTGCATTAGCTCCAGCCGTTTTTCAAAATATTTGGAAAACGTGTTAAAAGGACAGAAAGGGATAATACGCTAGCTGGATGGTATTCTCTTCATAGGCCGAAACGAAAAGAAAGACCTTGAGAACTTAGAATCACTCCTATTCCGGTTACAGGAAAGGGGCGTGCAGATTAGGGCAGAGAAGTACGAATTATTGAAACCACGATTGCAGTTTCTGGGCCACGTGATAACTAAAGCGGGAATTTCTGCTACACCGGAGAAAGTGAAGGCTATAATAGAAGCTCCTATCCCCACAGATAAAAAGCAGCTCAGAATGTTCACCGGTATGGTAACGTACTAAGGAAAATTACTGCCAGATTGGTCAATAGTTATATTTCCATTGAATCAGCTGCTCTGTAAGAATGCGCCGTGGGTAGAGAGAGAACAGTGCGACATTGCTTTTAAAAAGTAAAAGTGTTACTAGCAAAAGCACGATGTTAACACACCACGATCCAGAAGCCCAGCTTCAGGTAGTATGTTATGCTTAATCCTATGGGCTAGGCGCTGTTTTAGCGAAGGTGGAACAAGACTGTTCCAGACAGCCGATCATGTTTGCTTCACGCATGTTATCTGCAAGTGAGCGGAACTACAGCCAGCTAGAGCGCGAAGCCTTGGTTTTAGACTTCGGCATTAAGAAATTTCATTACTGCTGAAAGGAGGTTTTACTGTGTTTAACAAGGAATATAGCCCTCTCTAAGCTACACGGCGAACAACACAACACAGCTAGCGTAGGTCAAAACCAGCGTGCTCCAGAAGCACAGCGGCACTGCTTCGTTCTCTTCTTCGTCTTCGGGATATCCGCTCGTATAGTTCACTACAATTTCCCAGGAAGCAAAGAGGAGCCACCCTGGCAACCTATGGCGAGGGCAAGACGAGCGGGTCGTAGAACGTTTTGAGGCAGTTCACGCGCACAGTTTCGCGACCGCGATGACGCATGTCCGAAGAGGGAGTGAGTGGCTTCAAGATATAATTTACAGAGGGGGTTTGGTGAACGATGCGGTAGGGGCAGTGGTACACAGTTAGAAATTTTGATGACAGTCCTGATGGGGTGCCAGGAACCCAGAGCCAAACGAGGGATCCTGTAGGGAAAACGTGTGGCGTCTGATCTTTGTCGTGGTGATGCTTTTGGCGGCCTTGAGATTCTGATGTAAAACCCCGGGCCAACTTGCGGCATTCCTCCGCATGTTTGGCAACGTCTGAATGGAGAGTACACTCGGAGGAGTCGGGACGATATGGTAAAATAGTGTCCATCGTGGACGACGCATCACGGCCATAAAGGAGGAAGAAAGAGCTAAATCCGGTGGTTGACCGCGTGGCGGTGTTGTAAGCGTACGTCACTAAAGGAAGAACAGCGTCCCAGTTGGTCTGATCAGCGGCAACGTACATCGTAAGCATATATATTTGCGAGAGCATGATTGAAGCGCTCAGTCAGCCCGTTAGTTTGAGGGTGATAGACTGTGGTGGTCCGATGTATGATGCGACATTCGGCCAGTATAGCTTCAACGACGTTTTAAAGGAAGACTAGGCCTCTGCCATTCAGCAGCTCGCGCGGCGCACCGTGGCGAAGAACAAAATGATGTAGCAAAAACAGGGCAACTTCACGGGCAGTAGCGGCAGGTAGGGGGGCAGTCTCCGCATACCGGGTGAGGTGGTCGATGCCGACGATACTTCAGCGGTTCCCAGAGACCATGCATGGAAGTGGCCCGTAAAGATCAGCGCCAAAGCGATCAAAAGGACGGGCCGGGCATAGAAGGGGTTGTAAGGGGCCAGAAGCATGAGTTGTGGATGACTTGTGGCGCTGACAGGCGATGCAGGAGCGCACGTATTTGCGAATATAACCGTACATGCCGCGCAAATAGTAGCGTTGTGAAATTCTCTGAAACGTCTTGACTACACCAGGAGGGGCACACAGAGTGTTGGTAAGGAAAGAGGCGCAAATTGCATGTCGTGAATAGCGGGGAATGACGAGAAGCCACCGTCGATCATAAGACATATAACTGCGGCGGTAAAGAAGACCGTCTAGTAGGGCAAAGTGTGGTGCTTGACGGCGTAAAGTCCGAGAAGGTTCAGCGTTTAAAGAAGTGGTCATGGTGTCAAAAATAGATGCAAGCCACTTGTCTTCGCGCTGCTCCGCAGGCATATCAGGGGTGGTTATTGACAAGACGGAATCAGCCGCCGTGGAGCAGGCAGGTTCGCTGGATAGGGCAGAACGAGACAGAGCGTCGGCGTCCATGTGTTTTCGGCCAGAGTGATATATAACACGGACGTCAAATTCCTGAAGGCGGAGAGCTCATCGTGCGAGGCGGCCGGACGGGTCTTTAAGAGAGGACAGCCAACATTACGCGTGGTGGTCCATGACGACGTTAAACTGGCGACTGTACAGGTAGGGCCGGAATTTCGTTAGTGCCCACACAATTGCCAAACACTCCTTTTCCGTACCTGAGTAGTTGCATTCAGCTTTGGAGAGGACACGACTAGCGTACGCGACGACGTATTCGTGAAAACCGTGTTTCCGTTGAGCCAAGACAGCTCCAAGGCCAACACCACTTGCATCAGTATGGACCTCGGTGGGTGCTGTCGGGTAGTAGTGGCGAAGGATTGGTGGCGATGTCAAACGCTAGCGAAATGCGGTGAACGCTTTTTCGCACTCGGCCGACCAGGCAGTTAAGTCACCGTTTCCCCCAAGTAGCTTACACAAGGGTGCATAAATATAAGCAAAATTCCGTACGAAGTGCCGAAAATACGAGTACAGAGCTATGAAGCTTCGAATTTGCTTGAGTGAGACCGGTTTAGGAAACTGAGCCAGTACGCTCTGCTTGGTCGGATCAGGGCGAACACATCGATGATGTGACTCAAAGTTGTCAACTTCCGGGCACCGAAGGGACACTTCTTAGGATTCAGTTGTAGGCCAGCGTCAGTAAGACAAACCAAAACTTGCCGCAAGCGCTCTAGGTGCATAGCGAAGTCGGTGGAAAAGACAACAATGTCGTCCAAGTAGCAGAGGCAGATGCACCACTTGAACTTCCGCAAGATGTTATCCATCTTCCTCTGGGATGTGGCGGGCTCATTGCACAGACCGAAGGGCATCACATTAAATTCATAGAGGCCATCCAGTGTCACAAATACGGTCTTCTCTCCGTCACAGGCGGCCATTGACGCTTGCCAGTATCCGGAACGCAAATCAAAAGACGAAAAGTACTCGGCACCTTGGATGCAATCACGACCGTCCTCTGTACGCGGAAGGGGGTAATTGTCCTTGTGGGTAATTTTGTTGAGGTGCCGGTAATCGATACAAAAGCGAAATGAACCATCTTTCGTCTTTACTAGCACTACTGGTGAAGACCAAGGGCTTTGAGATGGACGGATTACACCACGTTGTAGCCTGTCCTCAACTTGCTCATTGATCACACCGCGCTCTGCCGCAGACACACGATAGGGGCGCTATCGAAAAGGGGAGTTAGAGCCAGTCTGAATGTGATGCTCGACTGTGGAAGCGCGACCGAGAGGTGTTTGGACGGCGTCGTACGCAAAGCGAAGTGTGTGTAAAAGGGTGACAAGCTGCGTCCGGTAGGCGGAAGGAAGAGCCTCATCGATGGCGGTTCGGAAGAAGTTGTCTGGCAACGAATCAGTCCTCTAATCGGACTGCAGAGTATCGATGTAGTTAATATGGTAGGTCGCGGAGGCGTCTAGGTCAGACAGAAGGTTGGCTGGTTGAATAGAACCGGGAGATTCCCCACATAGCAGAGTAATCGGGGCGGAGACGGATTGCAGATGAGTAGCGTCGTGAAGCCACTGTAAACATCGAGAACAGCAGATGGCAGCGGCAGGTGCTTGCGATGGATGAAGGATGCAGGCGGTGTAAATAAATACTAACGACACAATAGAGGCACAAGGGCACAAGTCTCTGGTGCTACGTTGACATCTTCAGCGATGGTAAGCTTTTGAGGACACACTGAACTGTTGTCGTCGGGCAGTGTGTCGCACAGTGCAGAAAATTTCACTTCAGCTCGGGCGCAATCGATCACGTCATTATTTTTAGACAAGAAGTCCCATCCGAGGATCATGTCGTGGGAGCAAGACGACAAAACTACGAAATCAACACTGTACAAAACACCTTCAATGACGACACGTGCTGTACATGCTGCTAAAGGTGCAATCCTCTCTTCACTGGCAGTGCGGAGTGACAAACTATCAAAAGACGTCGTAACTTTTTGTAATCGTCTGCAAAGTCGCTCAAGAATCAGACACTGCAGCACCCGTATCAGCCAGAGCATATACAGACAGAGAGATCAATAAAACGTTCGTGGGTAAAATATGAGGCCTTGAGCTTTTCGCAGGGCACGCAGTTCTCGCCTCAGGAACCGCAGAACTTAGTTTCCCTCGTCAGCAGGTGGTGGCCGCCGGCGCATTGGCAATAGTGACCGGCGCCGTGGAGAAGGAAAACGATGGGTCGTATACGGACGCTGCTCAGCGGCGTACAAAGGCGAAGAGGGAGTAGAACGAAGCAGCGGTAGGGAGTAATCAGAAGACGCAGGCTCGGGAGGTGCGGCCATGCGACGACGACACCGACGGGCCACGTGTCCAGCGAAACCACACTAATAGCAAACTGGGCGATTGCCCGAAGTACGCCAAGGGATGTAATAGCGTGGAGTCTGTGTATGAAGCGGAGCCGTTGGAGGAAGCGGTGCGGGGCGTAGGATAGGCTGCATGCTTGGTAATGGCTCAGGCGGAGGCCGTGCAGTCAGAGCCGCGTAGTTCAAAGAGGCTGCAACGGAAGGGTGGCTGTACTGTACTGGTACTCCGATGAATGTCAAAGAAGAAACAGGAGGAGCTTTAGGATGCGTGGTAAGTGCTTCTGCTGCTTGTTCGCGGATGACTTGCGCGCAACTTCAGCACCAAAGGAGATGGAGCGTCAGGACGTTGGTGAACGACTGATAGTTGACGGGCAACTTCTCGAACAAACTGTTTTATTTGTGGCAGCAAGGACGACTGGTCTGCGTCAGGTGTTAAAGCTGCAAGAGGCTCTTAGTGTAAGAGCGAAGAACGAGTGATGTTGCCACGCTTGCGTAATTCATCAAAGTTTTGGCATGCATTGATAACATCGACGACGGTTGCTGGATTTCTGGCCAGAAGCATCTGGAACACGTCATCATCAATTTATTGCATAATGTGACCAATCTTGGCATGCTCTGGCATTGAAGCGTTCACGCGCTTGCACGGGACTACAACATTTTCAATATAAATGGTAAACGCCTCGCCAGGAAGCTATGCATGGCCGCGCAGGCGTTGCTCAGCGAGCAGCTTGCGCACTGCAGGCCGGCCGAAGATATCGGCAAAACTAGTCTTGAAAGCAGACCACGAAGTGATATCGGCCTCGTGGTTGCGGCACCACAGGTTGGCCACGTCCGTTAGGAAGAATATGACATTATTCCATTTTCGGGCGTCGTCCCATTGGTTGTGATTACCAACCCGCTCATAAGAAGCCAGCCAGTCTTCCACTTCATGGTCGCCGGTTCTGCTGAATATAAAAGGATGCCGCTGGATCTTAAGACGGGGGACGAGGGCCCGGTGGGAATAGGAGTGCTAGCATCGGTTATGACTGTTATTGGGAGTGTGCGGCTGCGAAGCTCCAGGACGGCAGGAAATCCTAACCTCCACCAAGTGATTAGGGGTTTTACTGTGTTTTAACAAGGAATATAGCCCTCTCTAAGCAATACGGCGAACAACACAACACAGCTAGCATAGGCAAAAACCAGTTAGCTCGAGCGGTGCAGCGGCACTTCGTCGTTCTCTTCTTCGTCTTCGGGATATTCGCTCGTATAGTTCACTACACTACATTTATGACACAGAATTCAGCTTGGTAACTGATCACAAGCAGCCAGCACAAGTGTAGCAGACAAGGATGACCCGGGGAACTTGCCACGAGGCTAGGACTCTCAACAAAGCCCTCCTGCCCCGAAGACGGCAATCACGAGGCAGGGAATTCTGCCAAAGACAGCGGCCTCGAAGCCGCCGCAGAGCCTCGTTATCCCACAAGGCAAAGACGTCCGCCGGATCAGTACACTTCTCAGCCCTGAGGCGTCAGTGAACTTTACGGAAGCGGTTTGAACAGTAGAAGTGCTTCAATTACGTTTGTGTAGAAAAAGCAATGTTGTTCTTTTGTAGCATTTGTAAAACGCTGCAAGGATAGCATTGTCTAGGGAGGGCGGAATGTAGTGTTTCGCTGATAAGAAAACAGCAAGCTCACGGATGCATGCCGGCGATGGGGTGCGGCCTCCTTCTCAAAGCTTTCTATCTTGATAAAAGCGCACTGCACTGTGTATGCGGCAGGCAGTCGGTGGCCAGTATGAAGCTCAGCCGGATCACAATAAACCTCTCTCTCGGTTACTGCTTGGTTGATGTGGCATACTTCTTGCAAGACGCAGCATTTAGACTCATTTGAGACCTTACCATCCCGTAGTCACTGTTTCGGACTTTCCCGATTACCTCTACATCCTGCATATTAGCGGTGTTATAACGCATTATAAGCACATTAGCAAGATAATAAGCTCTAACCAAGAGAATCCTATGTGAAAGCGGTGTCGCTCCGCTTCCTTTATACAAGATAATTCCCTGCGAGTCGGTCTTCACAAGTAAATTTAATAATGTGGGAACAGGCAACAATTAGCATAAAGAAGATACAGAATAGCTTTGCGGCAAAACTTCCCATTAAGGGTACTTGCCCTATTCAATAAAGAGAAAAAGTGGCCGCGGATTACCACGGCTTTTCCCGAAAGCTTTGTAATATTTTCTTATGCTGTGTTGCTAAGCTAGAGCAGACTCATATATATACCCTAGATAATGGAACAAAAGTCCTACAAAGCATGGTCGGATGGCGTTTGTTATGGCTTAAATCCTCTACAGCAATCTGCGAATGCCAAGAAAATGCACCCAAAGCATCATTCCCAGCTCGCGGCTCCTCCGTTGCTGTCCCCTAACGTTAAGGACAGCACAGCCGGGTCTAGGAGACACGAATGAGTCGAATAAATTTTGAATGGGGAGGTCTCAGGAGGAGATGCGCAGCGTGACAGGGGAGGCAGAGGGTAAGTAGGGGACTGGGTGGTTGTGTGGAATTGTCTTTTCAGTTTGCCGTTGTAAGTGTTAGAAGATATTGATACAAACTATACTCGACGACAAAGCGGAGAGAGTCAGTGGCTAGTTGGCGTAGAAGACGACTTTGGGTGCTGTTTGGCGTAGACTGCGAAGTTGATTTGATAGTTGGCGTAGACGACAAAGTTGGTCCCCTGTAATCGCGCTCAGCCGCGCTCGGAATTCGGCAGTCTTCAGGCTCAAGGCATTGCCTGGAGTTTCGGCGCAATGCCTATTAGTCTGGTGGAGGTGCTTGGTGCTTTCCCACGCTGACAAGCTTCACGACCTATTTGACTCCGATCCACCAGTGACTCAGTTGCAGCTTCCGCGGACAGTAGCCCGAGCTTGGGCCCCTTTGAACGCCCACAAGGATTACGCAGCAGCAACGTTCGAGCCACCTATACATGGTCACTGATCCCAAGCTCTCAGCTGCAATCCTCTGCCACCCGCCGCGAACACCACCATATTTTCACGGTGACGTCTTCGAAGACTCTGAGGATTGGCTGGCGACCTTCGAGCGATTTGCTCGTTACAACGGCTGGTGTTACGATCATAAGCTCAATAATGCTTAGTATGCACTTGAAGAGTTTGCCCGTACGTGGTTCGAAAATTACAAAGGCGCCCTTATCACTTGGCCAGCGTTTTTCCATGAAGTTCTAACCACCCTCCCCAGTGCCGACCGCCATGAGAAAGCTGAAGTTCCACGTCAGTTCCGAAACCAGCAGCCAGAGGAACGTGTGTGCACGTACTGTGAAGACATGACCCGCCTTTTTCAGCGCGCATAACCCAATCTGGAAGAGGAGAAGAATCTTTGTTTGCGGGCTTCGTTCGCACCCCACCGCGTACCATTGCTGAATTCCTCACGAAGGCAACGACCATGGAAAGGGCGTTCAAACGGGCCCGGCAGTACAACCGAGATGTCAGCAGCCTGACCCCAAATCTTTTTTGCCGTGCCATGGAGCAAGTGCGGACGCCTTACGTGAATTCATTGGGTCGATCTGTTAGGGAGGAATTCCAACGTTTCCGTCTGCCTCAGATTGCGCCCATGACATCACCGACCGAAGTCGTCAGAGATGAAGTACACCAGTCTGCGCATCAATTCCCGGTCACCAACTTACTGCAGCGCTTTGACGAGATACCCACGCACACATCCGTTGCTCGTTAGGCAGCTGCTTGCAATCATGTCCCTACCATGACTCCACGAGTCAGACAAACGATCGTACGCATCCGTTGCACGTCAGGAAGCTGCGTGTGGTCCTATTTACCCGACACCAGTCGTTAGCCTTTGTCAGTCCGTATGACGCATCGGCTCAAGCTGTGGCGCCTGTTCCAAGCCCTCTGAAGTCGGGCGTGTTGCGTACGTCGGACAGCAGGCCAATCGGCCACCCCTGCGGGGAGGCTGGTGATCTCTACCGTGCATGCCGTATCGCTGAGTGGGAATTCGCGGCGTCAGACTCGAAGCGCCCTGTCTATGGAGCGGCGAACGGCCACTCAAAATTGAAGCTCATCTGTCGGCACTTCAGAGGCCTGGGAGATATGGCCGCTATGACTCTAGATCGTCATCTACGCGGCAGTACCGTTCCCCAAGCCCTTGCCGAGATGCCAGATATACTTAGCGGCGTTTTCCCAGTCCACCCCGGGAAACATAATTCCACCGGTCTCCAGGAGGCAAGGCAGCTAATGTCGGGAAAACCGAAGATGCTCCGCCGCCGATATACTGATACGCTGATTTCTCACAGGGCAGGGTAGCAACAGCATCCGACGCGCCACTTCTGATTTGTGAGCGACAATTGAAGGAAGTGACACGATCGCTCTACTTGATACTGGTGCAGACTATTCAGTGATGAACCACGCCCTCGTCCATGAAATTAGCAAAGTTTTCACGCCATTGTTGGGCCCTAGCATTATTATGCCTGGCTGTCACCTTATTAGCCCAGTCGCAAGGTGCACAGCCCGAATCAGCATCCGCTGTTTCGTCTAGATCAGTTAATTTGTTGTCTTGAGCGACTCTTCGACAGATTTGATCCCTGAATTCGACCTGCCCGAGGAACGAGTCACATTCTCGACTAAGTAGGCAGTGGCACGCTTCGGCACCCGAGATCCCTGTAGCCACGCTCTGTGTATCGTGAAGGATGATCTCACAGTGCCGCCGTGGTGCAGTGTCCTGGTGCGCGTGCAGAATGACCTATTTTATGACTTTGAGGGCATGACGGAGGGCCATATCCCGCTGCTACTTGAGAGGGGTCTCATCGTGGCCCGAGGTCTCGTCCACCTACGGTATGGTTGCACTGCCATTCTGCTCACCATCTTTTTGCCAGCGAATTTCAGCACCTCGTCAAACCCCGGTGATCTCCTTCCTCCAAGACGTCGAAAGGTGACCACATTTGTGCGCCTGGAAGGAGTCCTTCAAGACGATGCTGGACCTTGTCACGTTCTGCAACCTATGGAGTTAACACCGAGCTATCGCTGGCTCAGAAGGATCTGCCTTCGGCTCTCTCGGCAGATTTTGCAGACTGCTTCGCCACGGCTTCCAAAGTGAGTCGAACTCCGGTCGCCAAGCGCCATATAATTACAGACGAGACCACGCGCCCCGTATACCAACGCCCATACCGTATTTCTCCGACGGAACGAACAGCAATTCAGAGACAGGTCACCGAAATGCTTGCCAACGATGACATTCACCGTCTGCAAGCCTGTGGGCTTCGCCGATTGTTCTCGTCAGGAAGATGAACAACACTCTGTGGTTCTGTGTCGATTACAGAAACCTTAATCTCGTCACTAAAAGGACGTTTACCCGCTTCCCCGCATAGATGACGAACTGGATCGACTGCGAGATGCCCAATACGTCTTGTCGTTAGACCTTAAATGTGGGCACAGGCAAACAGAGTTGAATGAGAGAGACCGGCAGAAGACAGCTTTCGTAACAACCGACGGCTTGTATTAGTTTAAGGTGCTACTGTTCGGCCTATGCTCGGCACCGGCCGCGTTCAACGCATGATGGACACCGTTCTGCACAGTTTGAATTGGCAGTCGTGTCTGGTTTACCTGCATGACGTCGCCGTATTTTTTACTACCTCCGACCAAAACCTAGAACGGTTACGCCTTGTGTTGAAAGCTCTCCGAGACGCGAACCAGACAATCAAACCGGATAAATGTCACTTCGGCTTTGAGGAACTGCGCCTTCTTGGTTACGACGTCCGCGAAAAAGGTGTTCGCCTGGCCCTGAAAAGACCGCTGCCGTTTCTGGCTTTCCGCGACCGACTGACAAGAAAGCTCTTTGACGGTTTTAAGTTTTGTCCTCATATTACGGACGCCTTGTATGAGACTTCTCGCACATCGTAGAACCATTAACGACACTGACTCGAGATGACAGGCTGTTCCTGTGGGGAAGTGAACAAGAGGCCTCTTTTCTTGAGCTTCACAGCCGCCTACAAGATCCCCGATACTCGGCAATTTCGGTGGAAAATGCCGCAACTGACGTCCTCACTGATGCCAGCAACGTTGACGTTGATGCAGTACTAATTCAGTGGCAACAAAGTGCAAAACGGGTCATCGCTTACGCGAGCCGAACACGTACCCACTCCGAAATCAACTATTCAACCACTGCAAAAGAATGTCTGGCGGTAATATGGGCCCTCACCATGTTCCGAACATATCTCTACGGCCGACTTTTCCGCGTTATAAGCGACCCCCATTTGTTATTGCAGCTGGGGAACCTCAAACAACCTTCAGGAAGATTGGTTAGATGCAGCCTTAGATTACAAGAGTATGACGCCAAAGTCCTATGCAAAAATCAGGGCGAAAGCCTGTCGCGCTCGCCCATCACCATATGTCCAGACGAAACGGTAGACGATTTTTTCTTTCTGGGGGCTATTAGTACAATCCAAATGGCACATCATCAGAGGATGATGCGGATGATGAGGGCGTCGACTACCTACAGGGCGGCGACGCCCGTATCCCCTTCAAACGTTCACTCTGCGGGACAACTTGCTCTCCAAGAGAAATTTTGCTAACTGTGAAGAGATGTTTCTCATTTTTGTGCCGTCCGAGTTACGCCCAGATATATTGAGTTCCTGTCATGATGAAACCACCTCAGGTCACCTGGGGGTCAGCCGTACATTTGCACGAATTAGGCAAAAGTATTATTATCCCAAGTTACTTACATCGGTGCGGCCCTATGTACGCTCATGTCGTGACTGCCAACATCGGAAGTCTCCACCATTGAAACCCGCTAGATGCCTTCAGCCTGTTGCTCCGCCGAAGACCCCTTTCCATCAAGTGAGCATGGACGATCTTCTCGGTCCTCTTCCTAGGTCTTCATCTGGCAACCACTAGGTAGTCCCCGCCACCGACCACCTAACACAGTACGCAGAGACCGCGTCACTTGTTGAAGGTACTGTAGCCGAATTGGCGCAGTTTTTCGTCCATAACATTGTCCTACGTTATGGCGCCCGCGCCGTGGTAATCACTAACCGTAGAACAGCTTTTACGGCTCGCATAACCTGGTTGGTCATGACTCTTGCTCACACTCGCCATCAATGTGCGACAGCGTATCACCGTCAGACCAACGGGCTGGTGGAGCGCCTAAATCGCACCCTCGCAGACATGATTTCTATTTATGTGGACGCAGAACATCGCACCTGGGATGAAATTTTGCCTTTATAACTTTTGCGTACAATGCCGCCACTCAAGAGACGACGCGGCTGGCTCCGTTCTAGCTTGTCGTCGGTCGCCAAGTGAGCACGCCGTTGGACGCCATGATGCTAGTTAGTCCTTTTTGCGGCTCTGACGCTGAACTTGACGCCGAAATCTTTGTTCAGTGTGCTGAGGAAGCGCGGCAAATAGCACGTCTCCGAATCCACTGACAACAGGCGAATGACGCTGCTCGGTATAACATCGGCCAAAGAATCGTCACTTACGAGCCGGGCGACTTCGTGTTAATGTGGACACCTGTTCGTTATGGCGGCCTATCCGAAAAGTTATTACGCCGATACTTCAGCCCTTACGAGATTGTCCGCCGCATCAGTGATGTCACCAACTACGTTGTTCCCGTAGCCCTAGCTCCATCCCGAGCTACACCGCTCCTGAAGTTGTGCATGTGGTTTGGCTGAAACCCTATCACGATTGTGCATGACTGAACCTTTAGACCATGCCACTGGGTTTTTGTGACACTTTTGTGCACCCTTTCGCTAACTTCTTCCTACTAGCACCGCATCGCATCGACTCGATGCTATAGAGGAGGGGGCAGTGAGACAAACTATAGTCGACGACGAAGCGGAGACAGTCAGAGGCTAGTTGGCGTAGACAACGAAGTTGATTTCTAGTTGGCATAGACGATGAAATTGGTTGCCTGTAAATGCGCTCGGACCGGTCTCGGACTTCGGCATTCTTCTAGGCTCAAAGCATTTCCTGGACTTTCGGCGCGATACCTGTTACATTATGTACCGGTACGAGCAAAAATTACATATCTCTAGAAGAAAAAGCATCAGGCCTCAGAACTAGATGAAGAAGCGAAGCAACAGAAGACGCGAACGACGGCAGCTGTGCGTTCCGCACGCCCGAAGAACTGCGGTGCTGGTTCATCGCGCTACGCACGGGGTTAACCTTCCAGTGCAGATGACCTTGGCACGACGAGCCCAGTTAACATTTCGCTTTAAAAACTACAGGTCTTCAATGGGCTAAGTCGAATCGCGCGCAAAATCTCTGTTGATGTATGACCTATTGCTGGTATCAGTTGTGTTTAAATATTCCTTTCACGCTGTAGTGATTCCGATTGCAGCTTCTTGTGTTACGCTGGTGCGGTTTCTATGTTGATTAGTAAAATTTCATATTTGTTTAGAGGAAAGATAGGGCGCTGTATCAGTAACACTTCGAGGAGGGCACCTGCCTGCATCTTAAGAAAATTTAGGAAATGAGAAAAGGGTGTCATAGTGGAGGCTACAAGAAGCAGTTCCACTTTCTGGAGATCGTAGACATTTTACTCACATCGAGTCATCGGCACAAGCATCGGCGTTCGACTCTGATTTTTGACGGCCGCGTTTCGATGGAGACAAGGAGAGCTTCCGTGTATTGTGTGATATGAGTGCAGGTAAGAAGGAACTCCCAATGGTAGCAATTATCGCACAGGCCTTCTTTTCGGCGTCTCTTTCTCTTATCACACTGATATTTCCTGCTGTTTCCTACAGCGCAGAGACGCTTACACCCAGAAACTTCACCTAAACTCGCCTGACGCTCACGTGGCATGCGCTGTTGCTATGTCATAGA
>JAJIZL010124267.1:2584-25202 GCA_023969395.1 Amblyomma maculatum | reverse complement strand
AGAGGGCCATAGAGATCTATGCCAACGCAGTCAAACAGACGAGCAGGACAGGGTAACGGCTGCAACGAAACAGGGGACTTCTGAGGAGTTTTTCGGCGGCGTTGACAAGATTCGCAAGAGCGCACGAATTGTAGTACAAGGCGGTACATTCCACGCCAGTAAAATCGCAGACGTAGGCGCGTGTAGGTTTTCAATACGCCACCGTGAGCACATTGTGCGTCACCATGGTACGCAGCACAAATGTTGGCACGGAGATGACGCGGGATGACTAGAAGCCACTTCCGTCCATCAAGCAAATAATTTCAGCGATAGAGAAGACCATCACGAATGAAGAAGTGGTAGGCTTGCCGGAGGAGTGCTTTGGATTTATGCCCGGGAGTAGGACTTGAGAGAACATCCAAAAGAGCATTGATCCAGGGGTCATTCCGCTGCTCTGTAGCCATGTCGATAGTGCAAGAGTCGACAACTCGTAAGCACAGACGTAGTCAGACGAGGTATCACTTGGCAACGGCGAGCGGGAAAGAGCATCCGCGTCCGTATGCTTCAGACCTGATTGATAAATGACATGGATGTCATACTCCTGGAGGCGGAGAGCCGAGCGAGCAAGGCGACCGGATGGGTCTTTCAGAGAGGCCAGCCAGCACAAAGCGTGGTGATCGGTCACAACATAAAACGGTCGGCCATCCACATAGGGACGACATTTTCCGATGGCCCAAATAATGGCAAAAGATTCCCGTTCTGTGACTGATTAATTGGACTCTGCTTTCGTCAATGTTCGGCTGGCGTATGCCACAACATACTCGCTGTAACCAGGCTTACGTTGTGTAAGGACGGCACCAAGCCCGAAAGCGCTGACATGATTGTGGATCTCCGTAGGCGCAGTCGGATCAAAGTGGCGTAGAATGGGAGGCGAAACCAAAAAGTGGCGTAAAGTGTCGAAGGCTTTATCGCAGGCTGGAGTCCAGGCGGAAAGGTCGGAGCTGCCGGCAAGGAGCCGGGTCAGAGGAGAAATGATAGAGGCGAAGTTCAAGATGAAGCGTCGGAAGTAGGAGCAGAGGCTGATAAAGCTCCGAAGCTGCTTCAGGGAGGTTGGCTTCGGGAGCTCTGCAACTGCGCAAAGTTTGGTGGGGTCGGGAAGAATGCCGTCGTTAGAGACTACGTGGCCTAAAATTGTGAGTTTTCGAGCGGCAAAGTGGCACTTCTTCAAATTCAACTGAGGGCTAGCGTCGGCGAGACACGTGAAGACATGCTTTAGGCGGAGAAGGTGAGAAGAAAAGTCGGTAGAGAAACCTACGATGTCATCTAGATAACAAAGATAGGTCTGCCACTTGAGTCCATGAAGAACAGTGTCCATCAGGCGCTCGAAAGTAGCTGGGGCATTGCAAAGGCCAAAGGGCATAACGTTGAACTCGTATAATCCATCCGGTGTTATAAAGGCAGTTTTCGAGCGGTCATCATCAGCCATCGGTACCTGCCAGTGCCGGAGCGCAAATCCAAAGATGAGAAATACTCGGCTCCCTGTAAACAGTCCGAAGCGTCGTCGATTCGCGGCAGAGGGTAGACATCTTTGCGTGTGATTTTGTTTAGCCTACGGTAATCGACGCAAAACCGGATGGAACCATCTTTCTTAGTGACCAAAATAACCGGATAAGCCCATGGGCTGTTAGATGGCTGTATGACGCCCCGGCGAAGCATGTCGTCCACGTTATCAGCAATGACTTGGCGCTCAGAGGCCGACACGCGATAGGGACGCTGTCGTAAAGGTGCTTTGTACCAGTGTCGATTGTGTGCGTAACGACAGACGTGCGACCCAGCGCAGTGTGAGGAAGGTCGAAGGCAGAAGTGAAGTTCTGTAGAAGAGCGGTGAGTTGATGGCGTTGTGTGGGTGGAAGATCTGCGTCAATAGCTTGTTGAAGAACATCGGGTGGTGTCGAAGCGGTCGCTATATCTCAAGAGCTGCGATCATTAACGTCTAATGAAGTAGGTGTGGCAGGAAGAGTATTTACAAGCGCAGGATCAAGTTCCTCAATACGACCGAGACCCTCGCCGCATAGAAGGACGGAGGGACACGGAAATGGATTTGAGACGTACATTGCACTAAGGCCATCTTCGAACTTCAGAACAGCAAATGGGAGCAGGGGGCAGGGATGGCGTGAAGCGGCGTCGGAAGGTGTGAAGACAGTCGAAGTAGTAACGCTTTCACAGGAGAGTGGAACGAGGGCAGCAGAAAATGGAGGAATGTCTTTGTCATTGGCGACAAGAAGTTTTGCAGACTGGGTAGGGATAACACACAAGACGGTATCACAAAGAGGTAAAAAGGAAAGTTCCGCGCGGGCGCAGTCAATAACGGCACGATGAGTGGAAAGGAAATCGTAGCCCAGGATGATGTCGTGTGAGCAGTGAGACAGTACAATAAACTCGATGGTGTACAAGACGTCTTCGATGAGAACACGGGTCGTGCACGCCACTGAGGGATGAATGCGCTGTGATGAGGCGGTGCGAAGCGAAAAGCGCGGTGGTCACCTTGCGAAGACGACGGCAAAGAGCTTCACTGATGACGGATACGGCAGCGCCCGTGTCGCCAAGAGCGAGTATTGCGACGCTGTCGACAAACACTCGTATTACGTTAGCGGGAGAACACGGAGGACTTGGAGAGTTCGAACCATGAGCAGTTCTTGCCCCGGGAACTGCGACTGCTAGTTTCAATCAACAGTGCCGGTAGAACATCGTAGCGGAGATGGAGAACGGCGACGAGGGGAAGATGATCGGCGAGTGGTATATGTTTGATTGTAGCGAGATACAAAGTCGGAACCGGGCGGAGTTCTCGCGAGGGCTGGTCGGTATCGTAAGAGTAGTTCTAAAGGTTAGGGCGAGGAGGTGGAAGAAGTTGGTGGCAAAAGCGTGCGACATAACCCGGCAGCCCACAAGAGTAGCAGATTGGCCGGTTGTCCGCGGTACGCCAAGGGTTCGTGGGCGGTGGCGTACCCTTGGAATAGGGACATTGAATGCAGACCCAGCCAAAGGCGAATGAAGGTTAGAAGGAGCGGCCTGGTAGGAAAGACGTCCTGATGGCATTAGCGGCCTGGCCGCAACTTGGGCGTACGTTAGGTGCCGTTACTTGCGCTGGCACTGGGCTGGTCGGCAGCACTGGGCTGGGTGGGAGCACGGAACTGGGCGGAAGGACATCAGCGATGTGGTCTTGCACGGCACGCCATATGGTAGGGGCTAAAGACGGAGCCATGTCAGGAACAAGGCGGCCAGTATCTTGTAACTGAGGGACCAGCGATAGCTGGCGGGCGGCCTCTTCTCGAACGAAAGCTTTGATTTGTTGAATCAAAGGGCTGTCCTGTGATGGAGTAGAACCGCCCAGAGCTAGTGCAGAGATGGTGTCGTCTCTAACACCGGACCGCCGGGTAGAAGCGCGCTTCTTACGAAGCACGTCGTAGCTCTGGCAAAGTTTGATTACGTCACTGATTGTGGCAAGATTTTTCACCCATAGCATCTGGCACGCGTCGTCAGATACGCCTTTCATGATGTTTTCTATCTTATCCGCTTCGGACATTAAGGGGTCGACACGCTTGCACAGGTCAACGATGTCTTCTATGTAACTGGTGAACGACTCTTCGGCCTGCTGAGTGCGCTCGCGCAAGCGTTGTTCTCCTCGGAGCTTGCGAACTGCAGGGCGGCCGAACACTTCCGCAAAATTCTTCTTAAATGCAGACCGAGATGGCAGGCCTGCCTCATGGTTGCGAAACCGGAGGTTCGCCACGGCAGTCAGGTAAAATATTACTTTACCTAATTTGGTAGTGTCGTCCCATCGGTTGTAAGTACTGACACGCTCGTACGCCGACAACCAATCGTCGACGTCTTGATCGGCCGTGCCACTGAAGAGGCATGGGTCACGCTGCCGTAGAGCTCCAGAACACAGGACCGTGGTTGGGAGGGGCGGCGATGTTGAGGCAGTATCGTCCGGCATGGTGGGAGCAGATGGCAATGTGCAGCTTCTTAGTTCCAGGGTGGACGGGAACGTACCAAGAAGCACCTGCACCAATTGTAGGGGTGTGTTTATTCGGCAAACCCAGATGGATCCAGCCGCTCAGGAAGAATTTGCTGCGGAGCGTCAGGCGTGGCGAATCAGTAAGGCAGCGACCAACTTCGTCCTCGAGCGTGTCAGCACGCGATGCATGGCAGTGGCTATGAAGACGAAGATTACCACACTACAATATATATATATATATATATATATATATATATATTGATGTATTTTACCCTTAAGGCCAGAGGCATTACAGAGGGGAGTTGAGAGCACAGAATGTAATAGAACAAAAAGAAGATAACGCAGACAAGTCAGTCGACTACATCTACAATGCTGGCCATGGCGTTACGAAAATGATCAATGTCTTCAATGCTGGGATCGGAGCGGGGAGGTGGCTCCAGTTCTTAAAGGTACGAGGAATGAAAGACTCGCAGCATGTCAGTGCTCCGAATAAAGATATCCCAACCTTGTGCGCATCATCTTGTCGAGAAGAGATGTACGAAGGCGGGCAAATGAGTACGGTACGAATCTGGGGGCAAGTGTTAAATATGTTATGAAAAAAACAACAACAAATTCACGAATTTTATGACGTGACCCTAAAGAAGGGATGCTTAGAATGCGCTTCATTGCTTAAATACTAGCGGCACGATGATAGTTGTGCAGGATGAAACGAGCGGAATTATTCTGAGCCAATTTAAGGGCTTGATGTAGGTTAGCACTATGTGGGTCCCAAATGGAGGCAGCATATTCTAGTTTAGTGCGGACAAGTGTTTTGTACAAGATGGTTTGGTTCGGTTTATGGGGTTTAACGTCTCAAAGCAACACAGGCTATGAGAGATGCCGTAGTGGAACACTCCGGAAATTTAGACCACCTGGAGTTCTTTAACGTGCTCTGACATCGCACAGAACACGGGCGCCTTGCTTTCTGCCTCCATCGAAAAGCAGCCGCCAAGGCCGGGATGCAATCCCTTGTCCTTGGGAACAGTAGTCGAGCGCCGTAACCACTGCGCCACCTCGGCGGGGCTGTTTTGTACAAGATAGCTAGCGGCGGAAGAAAAATTATGACGGAGATATCCGAGCATGCGATAAAAATTGTGAATTATCGTGTTAATGCGAAGTGATCAAGTAAGACCTGAAGAGATTTCAACGCTTAGGTAACCGTTGGATGTGACGGATTCGAGAACTGTGTTATTTAAAAAGCAGAGTGTAGGAACTTATAAAACTCTGGAGACAAGGAAGAATTTACATTTAGAGGTATTAGAATGCCTTTTCCATAAATTATCCCAGTTAGAGATAGCATCAATGTCAAGTTGCAATGCTCTAAAATTGTCGGAACTGTTAATTTCACGAAAGACAACACAATCATCAGCAAACAAATGTTGTGAAACAGAAACATAGTTGAGAAGCAGACATCGTCAGTTTTTAAAGTAATAATAAAATATGTACATACAATCCACCAGACAAAACAGTGATTATGCGATCATCCCACACAAAGGTAAGCAAGGAACAAAAGTGGTTCGAACAGGATAATGATGACCTCACTTATACGTCGTGCAGAACGATGACAAGTTCTACCTAGAGTGATGAAAAAGAATTGACAAGGTATCCGTTTTTGAAGAAATGTTCGTTCATCTTCGTTATGAAAACACTGGTGCTAGCACGCTGTATTTTAGTGTGGTTGGTCCAGCAGACTTTGCGGAGTCTATGCTTGGGCTTTACAATAATTGATATTGTGCACCCTGAGCACTGCATACTAACTTCATGAACTATGCCTTGTAAAACTAGCTCCAGCGGTGTCCTAATCTTGCATCCGCCACGAGATTGATGCACACAAGGCAAGAGCACGGGGTCATTTATGCCACCGGTTTGGTCATCTGTGAACTTACTAGCGATAACACGCAGCGCGCCGAACCCATGGCGAGTGCTCACTCCCCAAACGCTGAGTGAGAAGCCCCCGCTGGAAGCAACTTGTTGAATGTACTGCTCGTCATAACTAAAATACAGTTAAAACTCGGAGGTGCAACTCTCATTTGGGCCAAGTGATACAATAGCAAGGCGTTTTATTCCCCTTGACTAAATTTAAATTAAGGAAAAGTGCAGGAGGCGATGTGCTCTGCAATATTAATGGATGTAACAGAAGCCAACTTAGCCTAAATTATTCTAGACATCTCCACTGTGTTATAAATCGCAGCTAATTGCAGAGATGTTGAGCTTCACAAACCAAGAAAGCAAAACGAAGACCGCCACTAAGAACGCGTTTGTAGTCAAGGTAACCAAAACAGCTTCGTTGGGAGGTCAGAAATTAGGAATTAGAAATGAACGTTAACATATGTTTTGAGTTCCACTGTATTTGCGATTCCGTAGCACGTAAAGGAACGTAAAAGTTTCATCGTTAGCATGGGCTATTTGGGTAATAAGCCTATTTGACTTTGCTTCATATTTATAAACCAGTTCTACTGAGAAAGTTTAGTTGGCACCTTAGGTATCTGATGATATATTAAAAAAAAAGATAACAGCTCTCCTGTGAAATTTTAAACAGTAAACTGAACAGTGAGGGGCCATAGTTTCCGCCTTTCTTTTTCGTGCAGCCTGCATGTCATGTATAGGGCAATGAGCGTTAGAGCTCTAACAGTTGCATTCAGCCACGTCATTTTGGTCCCAAAGGATGGTTCTGGAATAACTGAATATCGCACGTCTATCGCTAATGTTGGGCGAAGCGCAAGTGAAAACCATCTTGGAATGAAAATTAGATAATTTAGTAGCAGGCTGTGACTCACGCGTGCCTTCAGAATGTTGCTGGTGCACGGCAGGTGACATGTGAAGGTGATTAGTTGCGAACCGCCTAAACAGGTTTCAATAAATGCTGAGCACGTTTCCTGTACGTCATTTCATTTATCTTTTTATGCGAAAACTCGATTAGTTTGGGCCGAAAAGCCTCCATACTCGGCGCTGCTAGTCCGACATCGTCAGGAATGTGGCATAATACCCAGAAATGTGGCGAAACAAACACAAACACATGAGAAGAGACACAACACATGCGCACACTACCAATTGTAGTATAGATCTGAACCCACTTCCTCTTCACCACTCCTCTTCTTCTACACTCAAGTACATCTCATTATCCCCTTCTTTGATAAGCAGATAGTGGCACTTTCTTCCCCGCTGAACATAAGCATCGTCCAAGCATGGCAGTCACCAATACTACACTCACGTACATCTCCACACACCTCTGCTTTGCCCAACAGCTAATACCACGCTGAACAGTCACGACGTCCACCACATAGTCACATAGTCACATGCTAACAACCACCACCACACATGTGCAGTAGGACATGTCCGTCCAAAAGACATCACTTGTGAAGTCCATATGTAAAGAAAAAAACTGTAACCTGCCAACATGTCTACGAAGCAACGAAGTACATGAGAATGAGAAGTACATGTACTTGAGGGAAAAAAGATCTATAAACAAACATGGCCACAATACATGAGAGGTGTTTAAGAACAACAGCTTTAGGCCCGATAATAAACTCGATTCTTTCCTTTACTCAAGACGATTCCTCAATAAGAGTAAATTCTTTTCTACGTAAACTCAGCAGGGCTTCACTAATATATCTGTCTTATTTCTTCTGTATCCAGAACACCTCGAAAATTTCGCGCGCAATCTTATCCTGACTCTTCCCTAAAAATATTAACCCTGCCAAACAATGGCTCACACTTGCACTTCTGACAGTGTGGGGATAAATTTGACCCCTTCCCATTTTCTATGGACTTCTCATGTTCCCTTATTCTATCTTTGATACATCTTCCAGTCTGCCCTATATATACTTTACCACACGTCAGTGGAATCTCGTAAATCACTCCCACCACACATCCAATAAAACTCTTTACAGGCTTCTTATCGCATTGTGCTTTTTTTCTCCTGCCTATTAATGCACACAACCCACCCAGTTTTTTGGCGCAGAAAACACAACTGGCACCTCATTCCTACCTGCCACCTTTTTCAGGCAGTGCGCCACTCTATGAATAGAAGGTATCACTTGTGGGCGTTTATTTCTCAACTTAACTGAACTCCTTATTTTTCCTTTCATTTTCTGAAGCAGAGACTGCTACCCCACAAATAACCGTAACCGGAAAACCAGCCACCTCAAGCCTTCCTAATTGGTTATTGAAACTATCTTCAGCCATATGCCCAGAATTCGGATCTCATCTACTTGCGAAATTTCTTTCCCGTTCAATTCTATCGAGACTCAAAGAGGAGATGCGTTGGCTATCCTCGTCCGAGGCCTGATGATTAGCAGTTTCGACTTCATCGGCGCGCAGCTCAGCCCTTTACGTTTGGCATGGAGGCCTATATATGTTAACGTGTGCCCGCGGGAGACTTTCCTCGATAGACGCAGCGCTACCCTCATTAAACCAAACGTTGAGGTCGTCTGTGTAGACGCTTGGTTTTAGTCCTTCGATGCTTCCTAACTTGCGCGGGAGGCCTTTCGTAACTATATTGAATAGGAAGGGGGACAGAATGCCTCCTTGTGGGGCACCCGTTTTCTAATTTAGTCTCTTCCTGGCTGAGGCTCAGCATGTGTAGAGCAGCTATTCTATCTTTGGAAAAGATGTGACGTAATCGAAGGTCTTCTTCCCAACGCTGATATCTTACAGGTCGACAAGGACATCCGAGTGGCTGACATTATCAAACACTTTAATTAAATCTATGCACAATATTGCTCTCCTCTCTGATATTTCTATTATATTGTGTGCCTTAGATGTGGTCGAAAACCTACCATCTCGTGGGGCCTTATGCCATTTTCTTCCGCAAATTGAGTTAGTCACGTCTGGATTACCTTCTCCATTAATTTGCCTAGGCGCCAACATACTTTTAGGCCATGAGAACGACAAAATATTGCAGTGAACACAAATTCTGTTTATGTTAAAACAGAGCTACAAACACGGACAGATAGAAACACAAGCACACATTACGCTGAGCTTACAACTGAGGTTTTAATCATGAAGCATGTCTTTTATATACCAAGCCAGTGATAGAAAGTGAACAATCAAATCCGTCGGGTGCCATAAAATGCCACCTTCTTCCAAAAAGCCCTTTCTTCCCATGGCGTATTAGGGAAGTGCTGCTCACACATGTTTCTTTATCCTCTGCTATGTTTACTGCCTCAATATTTTTGTCGCTGTTTGGTCTCGGTTTCGGCCTATTACTTGCGCATTTTGGAAGCATGGTTCACACTTGCAGTCCTGGCAGTGGTCAACAACATTCTCGTCCATTTCCTGCTCTAAATTGTTCGTGTGCTCACGAATCCAATCATTGAAACAGCGCCCCGTTTTACCAAGGCATGCCCTTCCACATGTCAACGAAATCCTATATACAACGTTTTTCGCAATGCGACTGCAGGGGCTTTGTGTTTCTATTCACAGCGACTGACATTCCTTTCTGGGAAAGTTATTATTCTGGACAACGTTTCCAACTGCTCCGGTGCGCTAAAGGCCACCTTAGTTTGCAACCGAGCTAAAATTCTGTTCAAGTTATGCGACAGCTTGTGGGTGTATGGAATCTCGCCTGTCTTTTTCTTTCTTCCACCTAATGCATGGTTGACTTCTGCAATTTTAGCGCGAAGGTTTTCGAGCATTCCTTCTGCCACCAAGATCAATATCTGATATGTCGTGTATATAAAAACATGCTTCATGAATAAAACCTCAGTTGTCAGTTCAGCGCAGTGAGTGTTTGTCTTCCTATCTGTCCGTGTTTCTAGTGCCGCTTTAATATAACTTCCGACGAACTCGCTCAACAATACACTTTGCCAAATTCTGAATTTTTTTCAAGCCGGCTGAAACGCGTTGCAAATCAGCCTTTTTCTAACTCGCTGAATCAAAGTGACGGATGCACGCCTCCCGGTGTCGGCTATGAGTTGCTTTTGTTCTTGTACTTCCTTGGTGACCGTTGCCAACCTTTTTCTGTCCTCATTATTAGTTCCCGCCACACGACACTTATTGTGATGCAGGCTCGTGAATAAGCGTTCTGTACGTGAGCTGGCTGAGGAGAATTATACATGTTGTGAATATTCACGATTGTATATTTTATTAGTTCTTTTTTATTTATTTTTGCTTAGATATCTAAACGACAAAACACTGAAAACGATAGTGGGAGTTTAACGCAGGTAAACCGAGTAGGGCGTGTGATGGATGGGGATGGAATATAGGAGCGTCCCCTTTGAAACGGGGTGGTAGCAGTAGCTATCATGCTCATTTTTCTCCATATATCTTAATTATTGATTTAGAATTGCTAACTAAACCATCATTCTATTTATTAAATTTCGCTCCTACATCACTAACATTATGTCACTTCTCTGCTTTTAAGCCAAAAATCTTCCAGCCGTTTTTTGCTAGTTTCCACCACCGGTTTATTCACCCGGCCACTGTTATCTCTAAACCTCAGAGCTTCAGGAACAGTGATTGCGCCTGCATCAACTTCCGGATGGATACCATTGCATTCGAGTATAATATGGTCAATTGTTTCACTGGAGTTTCCACATACAGCACATGCGTCATCTCCATTGTTAAACTTCTTTTTGTAGCTGCGTGTAGCTGCGTTCCTCATATAATATTTTACTCTGAGCTTCCCGTACTTCGAAAGATGCCCAGCCCATACCTCCCTGTACCGCCTCATTTGTAGTTTTGCCGTGGGCACCTAGTGCTAATCGTCCAAAGGATCTCTGATTTGTTTCTAATGTCGACTGTACCTCTGATTTTAGGCACAAAACTGCATTTCCGAAAGTAAGTCCGGGCACCATAATTCCTTTCCAAATACCCCTCAATACCTCATACCTATTGTATCCCCAGAATGCCTTATGCTTCATTATCCCGGCATTCCTTCGCCCTTTGGCCTTAAGTGATTGCTCATGCTTTCCAATGTATGCCAATCCTTCGTTTATCCATACCCCCAAATATTTATATTCTGCTGCTCTAGGTATTTCAAGGCCTTGAATTTTAAGACCCTGATCAGTTGAACCGTTGAAAATCATCAGACCCGACTTCACTGCGCTGAAACTGAAGCCTAGAGCGTCCCCTTCGTCTCCGCAATACTTAACTAGAGTTTGCAATTCTTCCAGACTCTCAGCTAGCAGCACAATATCGTCTGCATACATCAAACCGGGGAGGCGCTGCTCTACCGCCTTTCCACCTAATCTGTATGACAGGTTAAAACCTAGGTTACTGTCTTGTATCCTCCGTTCCAGGTTTATCATATAAAGCATGAACAGCACCGGTGATGGAGGACAGCCTTGTCTTAATCCTTTGCATACTTTGACATCCTCCGTACTTCTTATCCCTTCCCACGTAATTTCTACTTTGTTATCTCGGTATATTTCCTGTAGGAATTCTATTATCTCATAACCGCTACCTTCTTCTTTTGAAGCCACAGGAGTTCCCTGCTTACGTTGTCGTACGCCCCGTTTATGTCCAGGAAGGCCAAATACAAAGGTCTATTTTCCACTCTAGATATTTCGATGCATTGGGTAAGCACGAACAGGCAATCATCTAAGCGCCTACCATTTCTAAAGCCGTTCTGAAGTTCTCCGAGTATCTTTTTACTTTCAACCCATGCTTGCACCTTTAATTTCACCGCCTGCATGGCTAACCTGTACATTACAGATGTTATGGTAATCGGCCTGTAGGATTTTATGTGCATCCTTTCTCCTTTCCCTTTATAAATCAAATTCATTTTACTCTGCCGCCAGCTGTCCGGAATTTGCTTATTCGCTATGACTGTTTCCAAAGCTTTTAACAACGCTTGCTTACTTTTTGGACCGAGTTCATTAATCAGCTTGATCGGAATTCCATCTATTCCTGCAGATGTGTTTTTAGGAATATTTTTTTCTGCCTTTTTCCAGTTTAGATTGGTCAGTTCTAAGGTACTTTGTATTCTGCTACCTTGTGTTGCTTCCTGATTTGCGGAGATTACCCTATCGTCGTTCTTAAATGACTCGGCTATAACTGATGTAATGTAGTTCACTGCGTTGTCCCCCTTTAAACAATTTCCCTCGTTATCTTGAATCCGATCTTGCTTTCTTTGATTCTTCTTCCCTAGCCAGCTTATATGGTTCCAGAATTTTCTTGCTCCGCCTCTAGAGGCATCGTGTATATCAGCCATCCAGCGATCGGTGGACTGTCTTATTTTACTTTGGACGAGGGCCTGCACTTGAAGTTTCTTTTGTCGATATGATTCCCATTTTTGGTCGATTTCCTCCTGAGAAGCCTGTGCTTTCTTTGCCATTCGGTGTTCCCTTGAAGCAGCTCGTCGTTGTTCAATAGCTTCCCTGATTTCCTTATTCCACCAGCTCCGTGGCTTCCTCTTTCCATTCCAGCGGTTTGCTGCTTTAACCTCCTGAATTTTACTCCTTATGAGTAGTTCTACCTGTTCATAATCCCAGTCTTCCATGGGGCTTTTCTCTATTGCTTCCTCTATGTCTGCTGCTATCTGCGCTATTTGATCGTCGTTTAATTTTGCGTTTTCGTTTTGTCTAAGTTCCATTTCTCTTTTCATCAAGGGCCCCATCTGCAGACTAATACGTTTATGATCACTTCCCAGACTACACTCCCCTTCTTCGTCTATTTCCATTTTTGTGACCTTGCTATAAATTTCCTGCTACATTAGACAATAGTCAATGGTCGTCTGCCTGTTGCGAAATTCCCACGTGATTTGGCCTTCACATTTTGTTTCTCTATTTACTATAACTAGATCGTGTCGCTCGCAGAAATCTAGCATTAGCTTCCCGTTACAATCCGTGTATCCATCCAGATCGTCGATGTGGCCGTTCATGTCCCCCAGCAGAATAATATTGGCCCCGTTTCCAAACTGGCTTATATCGTCACTGAGACATTCAACAAGATCCTTGTTTTCTTGCCTGCATTGATGTCCTGTTCCTAAATAAACTACCCCTAGCCATGTCCTTTTGCCGGCAATGGTTCCTGAAACCCAGATATGTTCTTTACAAGATGATTTAATTCTTTGCCAATTTGTTCCCTGGTGTATCAACATACCTACGCCTCCACCCTTTCTTTCGGTTCTCGTTCTGTTGCACCCTTCCCAGACGTAGCCTTCTATAAACGGCGGATCTTCTAGATCCCTGAGATGAGTCTCGCAAAGAGCGTACACACCTATTTTGTCATCCTTCAACTGCTGTTCTATCTCTAGCCATTTCGCTCTTTTTCTACCTCCTTGCATGTTTATGTAGCTGATCCTAGTGTTAAATTTCTTTTTTGTACTTTTCTTTCTCGACCTACTCTTTGCCATTTTTGGGGGCTCAGCCTCCATTATTACACTTTCTTCTGCTTCACTTCTAACTACCTCTGTGCACGGAGTCCTCGCGGACCCCCTAAAAAAGCTACAGCCCTGCCTGCCAAGCGCCAGCCGATCTCTGCTCCGACCCTTCTGTTAAAATGAATGCCATCTCGCTGAAAAGCCCTACGAAAACCTGCTTTATGTACCTCCCTGTTTACCTCAACCACTTCGAACCGCTTCTCCAGGCTTAACTTTCTTATGTCCTGATTAACTGTCACCACGTCCTTTTCCATCTTTCCGTTCAATCCTAGCACCTCTGGTACTGTGCATACAACTATCTGCGTCTGCTGTGCTATTTCCCTGATCTCGTCAACTCCCTTAGGTAAACTTTCCACCACTCCTGCAGCGTCACCATTTAGGACATCGTTTAGACCCGCGGCTACTATTACCATACTGCGCTCTGCGGAATCCTTCAACAGCCTATTTTTACTCTCTTTTAGTACATCCCTCATTGTTCTCGCTGGGAAGGCTCCAACGAACACTCTCTTATCACCCCTTACACGTTCCAAGATATCTCGCTTGCACCTGTTCATGTTAGAATCTCCGGCGATAAGCACCTGGGCCTTCTCTCTCCCTCTCCCAACTGTTGGCTCCTGCTTTCGGTTTTCTGTGTCCTTATCTCTGGGATTTTCATTCTTCCTTACTTCTTCCTTTTTTTCCGGCGTCTTATCTGCTTCTAAATAACTCTGACGTTTCGGATCCGCCTGACCTACTTTGCTTATGCCTTCCATGCCAGTGCTGGCCCCAGCCACGTGGCCCGCATTGGAATGTTCGTCCTTGTTGGTTGCAAGGACATAGTCGGCCCCTTTCTTTTCAATCTGAGTAAGCTGTCCAAGCAGTTTCTGATTTTCCGTCCTTAGCAAACGTACTTCATGTTCTAAATCCTCCACACGAGACACTAAACTGCCCCTTTCTTGATCAAATCTATCTAGACGTGCATTCAGTACGCAACATCGACACAAAAAGTCGCTGCCTTCCGCTTCACCTACAGAATCAAAACGCGTTTCTTTGAGATTAACCTGCGCCTCACACTGAGTACACCTTACCTTCTTTTGATTTACCATCTTAAGCGCTCATCGACTGAACTATAACTGTTACGAATTCTTAGAATATACAAATTGCCAAAAGAAGACACAAGAAACGACTAGCAAATACGCGTTAAAAACCAAATCTGCGAATTCCAATAGCCTAGAAAGAAAAATATCTATTTAAACAAGATAGCTAAACAATGAACGCCAAGAAAACCTAGCTGCCGGCACAAAAAACCAGGCCGCTAGGACCAAGAGCTAAAATCTATTCTTTAGGCTGCACCTAACCTAACTAGCTGAAAAAGAAATAAGGTAATAAAAGAAAGAACTCATCTATTTGACGCTTCGGAAGCTCCCGCTGTCGCCAGTCCGTCCGTTTGCGGTAGCCACGTGCAATCGGAGGAGCGATGGAACACGCGTCCGCACCACACGGCTGTCAGTTGTCAACTGACAGCCACAGGTGTGAGAATACTGCAGCAAGCGCCGCGTAGATAAAAGCTTATTTGCTTCAGCACGTGTCTTTTCATTAGGCGGTGTAGCTGTCCAATGAAAGGGATTTTTTAGCTGCATCTCGTCGTCGATTTCATTTGGGAGCACGATTTAATTTGAGAGCACCTGTCAACCAGAAACTACGGAAACAGTTCTGCCGCAAGTATCTTGGAATATCAGGGCCCATTTCATTGGTGCGCGGAGGAGGCCGATGTTATTATATAGCAACGGAGAGCTCTCACGGTGAAACTAGGCAACTCTACAAGCGGCCGTAGATATCTTTGGTGAAGAGGCCATGGAATCAGACCTGGCATCCTCCCCTGAAAAGTGAGGGCTTATAGTTGTCAACGAGTACAAACAAAGAGCATTGTTTGCGACAGTCTTTATACAGGGCATTGGAAGTCATAGAGGTCCAGGATATTAGAATCCTGGTGCTCAGGCTGGAAATGAACTTGGACAACGCGCCAACGATAAAACAAACGTGCAGTTATTTCACCGTACAGCGACACTAGCACACAGTATTACCAATGTATAAACAGGCGTTAAAAATCAGTAGCACTTAAAGATCATACGTGCCTTCATCGCAATCACTACTGCATACTCGTTTCTATAAACAAAACTCAGAATAGGGCAGGTAGAAAGAGTCGATGGTATCAATAAGAACACAGCAATCGGTCGTGTTTGCTCGGTTTCAAACAAGGTATTATTTAAAATGCCGATCCGCATAAGAGGAACAGGAATAAAATTAATAGAACAAAGTGACGCAATAAAGCACCTGTATAACGGGCCTGCCTTTAGGTTGTTATTGCATTGGCAGGGGATTAATGGCGAACCTCTACAAAAGCTCCCCTTAGCCATCCCAAGCCACACCCGAACGAGATTCCCATCATACCTGTTGCTCAAAGAAATAGGAACTCAGAGCACGAATAACACCTTGTGTCGATTGCAAGAGTTGCAAGAGTGTCATCTACGCCTAATCAGAAGAAGACGTGAAGAATCAGAACAGTACTCTACATGAGGAGCTGCACACGCGGCAGTCAATCAGCCAGATTCCTTATGGCGGAGACGGTTTCAACCTGCGTACCTTTTAGTTTGCCGAGGAGGCGGCCATCGGTTTTCTTTACGTGACTACCTTAGCGACTCAAACTTCATGATCAGCAGCTTCGTTAGGCATATGATCTCTGTTACCGCAGCACAATAATAATGGAAGTGAGAAAATGTCTTGAGAGGTATCAGTTCATATGAACAAAAGATCAATGCGAGGATCCGGCAAATGGGGCTGCCGACAAACACGCTCGAGAATTAGCTAGTCGAGTGTAGCACAAAGTCGGGAACCGCAACTCTTCGGCCAGCCGCTCATATCCTACCACGAACTCACTGCACATTAGACAGCAATAAAAAATATACTCCCATTATTCCACAAACATTAACAAAACAACCGATCTTGCGGAGAGAACAACAGAGCGGGCCCAGCCAAGGCTAAAATGCATATCGGACTTCATAAATAGAGATATGATTTTCTTCTAGCGCTTATAGGGTGCAAAAGATACCGTCGACCATACTGCCGCGAACGATTCAATTGTGTTATTTTTTCACTGCCTTATCACTATGATTCTAAGGCACGGACCACTCGCGGGTGTTTCTGAAATGTTCCACGTTGTGCTAGTCAAGGTCTACGACTTTATCTAGATGTTTCTTCACCACCTTTCAATTGTGTGTTGGCGCTTGCGACGGGTATTCGCAGATGAACGACTGTCGTGCATGATTGTTGATATCCCCGCCACCGATTGCTTAGTTTTTTCGGGCGGAAGTCAGCTCAATAAGGAGTTTATTTCAATGAAGTTGAAGCCTCCTCTTTTATTTCCAACTGCATTGTGGCATCTCACGTGACATCGGATGGAGGGGCTGAACCCGGACACCGTTACGTACCTCTGAATATGGCACCCGTCGAGCAGAAAGCACCTTGGATCTCGTTCAGTCCCGTGAGCTCCCCTGATTCCGAGGACGACAGCATGAGGATGTGGAAGATTGGCTCGAACTTTTCGAACACGTGGTAAAGTTCAACGCCCGGAAAGACCAAGCGAAGCCATAGAAGGCAAGTCTGCTTTGCTCTTCAAGTACCTGCTAGTTCAAAAATTATGAGACAGTTTCGAATTATTCGGAGACTTCAATAGAGTTTTCGATGGCCTTTGCAAGTTTCCGGAAGAAAAAAGCCAAGGTCGTCCTTCAATCAAGATTTCAACTTTGGAATGAGTCTGTCCTGGCTGAAGTTCAGGAGATCAACCTCTTCGCCACACCAATGCTAACATGACCTAAGGGAAAAGTAAAATGTTTGATGCGAAACGACCTTCAAAAGTCGGTTTTCGCTGGAGGTGTGAGAATTCCGCCAAAACCGTGGCTGTATTTTAAAGCGAAACGTCCAGAATTGAGAAGACGATGGGTACTCCTTTGCTGAACACTACAACAGCGCATCTACGAGTGGAGACACCTTCCAGACCTCATCCGAGAGATCGTCCGAGAAGAACTACGCCGATTACTCCCATCAACCCAACAATCCCAGGTGGCGAACCTTACGGACGTCGTCCGTGAAGAATTCCAACAGGCACTGGCCGTACCTCAAGCGATGGCTCCGACGGCTCTAGTGCTTCTCATCGACTGACTTCACGAGCGGCCACTGGCAAATTGAGGTTGACGAAAGGAATTGCATGAAGACCGCTTTCGCAACACCAGACGGTGTCTTAGAGCTCAAGGTAATACAATTCGGACTCTGCACCCCACACACCACGCTCCAGCGAATAATGGATGCAGCACTAGTTGGCTTGAGGTGGCATTTTCGTTTTTTGCACTTAGAGGACGCCATTGCCTCCTCTTCAACCTCTGAAAACCCCTTCCAAAGGATTCGTACTGTGCTTGACGCAGTCAAGTCGCCAGGGATAAAGCTGAAAGCAGAGAAGTGCCATTTTGCTTACAAAGAGCAATTGGTACTGGGCCATATCTTTAGCAACGACGGTTATCGTACAGACTCAAAGAAAACAGCTGCGATTGCGTTGTTTCCTCAACCATATTACAACAAGGCTCTATGCCTATCCCTGGCACTGCGTGACAATTACTTACGATTCGTCAGGAACTTTTCGCGCCTCGCCCAACATTTGACGACGCTTATGAAGGCAGATGTGCTACCTGAGGAGAAAGTACCAGGACCAGAAGCCTGTGAGGAACTGAGGCAGCGTTTGCAGTCTCCACCTCTTCTCGCTCATTTTGATGAAAAAGTTGAGACGGAAATTCATACCGACGCAAGCAGCGTGGTATAGGCGCTGCCTTCGTACAGAGGAATGCCAGGGCAGAAAACATTGTCACGTACGCCAGGCGTTCCTTACCAAAAAGCTGAAATCAACTATTCGAAGACGGAGAACGAATGCTTGGACATCATTTGGGCCACAACAAAATTTCGCCCCTACTCGTACGGATGACATTTAAGGGTTGTCATCGACCACCATGCGCTTTGCTGGCTCGCCAACTTATAAATTTTACTTGCATATCCAGTTCGTACCCATTGTCTACAGTCTTTGTGAATAAACAGAAGCCAGAAGGCGAATGCGCCATTTCAGGAACGACAGACGCAAGGGACGTAATGTAGGCAAGAAAGACGGATCCCCGCTTTTACGCAGCCGTAACGCAACTTCAAGCATCGCAAAATTGCTCACCGGCCAACGTAATACGCACATCGTTGCCGCAGGGCGTGTTCTTGCATCAGCTGCGGTTGCGATAAGGCGAACGTGACTGGAGCGAGCAGAACCCAGAGAGAGAACGTGCGCGCAGCCCACGGGGTGTCTAGTTAATGCGGTGCGGCGGCTATATGAGCGCCGCAGAATCTCGCCGCTAGGGGAAGAGTGTGCGATGCAGGCACACAGAAGAACTTGACGTCGGGCTGCTTATTTCTAAAAACGAAGAGACCTGTAGCCACGCCCATTCCAGGGCAATTGCACTATATTCTGCTACTCAAGCAAAATTATCCACACGTGCGCAGGAAGCCGGCGTGTGCTGTAGGTAAACGGACGCTGAAATGGTTTCAAAATTTTATGAAATGTTCAGTTCAGTTCAGTCGTTCAGTCGTGTCCGATTCTTCGTGACCCTATGGACCATGTCACGCCACGCTTTCCGGTTTCTCACTATCTTCCTAACATCACATAACTTCATCTGCAGTGCCTCGAGGATGCCATTTAACCGTCGCGTTCGCTGCCTACCCCTTCTCCGATGACCCTCAACCTTTCTCAACATCACCTCTTTCTCCAGCGACTCCTCTCTAGTCATCAGATGACCAAAGTAGCTGAGCTTTAACTTTAGAATTTGACCCTCCAATGAGCAGTCAGGGTTTATGGTCGACAATATCGACTGATTTGATCTTCTGGTCGTCCAAGGAAGTCTCACGTTTCTCCGCCACCACTACAATTCAAACGCGTCAATTCTTCGGCGGTCAGCCTTCTTCACAGTCCAACTCTCGCATCCATACATCACAACTGGAAATACCATAGCACGAGTTACACGGATCTTGGTTGGCAGACTAATGTCTCTGCTCTTTATTAGGCGGTCAAGGCTAGCCATGGCTCTCTTTCCCAGAAGTAGGCGTCTCCTAATTTCATGGCTGCAGTCTCCTTCCGAGGTAATCTTGGAACCCAAGAAGAAAAAATCTGTCACAACTTCCAATTCTTGTCCCTTGATACTCCAGGACTTAATGGGGCAAGACACCATGATCTTTGTCTTTTTAATGTTCAGTTTAGGCCCAAACTTCTCAGTCTCTTAAATGTAGTTATTAGATAAATGTGCCTTCGATAATCATGTGTGTGAGTGTTTTCTGATTTCCGTCGGTAAGAAAAGCCGCAGTAGATGTGGCTTCTTAAAACCTCGCTGCAGTCACACCCTCGTCGCTGCCGGGAGCGCTGTTTGGTAGAACGCGTTAACTGCAGGACAGGTGGCTGTGACAGCCACCTGTCAGCCAGCTGGCCACGCCATTTGCAAGCTTGCTCCGCTCCATCCCGCACCTTGTTCATCGACGGATGAACGTAATCTCTTACTTGTGTCGTTTTTTCTCCAGTTAGATGGTTTAGAGTTAAACAATGTGCATGTTCAAATATTCCACGAGGTCTACAAGTAGGTACACAGAAATTCCGAACTAGCGGGCCCCGCTGTTCGACGTGCTTCGAACAAAGCGCCTGTTTTGATCGGTTGTAAAATGAACCTCGTTCGATGTTCGAAAAGTATTTTCTTGCTTCATTGAAGAACAAACATTGTGTCCGTGCGTGAAGCGAATAGTGGCTATGTTCGTTGCTTTCGGTTGTGTGAACATTGCGGGTCCAGGTGACATGGTGCTTAAGGTTCCCAGAGGATAAGAAACATTTAGCGCAGTGGCATTCTGCCATGAATACAAAAAAAGTATTGCCTTCCAAATCGCCTGTTTTGCACTGATGATTTTCGTACCTATAATCATCATATCTTGGCAATGGTGCTTTCTCTTGGTATCCCAACTAATACTGCGAAACTTAAGTTCGGTCCCACTCTGTCATCTTTGTTCTAGTTAGGCTAATATTCTTGCTGCACGGCTGGCTTCCCCGTCGTTACGCTTAACCAATGTTACCGAACGTAAAACACGACTCGCTATTCGCTGTTACACAGCTCGCCGCCGTAGTCGGCTGCGGGAAAAGAAATGCATGATGCGGTGATCGGCTGAACCAATCTGCATTTAGAATAGGTATAACGCACTCTATCAAATGCCCTCCGGCTCGCATAGCGACAGCGCGCTCAAACATCGTCCGAAGGCAGCACTGCCTCCTCAGCCGTGCCTCCCATATGCCGTCCGTCGATCTCTTCCGCTAGATTCAGAAGAGCGTCCTAAAATTTGTTGTTCTCTTAAATAATAAACCCGGGGATAAATACATGTATACTGTATGTATGTACCATGTATGTAGAAGTGATACTGCGACGGAAGGAAGTTTCTCTTCGCAGCTGTGTAGCAGCAGCCGCCGGTAAATCACGGCTCATCGGATTTTCTTGGATACATTTGCTTATCTGCTAAAACATCGCCGATATTAAGCATACCTTCATTTAACTTTGAGGTAACTAGATTGACAGTAACGTAGTCATATAAGTAGAGCGCTACTCAATCCCAAATGGCCGTGTGCAGTGGCGTTGATGTTAAATAACGTAAGCCTAACGATGCCCAAGGTCGAGTAGAGCCCGGCCTCCGCGCTTGCCGCTGGCCCCGTTGCGGTAAGCTCGCAGCATCTGGCGCTGCAGACATTACGAGCTTGACTGATTTCATAATGCGGTTGAACCCGGACCATTTTCGGCGTTCCGTTGAATAACACACCGCGTAAAGGGGCTGCATGGATGGCTTGAATGGATGGAATATATGAGCGTTCCCTTTAGCTGACATGCTCAATTTTCTCCCTATAACTTAATTATTGTTTTAGATTGGTTAACTATACCATTATTTTATTTATTAAATTGTTGTTTCTACATTACTAACATTATGTCACTTCTCTGTTTTTAAGCCACCAATCTTTCAGTCGTTTTTTGCTAGTTTCCACCGCCGGTTTATTCACCCGGCCACTGGTATCTCAAAACCCCAGAGCTTCAGGAACAGTGGCTGCGCCTGCATCAACTTCCGGATGGATACCATTACATTCGAGTATAATATGGTCAATGGTTTCACTGGAGTTCCCACATACAGCACATGCGTCACCTTCATTGTTAAATTTCTTTTAGTATCTGCGTGTTCTAAGGCACCCTGATCTAGCTTCAAAAAGTAGGGCACTGCCCCTTCAGTTATCAAAGAAAGCTTCCGTCCTGATCTGCTTTTTCCACTTTCGGTATAATTCCACACTCGGTTTCTTTTCCATCGAATTTATCCAATGTTTACCTTCTGTGTTTTTCACTTGTTGCTTAACGCTCTTTATTTCTCCGTCCTTGTGACTAGCATACTTACTAGTTAGTTTCCTAGTTCCTTTCCTCGATTGTGAGTCAACGCTTTTTAAGTATAGGTATTTAAATACTTTAGCTGCCCATCTGTTACTGTCCAATTTTCTGGGGCGTTCGAGGCGTTCCTCGTATAATATTTTATTCTGAGCTTCCCATGTTTCGAAAGATGCCCAGCACATATCTTCCTGTACCGCCTCATTTGGGGTTTTACCGTGGGCACGTAGTGCTAATCGTCAAACGGCTCTCTGATTTATTTCTAATGTGGGCTGTACCTCTGATTTTAGACACAAAACCGTATTTCCGAAATTAAGCCCGGGCTCCATAATTCTTTTTAGATACCCCTCAAAACATCATACCTGTTGTATGCCGACACTTCCCTATGCTTCATTATCCTGGCATTTATTCATGCTTTGGCCTTAAGTGATTGTTCATGCTTTCCAATCTATGCCAATCCTTCGTATATCCATACCCCTAGATATTTATATTCTGCTGCTCTGGGTATTTTATGGCCGTGTATTTATAACACAGGGATCAGCTGAGCCGTTGAAAATCACAAGACCCGACTTAACTGCGCTCAAACTGAAGCCTAGAGAGTCCCCTTCGTCTCCACAATACTTAACTAGAGTCTGAAATTCTTCCAGACTCTCAACTGAAAACATTTGTTAAATGTCCTTTAGCGTGTCTCCACTGCAGTGTATATGTATGTATGTATGTATGTATGTATGTATGTATGTATGTATGTAT
>JAJIZL010124266.1:246787-286109 GCA_023969395.1 Amblyomma maculatum | reverse complement strand
TGGAGCAGATAAGGATTCGGTGCCAGGCTAGCCTCCTGCCGCAAGCGGCGGAGACCCACCTGTACCAGCCCTATCAGCAGACCGCCGCCGCCAATGTGACGGTGGTCTAACGCCAGTTTCAAAAACATGGCATTGGCTCGACTCAGCTATGCCAAGGTATACGCAACGAGAGGTACTTTTCCCTGGCTGAGCTTGTTGTGGTCATGTATAGCATTGAGAGACGTTGGGCATACACATCTTTTATTAAGGCGAAAGACTTTAATGGCTCATGCTGTCGTGGACAAAGTGTGTCCCACTTTTGCGGCGTTCTGATTGGCCGAGGCGGGATGCCACACTTGAACGCGCGCCAAGGAACGCCACCCGACAGGATCGAGGGTACGTGCACTGTCCAAACACGCCGGAGAAAGTCTTATAGATACAGCGCCTTGCCTTTCCTGTAACCCAAATATGTAGCACTGCAACGAATTCCAGCAAGAGGCTAACGATGGGAGGCAAATTATAGGACAGGAAGGATACGCCTTCAGAGACCGTCTCATTTTAAGGCGAAAGCTTTTGATGGCTCATACCGTCGTGGAAAACGTGTGTCCCCTTTTGCGGCGGCAGTCGCGTGGCCGTATTTGGTGCACTTTCAAGTGTGGGGTTGCAGATGGCAGGAACGCTAGACAAGACGAAACTTCTGGAGGGAAGGCGCAGTACCTTTCACACTTTCTCTGACATGTATGCGTTTGGGTGGTGCGCCATCGCTCTTGTCGCGTGGCGTTCCTTGGCACACATCAAGTGTGGGGTTGCAGATGGCAGAAACGCTAGACAAGATAAGGCTTCTCGGGCTTTCGCCTTCAATACTTTAGTCGCTGAAGTCCCTCGTAACTTTTCATTTTGCTTGACAGAGCCCAAGACTGTCCGATGATCTGTGAAGTTGCATGCAGCGGTCTCAATTTTGTCCATACAGTATTTCGATTTGGTAGTCTCCAAACGCCAAGTCTCATGCATTGGATTGCTCATCGGTGTCAACTCCATTTCGTGCCACACTCTCTAGCACACACTACACATGCTTCCAAACGGATTGTTCACAAAGTCTGCTTCAAATGACCGGGTAATAATAATAATTGGTTCACAGGAAGGTAAAGGCGCAGTATCTGTCACACTTGTTTCTGTGGACACCTAAACCGGGCCGTAAAGGTAGGGAGGAAGGTGAGTGTTAAAGTGAAAGAGAGAAAGAGGAGCCGTAGTGGAGGGCTACAGACTAATTTCGACCACCTGGGGATCATTAAGGCGGACATATTACCGCTTCCCGATGGGGCTGTGGCAGGTAGGTAACCGCCGCTTGCGGCGGGGGCTGGCCTGTCCCTGAATTTTTATCTGTTGTAGGCCGTCATTGCACCCGCCACCGCTACGGGGGTGGTGGACGACGGCCGTTGTTGCGGCGCGCGTCTTTCTCCCCCCTTCTTTTTTTCTTGTCTATTTTCTCTTCTGTCTGCACGAGGCAGTGGAGGTGGCTAAGCTACAGAGCCAGTAGCAGGCCCGTGCATTTTCTTTGCTTTCTTCCTACAGCCACAACAACAACGCCGACATCGCACAGCCAGCGTCACCTAGAATTTGCACAGCCCACAGACGCCGCTTCGTTTCGCAGCCGCTGCGGTCGGGTTCGAACCCGGGTACTCCGGCACAGTAGTCGGGCGTCTTACCACTGCATTGCTTTCGCAATAAAAGAAGAGAGAGAGAAAGACGCGCGCCGCAACAACGGCCGTCATGCACCACCAACGCAGTGGCAGTTACAATGACGGCCTACAACAGATAAAATTCAGTGGCTGGGTAGCCCCCGCCGCAAGCGGCGTTGGCCTACTGTCCCAGCCCCGTAGGGCCAGGAATGCCACCATTCAGCACCTCGCTGGGCGATGTCAGCGCACGTTGACGGTCCCCAGGGGGGGAGGGGGGGTCGAAATTTACTCCGAAGCCCTCCACTACGGCTCTTCTTCCTCTCTTTCCACTTTCACTCCAACCTTCCTCCCTTCCTTTATGGTGCGGTTCAGGTGTCCAGAGAAACAAGTGTACAGATAATCCGCCTTTCCCGAGCCAACCAGTCAGTGTTAGAGGCAGTGTTTCTGCGTGTTAGCAAGTGCTACTGCTCGGCTCCCGGGATCAACCCGCTGTTCGGCAAGCCTACGAGATCTGCGAGGGAGAGGCGCTCGTCATACATGGCGGCCACATCGTGACTCTTCAGACGCTGGTCTGCGACAGTGCCTGGAGAACAATTTGGTGTTTATCTGACTCTCTCGTGTATTAGTGTCGTAAAGCTTCTGTGTTATTGAATTCTTTAGTTCGATGGAGGCGAAACGAAGAGGCGTCCATGTGCTGTGCGATGTCAGCGCACGTTAAAGATCCCCAGGTGGTCGAAATTACTCCGCAGTCCTCCACTACGGCTCCTCTTTCTCAGTCCCACTTTTCTCCCTTCCCTTACCGCGCGGTTGAGGTGTCCACGGAAACAAGTGAGACAGTTACCGCGCCTTTCCCTTCCTATAAATCAATCAATCACACCTCTTTAGTTACATGCTTGCATTGCGTTTTTGTGAACCTCTCGTCTGTGTATTCTGTTAGTGCATATTCCTCTATATCGTCTCTTGCTGTGTATAAAGTTTATTACTTCTGATTCCGACTTCCTCTGGCTTGAACCGGCGAAAGCTGGCGCACCAAACGGCCACCTCCTTCTGTCACTGCAAGCTAGTTGACTTCCGGCTGAGCTTGCCACGCAAGTCGAGGGCATCTCCTTTGAGACCGGGGCCCCTACCCCCAATCATTCTAAGGGTGTTAGCGGTGCGCACCAACAGTGGCGCACCGTTAATAACCTATAATTATAACAGGTGGCAGCATCTGAATTTTAAGGTCAGATCGTTTTCCACACTTATGCACGTGAAGGTGCATTGTGTGTATGCACCTCGTATAATGATTCCCTCAAATTTGGCATAGAAATTATAGTTGGTCCAACCTATTGTTTTGTACTCATTTGTTCGCTGTACTTTCCTGGCTCGGTTGGATGATTTCGAATATTCGCATCCCCTGCGATGGTATTGGAGCGTTTTAAAATCTTCAGCAAGGCAAATTCATCCGTGCCTCCTTTCTCACCGAATCTCTATGGGGTTGCTACAAACAAAACGAGATGGCGCCACAAGTGCCATAGACATTGCTCTGACAGTGTCACAGTGTTAACAAGTTAGTATAATGATCGGACGGTTGGGAGATTGGTGAAGCAGGACAATGGGGAAGGGAAATCGCAAAACCACGGGCTGATTCCTAAGGGAGGAGGAAAGGGGGATAACAGACTACAGGCAGCGGAAGCTGCCGCCCGGTACAAATGGTAGGGCCATCATCCATCCATCCATCCATCCATCCATCCATCCATCCATCCATCCGACTTGTTTCGCTTCTCTGTCACCGCGGAACCGCGGGACTGCCAAGCAAGTACCCCAAGCAAATAGATTATAAACATTCGATCAAACGGCGTTTAAGTGCAGAATTTGAGCTCGAATAATTGCATGGTTTAAATGGCACAGCCGTGCTAGTGGTTGCGTATAATTGCGCAACTCGGGACCTGCAGCTGCACATCAACATATGCGCTTGGAAGGAGAAGGACGGCAGAACTGTACGGGACAAACGCTGTATGCCTTTTCCAGTTGCCTTCAAATGTTAGGATACTACATTAACGGCCCAGCAGTCTTAATACAGAGTTTGGTTTTCTGATATATATCCAGATGCTAAAGTTCACTTCTAGATCTCAGAACGTCTCGAACTGATGGAATTACGAACCACTTTTGCAGGCTTATGTACAGTTAAGAAATGGTTTCAGCCCCGAAAGAATGTACCGGGGTTTGTGGAACCTTTTTCAAGCGCACATCCATGAGGCCGAAAACCGGTGACCAATTTTTACCAGTGGAGGCTTCGAACCTCGTCACGAACAGAGGCGCGGGCGAACACCTTCACGCTAGGCCACGGCCTATTGCCCCGAGATCAGACTTCATCGGCGGACAAGACTCGACTCTATGCACGTAAGCTCTCGGCTCTACCGCGGACATTCAGTGAATTTGGGGTGATACCGAAATCGACCCTTGACATTAGTTTGCCTCAGCCTTGAGACAGGACCTGATGCATACCACGTGATCACATATTATAAAAAGCAAGGAGAAAAAATAAAATAAAATAAATAGAAAAACAATATATGCCCTTAACGGTGATTTTTCATGAGCTAACACCCAAGGAGGTTTTTTTTTTTTTTTTTTTGAAAAAAAAAACACAGCTGGAGAGCGGAGGAGAAGCCGCGCGGCCACGTTGTCATTGGCAAGAATCGGAAGCCGCATCCCGACCGCCGCGCTTGATGCCTTTAATCGTTGTGGTGATCATTGGTGGTACAGTTACTAATTAATAGAGGTTACATTGTAGAGATAATGAATACAAATAATAACAATTATGACTCATCATTACTGCTAATGCCGACAAAAGAACCAAAAGTATGTCAAACGACGACTTGGAATGACCGCGACTGATTGGAAACGAGTAAACATACTTAGCGATCAGTGGTAGCGACTACAATGATCAACTATTAATGACCGGTCAAAGCAAACCGCCGTGAAATGCGTCGAACATATATATTCATATCCCCGTCTTTTGACTGCCAGCCTTCCCGCCAGACAGCCCGCTCCCACATATTTCACACATTTGGGTCCTTGGGAAACCTGTTTAGCAAAAAGTCATGACCGTCAGATATTAAAGCTGAGGCAGACTACATGTTGTCAGCATGCGCCGCGACAGACAGATACGTTTTCAATATGTTCAAAAATTGGTATTTACAAGTGAAACGTAATACCGGAACCCTTTTTCGCTAGATTTGTACAGCCGTACACAACGCGCGAAGCAACCATTTTTTACTGCAACATCCAGAAGCCACGAAGTCACCACGCCAACTACGCACCACAACGAACAATGAGTTTTTTTTTTTTTTTTTCAAACCTCCTTGCTAACATCTAACACACCTAACACTAGCACCTGCTAGCACTCGATATGTTCGGCGGCCGTGGTTCGGCTGGTTCGTTCGGCAGCCTCGGCAGCATCGAATGGCTTGAAATTTTCTCCGCTAGCTAAGTGAGCTAAGCACTCGGAGCTGTTTCACAAAAATAAAGTGTGAAACCTCCTCATTTGAAGCCCTGCGTCCGAGTTTAATTTGAAGTTACATTATATTCGAATTTACCATACTTTATTTCACCATGTGTTCCATGAATGTGTAGATGAATGTGTTCAGCGTTGACGGCGTTCGGCAGTGTGGCGCTGGCTATCCTTCTGTAGCTGTCATCATCAGCAGCTTCTTGTTGAGCCAACCAGCCCCGCAAAATCAGAGAGAAGAGCGTGCGTGTGTATGTGTGCGAGCGAGTGAGTGCGTGTTTTCGCAAAAGTGTGTAGTACGAGTTTGTAATATGCGCGAATCGTGAGAGACAAGTGCCACAGCGGGAGCGTGCCTTAGGTTTTCGCCGCCCTCGATACTGCCCTAAAAGCGGGGGTTATGTTTGCACTCACGTTGGTCCGCCAGTAAGTATCGCCTACCGCACGTTGCTGCTGCCGCTTTGGGCGCCCCTTCAAAAACCTTTGCACGTCTTTCTAGTCCGCCACATATGCATTTCAGTAAACGCCGCAGAAGCCCACCGCTACGGAATAGATCTACGGGCAGCATGAAAATAAGGCCTCGCCTGTAAGCAAGGTCCGCTCTCGGCTGTGCGGCAATGTTTGTTTGTGCTGGCAAAGGGGGCCGGCGTTGTGAATCGGGCCTGAAAAGGCGAAGCCTTACATCGCTATCGTGCGGGGTTTCTTTTTAGAGAGACTAGGGATATGTAGATGAGCTTCCAGCTCATTCTACTGTCGCCGGTGGTTGTTTGGGTGGTTTGTTTTTGAGCGAAAAAAAAAAAATAATATGTGTGCCTTGTCGAGTGCAGCGTCGCTGGAGTATTCGCCATCAACTTTCTCAACTCGCTCGTGACCGATGGTATGTTTATATAGCTTTGCGCCCGACCCAAACCGTCAATGCACGGATGCATTTAACCAGCGTGTTTATCCAAAGCGTGAATGATGCGTGCATTGGAGCCACGGAGGCAGCGAAATCCGCAGGCTTGGAACAGTTGCTAGCCGCTGACGCGCTGCGATTGTGTCTAGATGCGGCAAAGTAGAAACAAAACGAGCCCGGCACAAAACAAAAGCTCCCGGCGCCGGGCTGCTCGCATGTGAACGTCTGCCGCCTTTCCTGCTGTGGTGCAGTGTTTCGCTGATCGCATTTCTTTCGCCCGTCGTTCTTACCTTCCTTTCAGTGGGGAGACACTGCACAACAAAGACAACGTTATTCAAGGTGAGAACTGCGCAATTCTTGCTGATGTTTTCTCGACAACTTGCGTTCGTTAATTTTTATCTACTTTTCGTCTGGCACTCTGACCACCGTCAGAACCGTCGCCGACTTGCTGAAGTCATGTACACACCTCCGAGAAAGAACGAAAGTGTGTATATGACCAGCCATAAAGAATGGTGTGCTATATGCTGTACTTCTTAGTTAAGTAATCGGTCCTGTTGCTGTTTTAAAAGTGTTAACTTGGAATTTTTCTTGTAAGACATTCAGTGTGTTCTAGCCAGCCACTCTAAAAGACATCTTTTTATTGCTGGGAAAGTCCACGTATCCATGTATGCCAACATTTGCCTTGTCAACGTTTCTTACGCTTAGCAACATACTAGTTAAACTTCTCTGTTCTTAAACTGTGCCTTCAGTTTGTTTTGAACTGGACTGTAGCTGCCATTTATAAGTACTTCAATTATCCATAATACATACTCGGAAATGTATGTTGACATGGCAGTGTGTAACACAAAACCTTTTCCTCTGAGCTGAAATTGTTCACACTGGTATACATTTTCTTTGCAGGTTGCTTTGTTGCCTTAGCCAATTTGACATGCAATTGCGGTGTTCTAGAGTGCATGTTTTGCAGCTAACATTTTTAAACTTGAACTGTGCATTATTTTTGTTTTTTTGTATCAGGCTTTAAACTTCAAGGTGCTTTCTGTGCAGCTCTTAACCTCTCAATGCTTGGAGAGGTTTAAAATATTGTTAAAGGCTTCAAGCTTTTTTTATTTTTCAAACATTTCGAATTTATGATTGCACTATCATTCTTTAATACATCGGAAGGTGCCTAACGAACTGTGCTATGGATACATGCTATGGATAAGGCCAAGTTTTACATAAAGGAAAGGAAAAATTGGTTAAATTTCTTACTGGCTTTTTTATATGAACAAGTATTAATGACGGAGTATGGAAGTAATAGGCAATAGCTAAGTATGTCAGAAGTATATTACAGCAAGAAGCATTAAAGGTCCCATTGTTTAGAAAAGCTGGCATTTGCGTTATCGGCATTCTGGGAAAAAGGTCACGAGCTTGCCTGTGGTAGGTGCGCTTGGCGGGTGACATTTGGTTTGTGGGTTGTATAGCGTCAGAAGACTGCACCGCAGGAACAAATAGTCAGAACCTACCCGCTGGGAATTGAATAGCTGGGAATTGAATTCTATACCTTTGAATCTAAAAAAAATCAAGCAGATTTTCAGAAAAGATACTCTACTATCAATCATATTCATACCATCGACCAGGTGATAGAAAAATGCTCGGGATATAACGAGCCCTTATACATAGCATTCATTGATTACGAAAAAGCATTTGACTCAGTAGAAACCTCGGCAGTCATGCAGGCATTGCAAAATCAGGTTGTAGATTTGTGAAAGTGCTGAAATATATATATATAGGGGTGCACAGCAACCATAGGTCTGCATAAATAAAGTAACAAAATTCCTATAAAGAAAGGTGTTAGGCAAGGAGACAGAATCTCCCCTGTACTATTCACAGCTTGCTTAGAAGAAGTATTCAGAGACTTGGAATGGGAGTACTTAGGGATAAGAGTAGATGGAGAATACCTCAGTAATCTGCGATTTGTTGATGACATTGCCTTGCTAAGTAACTCAGGGGATGAATTGCAAAGAATGATTGATGACCTAGACAGGAAAAGTAGAAAGGTAGGCTTGAAAATCAATATGCAGAAGACAAAAGTAATGTTCAGCAGCCTCGGGAAGGACCAGCAGTTTACGTTAGGTAGTGAAGCACTGCAAGTAGTAGGCAAATATGTCTACTTAGGACAGGTAGTAACCGCAGATCCGGACCATGAAAGGGAAATAACAAGGCGAATAAGACTGGGATGGAGCGCATTTGGCAAGCACTCCCAGATTATGACTAGCAGCTTACCGGTATCGCTCAAGAGGGAAGTATACAACAGTTGCATCTTACCTGCACTTACCTATGGGGCTGAAACGTGGAGGCTAACCAAGAGGGTTCTACTTAAGTTAGGACAACACAGAGGGCTATGGAAAGAAAAATGGTATGGATAGCGTTAAGAGATAGGAAACGTGCTCAAGTCACTGACATTCTAGTGGAAATCAAGAAAAAGAAATGGGCATGAGCAGGACATGTAGCACGAAGAAAGGATAACCGATGGTTGCTTAGGGCAACAAACTGGATTCTAAGGGAAGGAAAGCGTAGCAGGGGGTGGCAGAAAGTTAGGTGGGTGGTTGAGGTTCAGAAGTTCGCAGGGGTCAAGTGGATGCAGCTCGCACAGGACCGGGTTAATTGAAGGAATGTGGGGGAGGCCTTCGCCCTGCAGTGGGTATAGTCAGACTGAGGATGATGATGATGATGACCCTTGGATCTCGGGTTAGTCATGCTACTCCTATGCCATACAGGCATATTTGTACGTGCTAGTTAAAGCAAGGTTTCATATCTGTGTTGAGTGTTCTTCCACACAATGGGTAGCTCAGGATTCTATGCAAATGAGTATGGCTGAGGTAATAGGAGCACAATTATGGGATTAGCAGTTAAGTTAGTGGTAAAGTGCATGTATGTGAATGAAGATCCACATGGGAAACTGTAGACCGGAGCCAACAGTGCTCTCAGGTGATTCCCTTAAAGGTGGAGATTAAGAACAGGAATGGCATGAGTCACTTTGATAACACTTCAAAAGAGTTAAACAACGAATTTAGCTTTAGTGGTTTTCCTCAGATGTATTAATTACATTGTTTTGTCTGACATTAGGTAGCTGATTTCGAAACAAGGACATTTGCCTCTGTCCGATTGTTTGTGCGGTTCCTTACGATGTCCCACCAAGTAATCGGCAAAATAGGCTGTAAACATTTTTCATGTACTGTGTTATGTCACTGACAGTTCCCTCTGTCCAATTCAACTAGCCGTTTTTATATACGGTTTGGCTTATGGGGTTTAGCGTCCCAAAGTGTGACTCAGGTTATGAGAGACGTATTTATATGTACAACTGCAAAATAAAACGTAAACTCAGTAGTTTCACATGAGGCAATGGTTTGGCGAAGCAGATGTATTGCAGTCAGCTGATTGGTCTATAATTTTTCAGGTCCTCAGCATCCCCTTTCTTATGAATTCTTATAATGTTTGCATTCTTCCATGATTCCGGTACCGTCGATGTCGGCAGGCATTTCATATACAGGGTAACCAGTTCCTTTAGCACAATATCCCCCCCATCCTTCAACAAATCTGTAGTTACCTGATCCTCCCCAGCTGCTTTCCCCCTTTTCATAGCTCCTAAAGCTTTCTCAAAGTCTTCCTTGGTTACTGGCAGAACGTCTGATTGTTCTTCACTACTGCAAATCTCATTATTTTCCTGAGTACTTCAGCCTTTTATAGGTCAGGATAATACTCCTCAGCTTTGTTGACTGTCTTATCGATATTAGTAATGATATTGCCCACCTTGTCCCTTAACGCATGCATCTGGTTTTTTCCTATGCCTAATTTCCTCTTCATTTCTTTAAAGCTGCGACCTTTCTTTAGAGCATGCTTAATTTTCTCCATGTTATACTTCTTTATGTAGGACACTTTACACCTATTGATTAGCTTTGACAGCTCTGCCAGCTCTATCCTGTTTGTTGGGTTGGAAGCTTTCATTCTTTGGCATTTCTTAATCAAATCTTTTTTCTGCTTGGATAATTTACTCTCTTAAGTATCCTACTTGATGAAATGATATCCCTGAAAGTACTGTTTATTGCTTCTACACCAAGGTGCCTTCCTCCGTTAAAGTTGAATATATGTTCTGTAGCAAGATCCTGAACTTTTTCTGCCTTCTCTCTCACCGTTAATTCGCTGATGGACTTCTCCCTTAATCTGTTTCGTTCCCTCTTCAAATGTAGACTATTTCGGAACCTACCATCCTGCAGTCACTGCACCGCACGTTTCTGGTTACCTCTACATCCTGCGAAATGCCGGGTTTTGAACGCAGTATCAAGTCAATTTCATTTTTAGTCTCCCCATTAGGGTTTTTCCATATCCATTTTCGTTTCTTCCGTTGGCTGAAGAAGGTATTAATGATTCTTATGGTATTGCGCTCTTCAAACTCAACTAGTAACTCCCCCCTGCTATTCCTACCACTGCCTGGTCCCTTGCCTGCTTTTTGCAGTAAGGTGATACAGCATCGGTAACATTGCTGATAATTGGTAGTGATTGGCCGGATTTGCTGACAGTAATAAGAGTGGAGCAGAAAGTAACGTGATGTCACTGCATGAACGTAGTCAGAATGGATCGGAGAACCAGCTCTTACTAATTAAAGAAATTTGATTGAGTTGTTGTTAGTGCTCCTTTAAACTATCTGTATCCTCAAAAAACTGCCAAGTTGCCGTGTCGTGAATGTTAGTGTGCTAGTTCTTGCGTGTCGAATAATATTCCCTAGCTGACCATTGTGCTACTGCTGCCGACGTGACAAGTGGTTATCTTTCGTAACTAGCCCGAGACTGGTGAAGCTGTCGGCAACAGTGCCATTGTGCAGCTGCTTCGTTGCGTCACCTGACTTGATGTGTGGTTTCATTGTTGGGGAGCGCACAACTGGCTGGTTAGCATCTGTTAAGGCCCCGAGAGTGAGTCACTTTTTGTCCGGCTTGCGCCTATAGTTTTACACTGACACGAGAGCACTAGTTTTGTTCTTCGCACCTCTGAAAAATGCAGCCGGCGACCAATCATTAAATTGCAGTCATGTGTTCACTCAAATGCTGGAGGACAAGAGAGGTGGGGGAGGGGATTTCATACCTCATCCAGCTCTTTTGTTCTGTTGAAAGATTAAGTTTACTGGTAGTGGTGAGTTCAATTGAATAAAATTTAAAATTAGAGCATTACTTTTCTTCTTGTCCATTAAAATTCACGACATCAAAACAAAAAAAAACTCATCAGTGTGTGGAAGTTGAGGACAACTTAGGCTGGCATCAGGGATGTGTGCTCAAGACAGGCTTTCACTTCGTCATAGTTTTCTTGCGAAAATGGCCAATAGCAATGTGATTTAACTTTGTTGCTGGCTCGCTGATCACTTAATCAAACCGAGATGAGTTTTGCAACATAACTGAATGTCTGTTTATCACGATCATTGCCACTTGCCTGAAAAATAAACTCATCATGTCTGAGATAGTTTAGCTGTTTACGAAGACAATCGCGATAGGTTTTGTGGGAGCATATGAGTAGTGTCAGCTGTAATGGTACTTGATTTCGTCTGGCTCGTTCTGATAGGTCAGGCCTGTTGAGTGCTATTTTGTGTTTAAACCGTATTATCTTGGAAATTGTACAGGCCAACATATATTTTTGTATTACACCATTCTGTATACTTTAAGCGGACACTGTGGAAAATGTGGGAATAGGTTGCCATTTTCTAATAACAAACAGGCTGTACTTCCAGCGAACTTAATCCTTTGCGGACAGTTTTGATATTTTTAGATTAACTCGAGTTTTGATGGTCACGGTGGTAGGGAACCCCCCTGGTACTCGTGGCTGGCAAATTTCTGGACGCCCATTTGAATTTGTGGCATTGCAGATGCTTCCACGTTTGGTGATCTCCTGGCTGTCATTATCTGCTTGATCTGTCAAGCAAACGTGTCGTGACAGCCCTGGAGACTTAAGTTGACAGGGTAGCTGCGAAAGGAAGGGGAGAACGACATCCGGAGGCCTGTCTCCTTGGCTTGAGCAATGGCCTCCACTTGAGCTCTGTTGAATTCTCATCTGATCTATGCTTTAGCAATAAATCCCAGCCTGTAACAATGTGTCAAAAAGAGCTTTAGTGGGAATGTAGCCTTCAGCAAAATGTTTCTGATCGGTTTTGCACAAAACTTTAAGGTCTTATAGGAAATAGTATTATTACTACTCTTAAAAAATTTCCTATTTATATCTCAACAAAAAATTTTTCTACAAAATATTTCTGAAATCTTGTGAAAAGCCGGAGTTAACAATCTATGGCTTAGGGCTGGTTCAGTATTCCTTGCTTTTCTACAGGCAAGCTACAGGTAAAGGCATTTTTCTTTTCCAAGAGAGTTTTCATTTTTGAATTCTAATTTTTGCAATGCAATTTCTGTAAACTTGTCTAGACTGAGAAGGAAATTTCATACCAGTTATTGAAAACTAGGAAACTTGAAAAACAAAGACTGTCTTCACGTGGGTGCAGATGCTTTGGATCGATCCAGGAGTGCAAGAAAACAAATGGGCTCAAAATACTTAAAGCAGTTGTGAAGAAACCTCTGTCACATGCTGATCATATATTCAAAGAAACAGGGATAGAGAAAAACACGAACTGTTTAAGTGTTTCTTCAGATATGCGTATCTGACTTTACAAAAAATTTTCTTTAGTGGATTTACAGCAATGAAAGTACTGGACTGCATAGAGAGTGAAGCATACAAGTGAATCAATTTCTTTCGACCATTTTTTATGATGTCAAAGCAACTTCCCACTTAATTGGAATGGACAAAGAAGATGTTACTGGGACCATGAGTGCCACTGATAGCTTCTGCTGTGTGGTAACACTACTTTGAACTATAAGAAAAGGGCGATGTCAAAAGTGGCGACCTTGTGAAGGTCCTTGCCTGTGAAACAGAAAGATGCCGCTGTAGTGCTGTAGACCAGCTGGCCAGCATAGCTCAGTTTTGCAGTGGTCACGAAACGTTAGGCGCAACAGTGTTATTTGCAGCTGTAGACCAAAGTATGGGGTGCTTTGCTCTTAAAGTTAAAGTTAAGTAGTGTTCTGTTAGTGGAAGCGTGCTATTGTTATCTTTTGTCATACTGAGTTGCATAGTGTAGCCGACCTAGTTGAGCCATGTACCATTCTCTTATAGACCGTCTCATGCAAAGCGTAGTTTGTTGCAAGCGTGCAGTGATAACACAGTAGTTAGCAGTGCGTTGAGTGTCTGTTATCATTTCTTATTGCTGTCCACTTTGCAATGCCACCTACTGCGCACATTGACTGCATTTAGTCCCCTCGCAATTGTTTCGAGCGTTGTTATTTTGCAACAGCCTCGGAAGAGCCTTCAATTGCTTTTACATATGCTGCTGGTGAACCCTTCATGTCGTTGCTTCTTGTCCTTTAATGTGAAAACGAGTATGGTTCCTCGAGAAATGGTGAAATTGCGAGAATGACAGCTGACTGTGTAATAAAACAAACTGCAATGGGCAGCTGGATTGTGGTCAGTACCACGTAAAAGGGGGGGCGGGGAGCTCTAGGAACGTTAGAAGCCATGAAGCATTGCAGGCAACCCTATAGTTTTACTGAAGTTTTACAGGGGTACAGCTTGAAAAGCCCTAGTGTATGATGGGGCAAATCCTGTAATTTCCTGAAGGCATTTTAAATACACACTGCAGCACACTGCCTTACTGAGGGAAGTTGCAAGGGCTGTTCGTGCTGATTTGTATCAAGTTGTCAGCATTTTTGTTCTTTTTTTCACTTGAAAGTGATGCAGTTCAAATACTGCCAAACTGTTATCATTGCATCCTTTCCGTTCCTGTCATTTCTTCCTTGTTTCATGCTTTTTTATTCATGCACCTGCCTGCTCCTGTGCATGAACCTGAAGAAACGGTCACAGGGAATAAAATATGCTGGCAGTAAAAGTTTATAAATGACAAGTGCATTAATTTAGTGGGTCGAGGCTTGCTCGTAGATACTCACGCAGTTTATTTCCAGCAACCAGACCTTGCTTTGTCGTGCAGGTCAGCTGGACGTGCCGCTGTCGACCATCGGCCTGGAGCAGGCCGAGCTGCTTGGCAAGCACCTGCAACAGCAGAAGTTCACCCACGTCTACAGCAGCGACCTGTCACGTGCCAAACAGGTGTGCATCCTCCCCTACATGTTCTCACACAACCCAAAAAGCAAAGGCGCCGCCCTGTTGAAAGCACCGATTACAGCCCTCAAGTGCTCTCGTAACCTCGTGATGGTGGCCGTATCACGTACAGCACAGATACTTGAAATTTCGTCGGAGCATGAACCTGGGCTCGTTGGTTTTAGCTTGGCATGACTCAAAATATGCACACAGAATAGGACAGAAGGAAAGGACATAACATGAGTGCTACCATTAACTGATGTTCTGTCACATGCGGAGTGATGCGAAAAGACAAAGCACATCAACCAAGCGCGCACACCTTGGTCACCACTTACTTCACCTGGCATAACTTCTGTGCGCTGATGCTTGACGTTTTCGAATTGGGATGTGGGCGTGGTGACTGTGCCTCTTTTTCCTTTTGTATCGATTCGCATGGAATAGAACGTCAGTTTTTGGCAGTGGCCATGTCTTGTCTCTTCCTCCCGTCCTGTTCTGTGTGCGATTCTCAGTTGTGCTAAACCAGAAATTCGTTCAGTCTTTGTGAGTTATATCAATTTCTTACATTAGTAAGGAAACGACCTTTTCTGGCATACTTCTTTCAGGGGATAAGTGGAAAGTGCAAGCCACCAGAGAGCCAAGTGGGGTGGTGGAACAGTTTTGTATTTTGCAGTGGATGTTGTATGCCGGAACATGGATGCTTTCTTTTTATTTATTTTCTGTCTGAAAAAAGGGAGGGACGATTACAAAATGTGGTTCTGAAAGTGACTGTCGGACGCATGTATTATGTAGGAGATAAACACCAGTCCGCATGCATGACATATACCAAGCTGTCACAAGTAAGCCGATAATTTGCAACTGATATTTTCAATTCCCATTCTCATTGTGGCACCCGTCTACACTGGCCTCTAGGGTTGAAATCCACCTTTGAAGATCATAAGGCACACACGACATCGGCATTTAAAAGGTCTGTCATCAGCTGTCGGAAAACTGCTATGTTGTCTGTAGATGAAGCAGGCAGGTATGTCACCCCCTCCATTAAAACAAGCACACAACAAGCCAGGTTCCTGAATGACGGACTCTTGGAAGTGGAGGGTGGCCCTGGTTTGTGGGTGTATTTTTTTTCTAATCTCTGTTGTGCAAGTTGAGAGGGAAAGCATAGCAGTTATTTTTGGTCAGGCATGTGTTAAGGGCTACATGTGCTGGATAGAAAACATTTGCAGGAAGGTGGTATACAATTTAGTATCTGACCATATTTTGGCTTTTCTTATGCCTTGTGGGCACCATTTCAGTGCCCTATTTAAGAGTTTAATCATTTTAATTAGCAACTCATCATAATCGTGGCAGTAAACTTCCTTTTGCCTTTTTGCAGTTTAGACTGCTAAGACGAAGTACTAATGTTTATCATCTTTACCTGGCATTTTGTTGCCTAGGCATTACACTCTTAACAAAGCCAAACTTGCTTGCATGATCAGTGGTTCCACGCTGTATTATCTCCCCTCCCTCATCTTCAAGAACTTTTAAATACCATTCTTCCTGTTGCTCCTTTATGTAGTCAAACTTTCCACTTGTATCATCAGTTGTGTGCAAGTTCTATCATTGCGCAGCTGCTATAGCTACGACAGAAATCAGGGATTAATGGTGTGCCGCCAAGTGACTGTTCACTTCCACATTTTGATCACATTGCACATATTGAACGCTCGAAATCTAGTTGCTTCAGTTTGCGGGTGCCTTTCTTTAGCTTCTGGAAATGGCAGATACTATGTATACGTATCAGTTTTGGCTAATTACTTTTTCTTTGAATATTTGTGTTTGGTTAGGAAAATTCCACATTCATGCACTTATGCCTGTCTTTTTCAACATGATAGCGTTAAAGGCCCCATTTACCAGAAAAATCCAGTTTCGGCGTTGAGAGCGAAAAATCAAAGGTGTGCTTCTGACAGGTGCTAGTTGCCAGGTGCTAGTTGCCAGGTGATGTGACTGTGCAATGACTTGCCGTCGGGTTGCGTGACGTCCCGAGACCACGCGATGTGGCTGAGTCTGCAAGCGCCACCAGGACGAGCTTCACCTTTGAGATAGGAGGGTGACAAGAATGCAGCCTTCCAGGGCTCCTGGATCTCTAGTTAGACATGCTGCCCCCAGGCCTCGCAGGCACATTCGTATACAGATTGGTTAACCCTTTCGCTGTCGGCCAATGGCCGTGACGCAGCCCCAGTGTCTGCCTGGTTTCAGGGAATGAGCATAGCTATATATGTTTGATTATGACTGCTATGCAAATAACGTAGTCAACGGAATATGCACATTTCAGTGTTCTGCAGGTGTTGTTAATTAGGATCATCATTATTAACCTAATTATAAATTAGATAAATGAGGATAATATAAGGAAAAATCTGCTCTTTAGAGACCGAATCCGAGCTCGACTCGTGTTTATAATCAAAAGAGCCATCGCTCCAGTCCGCAGTCGAAGTTCCCGCTCAATCAGCCATCCAAAAGTAACCGCGCGCACTGAGGGCCCACTTTCAGTGACCCACACAACAGAAATAAGTGGTACGTTGTGAAATCAAAGTGACAGAGGGAGATGGAAAGAGGCTAAAACAGCCTCCTTTGCTGCTGCTAGCCGTAAGCAAGGGCGCAGCAAGAGAGAGCGAAAGCAGCAGCGATCGGGTCATGTCGGCCTATTGGGAAAGCAACGACGCGAGCCCCTGAATGTGACACATCGTAGCAGACACGCCAACAGAATAAAAATAAAAACCTACAAACCTGCGGCAGTTGGCAGAACTACCCTTGAACCCGTAACCGCACGCACACGCCGCGAAACGCGCATGGAGCGATCGTGCCCTCCAGCAAAGAAGGTGGCGGGGGTGGGCGCGGTCGCTCCATACTCTTCAGTATATACGTACCAATGCAACGCGGGTGGAAAATACGAACTTTTAGAAAGGTTGGACAGATGGCGCAGCCTTTCCAAGCGCACCAGCTTCGCGCTCAGGCGCAAAGTTTTGAATGCACGATAGAGAATGTACCGGTACGTTCTTGACAGCGAAAGGATTAATGTGGGGCCTCATGTCTATGCCAGTTGGTTTTTCAGACAGTGTGACGTCTTACGACTGTATGGTATAAGTATGTGTGAGATAATAGAGGCACAGATTGAAAGATTAGTGAATAAGCGAGAAGCAAAGTGCACGTATGCGAGCAAAGATCCTCAGTGGAAGCCGGCAGACAGGAGCCGGTAATGCTGTCGCGTCGTAGCCATAAAGTTGGAGTTTCAGTGTCCCACAAATTTAACTATGTGTCCTCCAGTGGTGCCACTGGGTAAAAAGAATGTGCTGTGTTAGAAGCCAATCTGTGGAGCAAGGCCATTCATGGGGATAGTTGCTGATGTTTCATTTCCCTGAAACCGTATCTAAGCTTCACCCACTTGGTGTGCATTTTCGTTTTCGTCTCCAGACAGCCCTGTCCATCTTGGAGAAGAACCAGGTGACGCCCGGTCCCATTGTTGAAGACCAGCGGCTCCGGGAACGGGTGAGGGCTCTGTTCTGAGAGACTGGGTGTCTGAAGTAAAGCTTTGTGAGGAGAGCTACAAGGTAGTTCCAGAGTTGGGTGCAGTGTGTTTTGTGGTCATCATATACCTGTGACATCATTCAGGCAACTAAACTTCGCACAAATGGTAACTGGTATCCTGGGCAAATGGGAGTCATGTAAGCACCAAGGATGTTTTATTGAGTTTATTTCTTGCTGCCTTTTGCATCGGATGAGTATCCCCTATATGTAGCTTAACACTGTCCTGTCCGTGCCTATTCCCATAGATAGCCCACTATCGATGGTTTGACTATTTGAATTTTCCCGCTTTCAAAGCACTCCTTTACAAGTGGTGTCATCCAATGGGAAATAGCGAAACCCTTCTTTCAATTTTGCGTTTGATGTAATTTTTCCGCCGTGCCGCGCCCGTCCAGATGGTCTCCAGAGTCAGGTGATTGACGCTCCTTGTTTACATCATGGCGTCGACGTCGCGCGCTCCTGCTGCGCGAAAACGGGCGTTTCCGTGAAAGTTGACTCATCAGAAAGCTCGTTTTTGGATGCGAACAGCAGCGGTGATGACTCAGAAGACGAATTCAGCTCTTCGGACTTTAGCACTGACAGCTAAACTGCGTCAAACCGACCCGGAACGTCGACAGCCATGTCTCAATAAGTTTCGCATTCGCTCCCCCGAAATTTCCACTTTTGCTGCGCGCTGATTGGAAGAGATCACTGTTCTGAAGGTCACAACTGTTATCTTCAGGGTGACGTCTTTTGGGTAGTATTACTTGCCGCCGGCAGCGCAGGGAGTTGTGTTTTCCGCTAGAAGACAGCCAGGGGTCGACCTCGTCTACTGTTTTCTTTCCTAACTCGGCGAATACTGTGCACAGAAAGCTAGAATTTGCTGCAATATTGCATTGGTTCCTGTTGTAAAAAACTATAAAACCATGTTTCATGCTCACCGCACGAGAATCTGCAGCAAATGCATTTTAGTTATTTTCTTAACTCATTCTTATTCACCCTAGATGGCTCTTCTGAGAATATGCAGTTGCTAATTTCTTGTTGCTAGTGAGTCGTTAAATTCCCGAATGCTTAACACAAGCTACAAATTTTTAACAAGTCTTGCTGAAAGCTCGCTCTGGCTCTTCAGTGTTGTATCACACAGGCCAAAATGCTCAACTGCCTCAAGGCTTCTCTTTCCATCGTTCTCCTGTGCTGTGTTCATTCAGGATGAGGGAGGCTTAAATGTTGCAATTTCTCTCTGCAGCAGCACCGTGTTTCACCCATCATCGAAAAAAAAAAAATCTTTCAGATAAACTGCCTCCTAGTAGGTTAACTAACTTGAAAACTTCCTTGATGTCCCTGATAAATGCGAATTTCTCTGCAGTAAATTCATCTTTTTGCCACTGGATGAGCATCAATTTGCCAAGAAAGCCATAGAAAAACTAAAAAATTGCATGAAATTTTTCTTGGTTTTGCTGTGGCCCTTTGAGAATCAAAGCGAAATATACTAGAGTGGGCCTCTGTGCATGCCCATTTAGGCTCATGTTGGATCTTGGGCTTTCTGTTTTGCAACCTTCGAATTTAATGCTGTGAGCCTTGGCGAAAAAAATTGCGCGTCACATTATTAGATGGTAAGAGAGGAGATTTTTCAAAGAACAAACACTAGTTAATCATATCCTAGTTAAGAGCAAGAACATCTAACATAAAGGCACAGTAGCCAATGGATGTTATACGTAACAGGCTGGATACCCAGGGAAGTAAGGCAAGTATAGCAGGGAGTGACAGAAAGTTAGGTGGGCGGGTGAGGTTAAGAAGCTTGTGGAGTTAAGGTGGTTGTTGCTTGCACAGGGCCGGGTTAGTAGGAGAGATATGAAGCAGTCTTCCTGCAAAGGACTTCGTAGGATTGATGACGATGATCACCGACGAGCACGAAGCTCTGCTGCATTGCTGTGGCACGCCTTTGGGCAGCTTGCCGCTAATCAGATGAACTTCATCGCCATGATCACGCAGTTTCGGTGCATTTTGTTCCAGGACCTATTGCCTTTCTGAAATATACCAGTATTGAACCAACTGGTGTCAGTAGGCCAAGCAGAGCACTAACCGAGGGCGTTGTGACTTATCTTACGTGCAGAAATTTGGCTCTGTGGAAGGCCGCAGCTTCTGCTACCTGAAAGAGGCCTCAAACAAGGCCAACCAGTCGGTGGGCTCCTACACACCACCGGGTGCCGAGACACTCGCTCAGGTGGGTCCTGCATGTCTCACTACTCACTCACAGATGATTAGTTACTTAGTTAGTTAGCTAGTTATATGGGGTTTTGTGGCGCATAAGCAACTCTGGCTATGATGCGCCAAACACAATAACTCATAGATGGACCTCTCAAGAGGGGCGTAGAGGAGGCAAATTGAAATTGCTCCACAATCTACAGGTTGGCATTTCTTAATGGTGAATTTTTTTACTGGGTATGGAGTACAGATGCCGAACAACTTCTCGCGCACTCTGGGGTCACAGAAACGGCATAGAAATCGGGTGGTCTGACAAGCCAGCTTTCGACCAAGGGATATTTACGTCAACTTCTCATTGCCAGCATGGTGGAGGAAATTGTCAGTAGTTTTGGGTGCATTCTGAAGCTTCTCATGACATTGGGTCTTGCCACGCCTTATGTGCAGAGAAAGCATCCCCATTTTTTGTGAGCAAGAGAGTGTAAACAAAGCATCTAGCACGCCTGCTCGCTCACTCGAGCATTCGTGGCATGATCTCCGGCTTCATGCTTTGCTGCATTCCAACACTACACAACAGCTGATAGCACAGGACGGGAAAGGCCGGCCAAAGGCAACCCCACCCTGATTATTAGTCTATCAGCGCGTTGTCAGGTGGACGTGGTATCGGCAGCCATTCGGCGGATATCGGCAGGTTTCGCTGGCACTGCGGGCCCGGGTTGCGTTGTTTTCTATCAACTGTTTTGAGCCTGTACTGGCACACTATGTAAGCCTGCCACCCTTTCGAATAAACATCACTTGAAGTCTGCGCTCGTTCCGTACTGTCTCCTCTCTTCTCGTGATCGTCTTTTTTTGCGCACATACCTTCCCATCACGAAGGAGTGGGGAAGTGATGGTCCTGCTAGCATTGCTGCACAGGTGGCTGCTTTTTCGTCTTTTTCATGAGCCATCTTGTCACATTTTTCCACTGTCTTCCCTAGTCATTGACTTCTGACGTCATTCCTCCAGTAAGCAGGTATTCATTTATCAGCACTTCTATGACATTATCCAGTGATTGGATTTTTCCCCTGTCAGCAGCAAGTAAGACTATGGTATTTGACTTTTTTTTTTTTCACTGGTAGCAGTCGTTATCAAATATAGTAAAAAAAGGTACTATTTGTATAATTCATAGTGAATGCCTGGTAGGCCTTGTACCAATGATCGGCGAAAAAGAATCTTTCTTTTTTTTTTTTCCAAGTATCTGTTTCTTTCGATCGCTGTGTTTCGTGAGGAAAAGGTTCTCTTTATTTTCAACTGCATATGCTACAAAATATTCTTGTACAATGACTCAGCACCAAAACGGACAGCACGCAGGAAGAGAGACGGGGCGTGCACAAACTTGCTGCTGTTTATCCACAGCGGATGTGAGTGATAACTAGGCAAGAGGATCAAGGCAGAGATGCACAACCATACATGCGCTCGAGTGGTATGCAAATTGGAGCAGAGATTGATGCCACACGTGTCTCACCGCATTCCATCTAAGAATGCTCTTTAGACGGGGTGCATCTACTATTACTGCTGCTTTGTTTGATATAGAATGCCTCGACCAGTTCATGGGCTGTCGTGTCTTTTTCTCCAGCATGAGTTTCACGCAAAAAAAAAAAATAACAGTCATAGGATTTTCTGTAACCGTGTTTTTGCTGTGCACAACTCATCGTTAAGAAAAAGCTATGCATAAGCTAGCCCAGCAAGAGATTCTTCTAAACTATTATTTTGTCTTTACTCACTTGTTCGAGATCTTGGTTTCCCTCAGGTTCGCTTCGCACATTTTCTCATCTTTTTCATTACAGGCTTTTGCAGTGGTGTGGTAGATCAGATCGTGTGCAATTCTGGTCTGCGAGGCAATGATTAATACTAAGTCAGGCAAATAGCCAATGTTTCGACCTCTTCGCCCACGAGTTGGAAAAGCCTTCATGCTGTTTAGTGCAGTGCTTCGGTAAAATTTGTTTATTGGTACAGAACTCTCGAGAAATGCTTTCCGGCAAGAAACTGGTCATTTTTTAATTTTTTGACAGGGGTGGAAGTGTTGCGCCAATTGCACCATTCTGTACCAATCTGACCTGTTGTGCCAAGCTGCTACACAATGCCAGCTTTAGCTAAGTACAGTCCCCGCTGTTGCGTTTCTGGGTTCTGCGTTCTTGTGGTCAAATCCCAGCATGACTGCCATAGGGTTCCATGTATTAGAAACTCCTCTGTTACATCATAACTTTGGGCACTTTCCCGCGTGATACGTCATGAACTGGCTCCCCAAGCGGACCTAGGTGACAAGTGGAGACGGCCATGTTTGCTTTTAAAGCAGCTTGATTTGGCTTTGCTTGGCACATCTGGCGGCCCGTGCACTGCGTCAAGCAGAGGGCATTCAGGTAGGCTGCACCATCATCGTCAACAGCAGTGGGTTTTCTTTTCTTTTCTTTTTTTTTTTCCGTCTTTATTCTTCCTTGTGAAATGAGTGCTAATGCGGCTGTCGTCAATGCATTGTTTCGAAAAGAAGTGACATCGAAGCAAACGCCCGATCCTTCAACATCCAAGACCGCTCCAAGGCCAACGTCACCCGCATCAATATGGACCTCGGTGGGGGCTGTGGGGTCGTAGTGGCGAAGGATTGATGGTGAAGTCAAAAGATGGCGTAATGGGGTGAATGCTTCGTCACAGTCGGCCAACCACACAGTTAAGTCACTGTTCCCCCGAGTAGCTTTGTCAGGTGCAATTGTAGAAGCAAAATTCCGTACGAAGCGCTGAAAATACAAGCATAAACCTATGAAGCTTCGAAGTTGCTTGAGCAAGACCAGTTTACGAAACTCCGCCACTGCGCGCAGCTCGACAAGATCAGCGCGAACACCTTCCTTAGAGACGATGTGCCCCAAAAGGGTCAACTCTTGGGCACCGAAGTGACACTTGAGATTCAATTGTAGGCCGGCGTTAGTAAGACAAACCAAAACTTGCCGCAAGCGCTCTAGGTGCGTAGCGAAGTCGTAGGAAAACACAACAATGTCATCCAAGTAACAGAGGCAAATGTGCCACTTGAACTTCCGCAAGATGTTATCCATCATCCTCTCAAATGTGGCGGACGCATTGCACAGACCGAAGGGCATCACATTAATTTCATAGAGGCTATCAGGTGTCACAAATGTGGTCTTTCTTTGTCACAGGCAGCCATTGGCACTTGCCAGTAACCGGTACATAAATCAAGAGACGAAAAGTACTCGGCACCTTCAAAGCAATCAAGAGAGTCGTCTATACACTTAAGGGGGTAATTGTTCTTGTGGGTAACTTTTTTGAGGCGCCAGTAATCGATATAAAAGCTAATTGAACCATCTCTCTTCTTTACTAGCACCACTGATGAAGACCAGGAGTTTTGAGATGGGTGGATTACACCACATTGTAGCATGTTCTCAACTTGTTCACTGACACACGATAGGGTGTCGAAAAGACGAGTTAGAGCCGGTCTGAATGTGATGTGCGACTGTTAAAGTGCGATCGAGAGGTGTGTGGGCGGCGTCGAAAGCGGAATGAAACTTCTGTAAAAGGGCCACAAGCTGTGTCCAGTAGATGGAAGAAAGAGCATCATCGATAGCGGTTCGGACGAAGTCATCTGGCAACGAATCAGACGTCGGATTGGACTGCAGGGCATAGATGTAGTTACTACGGTAGGTCTTGGAGATGTCCAGGTACGGGAGAGGGTGGGCTGGTTGAATAGAACTGGGAGATTCACCACGTAGCAGAGCAAGAGGACGTGAAGACGGATTATAGATGAGTAACTGCGTGAAGCCACCGTGCATCGAGAACAGCAGATGGCAGCAGCAGGTGCTTGCGATGGATGAAGGACGCAGATGGCATACATAAAAAATTGGCTGTGGATTAGCTCTGGTTAAACCAGGTTGAATCGCGTTAGCAATACCTCTATGACTGCGCTTATGGTTCAGCATGTAGTGTACCTCATGGTGTAGCTTGAGATGTTAAAGCGGGGCATTATATGTGGGCTGGCAGGAGCTGTCAACTTGGGTCTCTCGTTTCACTTGGAACGGTTATGTCAGATTCAGCCTGCCAGGACTCTGGCATTCACGTTACCTCTATAGGTCACTAAGGCACGTTCTTACGGTTCGGTTAAAGCCGTGTTCGGCTCGGTTGCGACTCAAGGTCAAACGTGGCCCTTCCCGGGACTACGCAACAGGCTGAAATCTGGCACAATATTCATACCTGCCGGGTCTCCCAAATCTTGATGCTTTTGTATGATTGTACAACCAAAACAGAAATCTTCCGGAAACGCTCCCACATTTAGCCAAATCCTTTTTTTAGCCTGGCGACATAGCTCCAAGGCTATCTACTGCTTGACACCGATTGGCATCGTGATCAGTGAAAGGTCTAAAAAGCATAGCCGGCCAAGCGCAGTAGTTAAAACTGCCAGAACTACTTTCACTTTGCTGTTTGAGACTGTAGCGCCGCCACCACTTGGGGCGGTTCAGGTGTGGCGCTAAGGTCGGGTTTTGTCTAAAGTTCCAGTGGCTTAATTTCTGCCTATAATGTTTCTACACTAACACCGGTTTTTGCTTAGGCAACTTCCGTGCTTACTTGTTTTCTTTGTTACGTTTGGTTTGGTTTGTGGGGTTTAACGTTCCAAAGCGACTAAGGCTATGAGAGACGCCGTAGTGAAGGACTCCGGAAATTTCGACCACCTGGGGTTCTTTAATGTGCACTGGCATCGCTTAGCACTCGGGTGCTTTGCTTTTCGCCTCCATCGAAAAGCGGCCGCCGAGGCCGGGATTTGATCCTGCCTCCTTGGGAACAGTAGTCGAGCGCCGTAATCACTGCGCCACCCCGGCGGGGTAGTGTTCTTTGTTATCTTCGGCAGCTCAGTTGCATGGTCTAATGCAGTTTCCAAGAGGTGTGCGTTGTGTGTTGTTTAGTGCCGCGTTAACATAGTCTTTGGCCATGGCGCTAAGCAAAGAGCGCAAGAAATATCTCCAAGTCGTCCTAAGACAGTATACTGTTGAGTTTGGATGTACTGTGCCGTCTCAGAAAAGCGAGCATCATGCGTTTTGCACAGTTTGCAATTGTGACATCAGCATCTCGCACGGCGGCAGAACGCACTTGGCTACGCACATTTCGTCGAAGAAGCACTCAAGCAACCTTCAGTGCCAAGACAAGCAACAGCGTCTCCAAGATTTCTTCGGTGCACAAGATGACAGCGATGTCATCAGTGCGGAGTGCTTGTTTACCGATTTCTTGTTGGCGCTTAACGTCCCACTGAGCGCCTCTGAGCATGTGGGACATCTGTTGCGCAAAATGTTCCCAAAGTCTGACGTTGCGAAGCACTACGCATGTTCTAGAACCAAAACGACAGCTATTGTTGGTGAAATGGCGCGTCACGCACAAGAGAGCATGGTGAGTGCCCTGAAAAAGAGTGTTTTCAGTTGCCGTGGATGGCAGTAAATACAGCCAAGCGCAGCTGTACCCGATCATGGTTACGTATTTTGTTGAAGAATTGGGCATAATTGATACCAAACTTCTTGCGCTGAGCACCCTAGAGGGCCAGTCAACTGGGCGCAATATCGCCAGATTGCTGATAGATACTCTGAATTCCTTGGACATACCATAATCTAACTGCATAGCTTTTGGCTCTGACAATGCCAACGTCATGCTGGGAAAAAAACATGGCGTAGCGGCAGCGTTGACTGAAGCCCATGAAAACGTTATTATAATTGGCTGTCCGTGCCATTTGATCAACATTGCAGCAGAAAAAGCGGCATGTTGTTTCCCAGCGAAGGTGGACGAAATCCTAGTAGATATTTTTTTTTTATTTGGAAGAAAGTGCAAAAAGAAAAGCTGCCCTTAAACATTTCCAAGAAATGCCTAACGTTGAGTACTGAAAAATTCTGAACCACGCGCCAACCCAATAACTGTCGCTTGGGAAATGCCTAGAAAGGTTAATAAATCAATGGGGACCTCTGTTGAGTTTTTTTCCTTCATGAGGTGAAAAAAGAAGCCGCAAGTGCGCAATTTCTGTCATACTACCAAATTCTAAAGACTCCACTGGTGTCGGCGCAAAGTACAGAACTGGGACACATGCCGTGCAAATTGAAGAGAAAGAAGGCAGCAGGTGCTGCACCAGTGGCAGTGAAAAAGGCTAAGGCCACTGATATGGTGGACCAGAGTAGGCCACCATGCATAACACGGGAAGAGAGGATGTTTCAGTTTTCGAGCTCGGACCTCAACAAAGCGTGCTGTCTTTTTTTGAATAACACCATTTCTGTCTTTGAGGCATTTAACTGTCGGCTGCAGTCTCAAGCTCCTCAAATGCACGCACTGCAATCTTTACTTTTTGGGCTTCTTAAAAACCTCCTTTCAAGGTTTGTGCAGCCACGCCTTCTAAAGGAACACAAGGACCTACTTACAATTGATTACCATGACAAAGATGGACAGAAGGATGATGAAGACATTATGGTGGGACTGGAAGCCAAACGCATTGTTCAGAAACTCAAGCCAAGTCAGCAAGAACAATTTTATGTAGCTGTTCGGAAATACATGATCGCTGCATGCAATTATATTCGCCTCAAATTCCTTTTGGCTGACAATGCAGTAATTAATTCTAGAGTCGCAGATCTGAAATCCATCGACACTATGTCCTTTCAGAATGTGCTTTTCTTTGTGGAGCGGTTTCCGGTCTTACTGCCACTAAAGCAGCAAGAGTTGAAAGACCAAGCTTTGAATTCTCTGGAAATGGAATTTGTCATACTTCAGGCGTGTGACATTCCCCAAGATGTGCTGCAAGAGGAACGTGCTGACAGGCAGTAGAGCGCCATCTTCCAGCTGAAAGGCGCAGATGGGCAAAAGAAATTTAGCCGTATCTCAGCAGTAATGCTTGGAATCCTCTGTATACCACACAGCAATGCTGAATGTGAGAGGCAGGTAAAAAAAAATCGCACCCGGTTCAGATCATCTATGTCCGACACAACCCTCGGTCACATTCTTTTGGCTAAATGTCTCAGAGGCGAACACTGTTACTCTCGGCAGTACTCAAAGGAATTTCTGAAAAAGGCAGCATCTGCCACATCGGAGATTCCCCAACAGTGAGCAGTGATGTGGCACGTCAGTGGTTTTCAAACAAAAAGCACCCAGTTCCCGCTCTTTTGAACCAAATAAAAACTCATTCAATATAAATGCCTAGTAACTCCTTCATTCCCCCCCCCCCCTCCCCGGTCCAATGAGATCTCTCTAATGCCTTTTCTGTGAACCTGGCAGGTATGAGTATTGCTAACTCAATAAAACAGTAACGGCTGACACGGCAGGACATGAAAGAGGCACAAGGGTGCAAGCCTCTGGTGCTACGTTGACGTCTTCAGTGATGGTGAGCTTTTAAGGACACGCTGAACAGTTGTCGGCGGGCAGTGCATCGCAGAGTGCAGGAAATTTTACTTCAGCTTGGTGCAATCGGTCACTGTGTTAGTTTTGGACAAGAAATCTCATCCAAAGGTCACGTCATGGGAACAAGACGACAAAACTGTGAACTTGACACTGTAGAAAAGGCCTTCAATGACGACACGTGCTGTACATACTGCTAAAGGTGCAATCCTCTCTTCACTAGCAGTGCGGAGCGACAAACCGTGAAATCACATAACATTTTATAATCGTCGGCAAAGTTGCTCATGAATCACTTACACTGCAGCACCCGTATCAACCAGCGCACATACAGACAGACCTTCGATAGAGATCACTATAATGTTCGCGGGCAAAATATGCGGCCTTGAGCTTTTCGCAGAGCATACAGTTCTTGCCTCAGGAACCGCAGAACTCAGTTTCCCTCATCAGCATGTGGTGGTCGCCGGCACATTGGTGACAGTGACCGCCCACGTGGAGAAGGAGAACGATGGATTGTATACAGACTGTTCTGTGGCGTACGCAGGAGAAGAGGGGGCAGAAAGAAACAGCAGTGGGGAGTAATCAGAAAACGCAGGCTCGGGAGGCATGGCCATGCGACGACGACACCGACGGGCCACATGTCCAGGGTAACCACAATAGTAGTAGCAAATTGGGCGATTGTCCGAAGTACGCCAAGGGTTGTAATAGCGCTGAATGGGAGGATGAAGTGGAGCCGTTCGAGGAAGCGGTGCATGGCGTAGGACAGGCTGCATGGGTAGTAACAGCTCAGGCGGAGGCCGCGCAGCCACAGCCCCGTTGGTCAAAGGGGCTGGAACAGAAGGTTGGCTATACCGTACTGGTGCTCCGAAGTAATGAAAGGAACGACAGAAGGAACTTCAGGATGCGCGGGAAGGGCTTCTGTGACATGTTCGCGGATGATTTGCTGCAGCTTCGGAACCAAAGGAGAGGGAGCGTCAGGACGCTGGTAAATGAGGGATAGTTGACTGGCAACTTCTTCTCGAACATACTGCTTTATTGTTTGCAGCAAGGTCTACTGTTCTGTGTCAAATGTTAAAGCTGCAAGTGGCTGCGGGTATGAGAGTGAAAAATGAGGGATGTTACGGCACTTGCATTATTCATCAGTTTTGGCATGCGTTGATAACATCGACGACGACTGCTGGATTTCTGGCCAGAAGCATCTGGAACGCGTAATCGTCATTCCTTGCAAAATGTGACCAGTCTTGGCGCGTTCTGGAATTGAAGCGTCCATGCGCTTGCACAGGTCTACAAAATCTTCAATATAACTTGCAAAATTCTCGCCAAGAAGCTGTGCACAGCCGTTGCTCAGCGTTCAGCGTGCGCACTGCAGGCTGGCCGAAGGTATCGGCAAAACTAATCTTGACAGCAGGCCACGATGTGATATCGGCCTCGTGGTTGCGGAGCCACAGGTTTGCAACGTCCACTAGGTAGAATATGACATTACTGAATTTTCGGTCGTCATCTCATTGGTTGTAAGCACTGACCCACTCATATGAGGCCAGCCAGTCTTCCACGTCGTGGTCGCCGGTTTCGCTGAAAATAGGTGGATCCCTATGACGCTAAGCTCCAGCGCAGATGACGGGGGACGAAGGGCCAGTTGGACTAGGGGTGCTAGTGTTGATCATGGCTGTTGTCGGGACTATGCAGTTGCGGAGCTCCAGGGCTGCAGGAATCCTCACCTCCATCAAATGCTGAGTATTTTAACAGGGAATAAACCCTGTGTAAGCTGCATGGCGAATAACAATAACACAGCCAGTCTAGGCACACACAAGCTAGCTCAAGCAGCTCAGCGGCACTTTGTCGTTCTCATCCTCGTCTTCGTGATATCCTCTCATAGCTCACTACAAAAGTTTCACATCACCCTGCAGGGTCATTTAGCAGGGGTCATATTTTTGGTTATTATTGACTGATTGATGTCTTCATGTCATGTCTGGTAGTTCACATATACTGATTGATTTTTTTACTTTTACAGGTCCGGCAACGTGCCGTCGCCTTCTTCGATGACCTCTGCCAGCTGCTTCGCGGAGCGCCACCTACCGAGGACCTGGAGAACCTGAGCCCCAGCAAGCGCAAGCGTGAAGACCAACCTTCCCTGAGCAGTTCACCTCCTGCCTTCCTACCTTCCCACAACTCCCCATCGTCGGCAACGACAACGCCCACGTTTGCCGATGAGTTCATCCGCGCCGCACTCGGTCCTGGCGTCACTGCAGCGGCAGCGGACGACGGCAGCGTCGCTGCCGACCCAGCACCCAACGTCTCTCTCTCGCCGCTCGTGGAACAGTGGCCCCCAGACCCACCGCGCAAGCTGTCCGCGTGCAGCTCATCGGACGACGGTGACTTCGCGGGAGGCGGAGGTGCGTTGCTGGCCAGTGTCCTGGTAGTGAGCCACGGTGCCCTCCTCCGCGAGATGGTGCGGCACCTGGTCGAGGACTTGGGCTGTTGCGTGCCGGGTGGTCGATGCCAGGCGCTGCGCATCAGCCCCAACGCGGGTATCTCCAAGTTCACTGTGTCGGGACCGCGCGACCGGCCCCGCGTTGTCTGCCACCTGATCCACGACAGGCAGCACCTGATGGGCGGCAGCGCGTGCCCCTTCCTGAGTCAAGGCGTTGCGGGAATAGAGGTCCGGCGCGACTCATCGACGCCGCGGCGGCGAGAGGCACAGCCAGCGGGCCTATCAGCGGACGCGACTGCGCTGTAGTGGGATAGACGGGAAGTGGAACTGTTGCAAAGCCCTGCGCTCTGTCTCGCTGTGACGCTGCCGTGCTGTAGGAGCCAGAGCTGACACAAGCCATGCGGTTATAAAATTCACAATGGCAGATTAGGTAACTATGTTACCATTACCATGTCTGCTCCTGTTAACCGCTGCTTGCATTTGTGTGCAGGTAGAACTATTACAACAGGGAACATGTGAGCATGCGCCTATAGACAGTACGGTATTTATAATAATACGCAGTTTTCACGCTTGGTTTGGCATGGCCTCGGGCACTTACTGGCCACACCAGTTATTTGACAACAGCGTAAAACTGCATCGTGTAGTTTAACGCGGGCGGGAAGCTAACCAAGTTCTCAAAAGCTGTCCGCAGATCTCGCCCTGCTTGCCTCAGTCAAAGGCATTGCAAGAACGATCTGCACTGTAGTCTTAATGCAAGCATACTGTGCTTCAAATGCAGTGCTAACACCTCTGGGGCTGAACTGTAGCCACTCAAGTCAAGTGAGTCAAATGCAAACTAGTTTAGGCCTAATGACCATCCAGCATGTGTCACGTTCCTGTAGTATGTGCGCCCCTTAACATTGGGGCAGCATTCTGTGTATCTGTAATATCAAACTGTTTCACACCCTTCGAGTTCAGTATATCCGGAATTGACTGTATTGTTGCTAGTCTTAAGCGCTACCGATATTTGTTTACCCACAGAATCACTATTGAAGGCGCAGTGTGAACATAAGTCGATGCAAGCTGATTCCTTGCCTCCAACTGTTCCGAACAATCAAAGCCTACCCAGTCAAAAAAGCGGTCGTATTTGCTTTTGAGAAACGGCAGTTCAGGAATAGCGTGTGTAACTACCTTGCACCTTGAAACAGCACCTCAGTATGCCTGCCTGGTGCATTGCTTTCTGGAGCTTAACGGCATGGAGGTGCAATGGGGTATACATCCATTTGTGGTTTGTAATTTATTGATTTATAGGCTGTCTATGTATCGGAAGTTTGTGCGAAGACTTATGCAGGGACTGACTGGTCACGTGCTGCTTCGCTAAACGTCTTGCAAACTGCATTGCTGATCTGTCACGATTCTGCTGTGGCTTCCACAGCTATGCACAGTTCCGGCGAGACAGAGTGTTTCAGAGTGAGGACTGTTGTGGCCTGTCTCGACACCTATGTGCGAGTAGCATGGTTTTTCTACGTTTTACTTTTTTTTTCCTCCAGTCCGTGTGTGTCACGTGGAAGCAGTATTTTGCACCTTTCCTGTGCGGACTCTAAGGCGTCGCAGGTGAAGAAAGTGTGCAAGGCGGTGTGGGTGTGGTGCCGTGTTGTTGTTCTGCCTCGCACTCTTTTTCCCTCCTCCCGTTTTTTTTTTTCTTTTTCGTGCTGGGGAGCATTCTCGACAAAACGGCGCGTGTCTCGCCTTCTCGCGTTTTGCCAGCGGCTAGCCAACATCGCAACTGGCGGCAAACCAAGACCAATCTGTGAAAGTTTTTGTGATCGATTGTTCTGGTATTTTCAGGGACCGGTCTGACATTCGTGTCTGCCATCTTTCTTTTCACGGGTGGGGGCCTCCGAAGCAAGCGGCACGTTTAGGCGTCAGACATTTTTGTCGAGCTTGACGTTAGTTAAAATTAAAGGCAAACAAAGGGATTGTTGTGAAAGTTGAGTGCCGACGAAACTTCTACTGGTATTTCTTCCTCAACTTCCACCATTACTGCAACAGTTGCATATTTCTTTCTTTTTCTGTGTTTGTGGAGGAGGTGGCAAAAACCCCATCTTTCTTTCGGGCAAGCTCTGCAAGCTTCTTAACTTTTGGGAAAATGCTTTTTCCTGCCTTTTAGCTAGTTGTGGAAAAAAAAGCTTCCGCCGAAAACTTATGAACGCTGCTGCGGGAAATGTGGAGTGCACGTTTCTCTTTTTGGTTATCATCAACCCAGTTTCCAAACGCCACTTCTATTGCCATGTGTCACTGGGCTATTTGCGTGTCATTTTGCATAGCAAAGCGCACGCACGTGGCATTAAACTGGTTGCACACTGTTTTCCATTCACATTAGACTGCTCAGCTTGACTTGGCTTGGCTTGGCTTAGCTTAGCTTGTGGAGCACACCTAAAAGGGCACTGCGATGTGTTTTACCACCCATTATTGTGGTTCAGCGGATTCTGAGTGCACTCTGGAAACAAGGGCAGAAAGATTGATTGAAATCAGGGCATGCAAACGAAAGGTATTCCACTTGCAAAGCTCTAAATAAAGAGGTAAGATGAAAATATGTTTCACGCATCTCTTCAAGGACATTTCATGGTCTGGCAGGGGTGACTGACTGCACGAACGAATGCCCTCATCGTGTCTTTGATGAGAGAATTGAAATGCTGCAACCAGTTTTGTAGCTGAAACATTATCTCCCATTCATTTTTTTTCTCTCCCTCTCCCTAAATTTTTGGCCAAGGTGTGTCAGACTGCTAAGTAATATGTCTTGGAATAGTGATGCTCTCCTTTATAGCAGTTTGAAACAACATGAGTGTCTCATCTAACATAATTTTTGTTTAGTTTTCATTCACTACTGCGGCTTCTTTCCAGTTCTTATCCGAACCGAAACTTCACGGCATTTGGAGACTTGGTATTTATAATCCTTTTCTTGACTCCGAGGGAGCAAAGTTCAAACTGGTTGTGCAGCCAGCAAGGCAGATTGCGCCCAATCCGTCTTCTGTCTCCTTTTCACGCTGCGTTTCGACACTGTCAGATTAAAACTAGCTTTTGTAGAAGCGTTCAAAATAATGCCTATCCTTATTTCGGTATTTTCCTTTAGCCTTCATGCATCGCAGTGTCATACGCTGCGTATAGAGAAAATGAAACCCGAATACTGGGAGAAAGTCTAAGCTCACGAAACGGGAATCAGTCTTGTTTGGTGAAACTTCTTTCCTGACCTCATCACTTTACTCAGGTTTTACAGTAAAAGGAACAAGTTTTTATCGCCTCACTAGGTTCCTTGCTTCTGCTGTAATTGCGGTCTTTTTTTCTTTTATAAGAGTTTCAATCACAACTCTTCATCCCCCATTGTCATATGTGCTTTCAAGCAGTGTAACGTGAGGTGCCAATGCTTTTTTATTCTTTTTTAACTTGATCTCATTGCTTAAGGAATGTGTTATTTCGTGTTCTGCTCTTTGAGTTTTGCACAAAAAAAAAAGTATCTGTGAAATTTCTGTTTGTTTCTTTTTTCCTTCCTAATAGAAGGTGACCGGATCACAGGCTGTAGTCGTTATTGGAGAATCGGGGAGAGCACATGCAAGGTTGTCTCTGTATTGTTTTTGGCCGTCCCGAACATTCTTTCCTTGTGCATTAGCCTTTCTTGGCACTTGTAGAAGAGTTTGAGGCTCGATATTTAGTCACTGCAGTGCTCTAGGACGTTTTATGATGTGTCGGTAACATCTGTTGACTCACCTAGTTGTTGTTGTTGGTTTTTTTTTTCTCTCTTTTTTGTTTTTGTTTTTTGCATACTTTCATACCTGACAACAAGAAGGAAAACCAACGGCCTTAAGTGCTTAGAGTTTAAAGTTCCTAATATTAACGATGCTGGTTTAAAGACGGTTAAGTTTCAGTGGCCCTAGTTCCGAACTTTCATCCCCTTGATGGTTGACCTTTGTCAGTGTGAACGATTAGCCAAAGGGACAGAAAGGATTGGACATTCAGTAAATGCTGTTAAGACAAAAGCCTTTAAGTGCTCATACTCGCAGTGACCGTTTGTCTGTTACATCCAAATGCTTAAAGGCTGTAAAAGCTGACAGCTGACATGTCCAAGCACTTGCTGGACGTAGGGCTTCCTGACATTACTTTTGGCAGGAGCTGCCAACTCGGGCCTCTCCTTTAATATGGGAGGGTGATATCAGAATCAGCCTGCCAGAAACCTTTGCATTCACATTATCCCTAGGCCATGCAGGCACGTTGATACTGCTTGGTTAGAGAGGGGCTTTATACGTTAGCTGGTAGCTTACACTATCGCGTCATCATGAAGGTGGGAGTGAAAACAGAGAGAAAGAGGTGCCGTAATGGAAGGCGTCGGACCACTGCACTAGAGGCTTTCGCCTCATCGCAGTTTAGTGATCTAAAGTGCCCCCTAGAATTTTTTCAAGCCTCTGTAGAGCCAGTTTGGGGATTTCATTTTAATACATTTAATCTCGAACACTGTGTGGCAGGAAGGAGTTCTCGCAAGGCTTGCCACTAACGGAACAGCTGTTTGTTTATTCAAACGCTTTCATAAAGTAGCTTAATGCTAAAGTACCATAGTTTCCTTGGAACGGCCTCCACATTCACTGATCACAACATTATTTTTTTACTAGTAAACGGAAACATAGTTCTGCAGTGTTTTTCTTTTCTACACCAACTTCTGTTTTTTTTATATATGTCACCTATAATCTTATTTTCATATATATTCAGTTTTTATTAGGATATGCTATTAATTCATTGTACGTCTAATGCTTCCAGATGGAAAAACTGTCCAGCCTTTTGCATACATGACGCATTGTCACGCAGCATCATGGCAATGTTATAAAGGGTGACAGGAGACTGTTTTCTTGATCGTAAATGGCTTTTAATAAAAGTGCTTCGTCAAGGGGGACCGGAAGGGACACTGAGAGGAGTTCCACGCAATTTTGTTCTTTGTGGAAATTCATTTTGTGGTTTATTTCTGCTGTGACAAATACCTTTAGAGATGTAAAAAAAAAAAAAAAAAAAATTTCTTGTTGATCAACTGAAGCTCGTAGTGTCTAGGCGGACTCCGTGATTGCTGTTCTCGGCTGAATGGCAGTGCAAGGCAGTCTCCAAGTTGTGTGTCTGAATAACCTAACCTTTTTGGCATGTACAGTACAGTTCAGTTCCACAATCATTGGGTGAGGTAAACACCTGTATTTGATCTTTCCTTGCTCCTTTTAGGCATTTTAATTGTGCCGTTTCGAGTGGGAGTAGCGTCTCTATCATTAAAGTGCGGCACTCTGTGAGCCAACCGGAAGCAGTCTTCTGGAACCCTTTAGTGCAACATATCACACATCCTAACCTGTTGGAAGATATGCTTCTGCCAGTCATCAATCCTTTTGATGCTTGTAAAATCGATTTTCTTTTTTTTTTTGTCACTGTACGCTGGCTCTTGGTGAATTAACGCCGAGAAACTCTACACAGGTTCGTGCAACATTGTCATCGTGGCACGATGCGTATAACAGTTACAGTGTGGATATGTCTCGTCGACAACATGCAAAGTTATAGATCTTTCGGGTTGTTAACACGGACTTTCTGGTTTATTTCGAGGTTTCTTTTTCATTTGTTCACAATTGTGACGAAATAGGACATGAAGCATCACTTACGTGTAGGATATGTCCGGGTCATGTACAATTGCTGTCGTTTAATATATCGAAAGGTAGTGCTCTCTCACTTGCGGTTTCTTCTGAAAACTCTTCATTGATCTTAAAGCTTCCCTTTGTTGCCAGGTGCTTATGTTGTCCAAAAGAAAGCGTGCATGCAATGTTCAGCATGTGGTGCTGGCCATTTCGAAATGCCCTCGTGTGACTGTTCTCTGTGTGGAGAAAATGTGTTAGTTTTTCTAATCGTGAAGCAGTACCTTCCGATGTTCTTTTGGCAGTATTACGGCAGTAAAAAAAAACAACAAAGCTTTGTTGGGGTTGCTGGTTTTTGCTATGATAGCATGATATTGAGTTTTTGCATACTTCCTGAACACTGCTGTTTTGTTTATTTCGCAGTTAATTTTCACTTTTGTGTGCGCGATTTCTGGCTTTGAAAACTTCGTCCACTGGAAGGCATGTTCATTCCTTCTCTTTTTTGCGAGAGTTCAATTTTCAAGGTTCTTTGTATGTTCCCAGTTAAATCTCCTGTTGTTTTGGTTGTCCGAAGATGTCAAATTTGTGTGGCTGTTGTTATTATGAAGACATCTAGAAATGCGCCATTGTAACTTTGGGACATTTCTCTTGGCGAAAGCAAAGCAGCGAGTGGAATGGTTTGTTTGTACTACTTGTATACATCAACAACGGCCCATCTCTGCCTGGTTCTGTGAGGGTAGATCCCACTGTTGAAGAGGTGTATCGTGATAATGCAGAACGCACGATTGGAGCATTCGATTGGTGGTGACGATCTCTGATCTGTCCGTCTGGCAAAGCAATAAAAGCGGTTGTACAGATTGCAGCCGCTTTCTGTTGTGTGCATGCAAAGGACTTGATTGGCATTGCGTGCTAGAATCCTCTTCCATTACGGGACAGAAAGGACTTAATGAAAGCCAGGTGTCTGCTGTTCTTACTTCTTCTTTTTTTTTTCCCCCTGACGAATGTGGTGTGTAGATTGAAAAATATGACGTTGTTATGTGTTAGCTTGTTGTGTGGATTACGAGGATTTGTCAGATCCAAACAGTGCGAGTGTCTGTCTTAATATCATACTTACTTCCCTCGTGCTGTCTTTCTTTGTTGAGCCAGGAGAGAAGTGATTTGGGCTTGTTGTTCGGTCGTGATGAGATGTGAAAGGCAAAGACATAAGGACAGCAGCAGACAAGTTGATGAAATGAGCGCAGACTTTGAATGTTAGCACTCGTTCCAGCTCTGCCGTCCTTTGCAGTTTGGCATCTCATTTTGTTGAGCCTTTTGTGGCAGAATACGAGAGGCAGCGATGTTTAAATGGTTCGTTCTGGTGCTTGGCTTTGTAGATGAGGTGTTGGCAATTGCTCGTGGGCATTACAGTGACAGATTATTTTTCCTAGACCGTCTGAGAATGTCTCTGCAGTGGCTATAGGAATCATCGTGCCAACGAGTCTGCTACCTGTGAATTTTCAGTGTGGTCATGTAATGTTCATTCCTGATCTTGCAAATTAAAAATGTCGTTATTATAGGATCTTCTCACGGTGTGAGCTCAGAGTGACAGAGTTCGGAACGGAAAATGGCATTTTTGTTTTTTTCGTCATGACATGTTAAGGAAGATGGGTCACTTAAGTTTTGGTTGTATCCTTGTGTTTTTTGGGAAGTAGCACACAAGACATCAGTATACTATGGATCATGACATGAAGCTTGCCTACCTCCACTGTGGGATCTGTCATTCAGCTTTTTCTCTCACGTTGCTGTCATTTCGACAGACAAGCAGTGACATTGCACATAAGGCAGTGTTAAGATAATGTGACGTTTGAATCAACTGTGGTGTGATCGCAACTTCGCCATTTTAACTGCCCCCAACTCTGATGACAACCTGCCCAAAAAGACGACAGGATGGCAAAAGAACTAGCAGCCATTACATCCCTTTTTTTGTGTGTGTGTGTGTCATGCAACTGCAGAAAATTGCTCGCCTTGTCTTTGACGTAGCCACCATTCGGCGGCTGAAACCAAGACACGACAGAAAAACGTGGAATAGCATAAACGAAGAAAATTAATTATACATTGTTTACTGGGCCACACGGCAGCTCATGTTTACTGATGTCTTCCAAATGACTCCAGAGAAAGAGTGTGCGATGAGAATTTCCGGACCCCGCTCCTCCTCCAGTGAATTATTGTGCAGTCAGAGACTCGCGGTGCCCTTACTCGCACTCATTTTGTTTTTGTTTTTGTGCTGCTATGCAAAATGGCTTGTAACACACCACCGGGCTGTGAACGGAGGACACCTTGTGAATAGCACGAAACCAAGTCCTGCTTTGGTGTCAAAGCAGGTCATTGGGTGCTGCTGGCAATTAAAGAAAGCAGAAAAGGAAAGAGTGTGTACTCATTTTGCTTTTTTTTTTTTTTTTTTTTTTCTCTCTCTTTCTAAGTACAACTTTACTGAGACTTTTTAGTGTGATGGGCACATATTCTCTTTGCAGTATCAGCACAGTGCCAAGTCTCTGTGTGATCTGCAGAGCAAGCAACAGCACATTTTGTAGTTGTGTTTTGCTGCACATTGCAGCTGTTGGTGCAATTTGCAACTGTTCTGAGAGGGAAGCAAACAACTGAAACTGTTTTGGTACAAATTGTTCAGTAAGCTCTACTGGCGACAACAGATTGATAATGCGGTTTTGTAGGGGCGCAGCCGATAACCAGCTATTCTTACGATGCCGGTAACACAGCAGCGCTGATGTACTGACCTCAGTCTGTGTTGGAATAAATGGATTGTCAGTAATACGTGTCATTGTGGCAAACAGACATTGTCGATAAGGGATTTGTTTAATTTTGCAGTGCTTGTTCTAACTGGATTTGTGCCCAATTTAATTGCCTACAGTGAGTTTTTACTCTTTGTAGAACCTAAAGTTCATTTTCTTGTGTACGGCTGAACAGCCTGTTGGAATTCCCAGGATAATTTCCCTCTCCACACTTTTGCAGTGTCTTGTGGCAGGCATACACTGGGAGTTTGTATGCAGTTTACTTGAAAAAATAATGGCAACATGGTCGAAAAAGGTTCACCAATCTTTACACAGCCTTTAATAAAATGTTGGACAACTGGCTGATCTGTGCACACTCGTCCGTTAGCAGAGGGCGGGGCGGCATCTCTCGTCAGCGCCACCTGCGAGGAACCGAGGGTCACAGTGCTCACAGCGCTCATCACAGCGCTTTACTTCGGACACTCCGGTATTTTAATGTGATAGCACTAGAAATCCACGTGAGTAGAAAAAGCCGGTGGTATTCAGGGGTGTCGCAAAAGTCAATGATCGGTCGAGAGGGTGATGTCAGGTCACCACATGGCCGAATTTTCAGTGGCATATGTACAGGTGCGGACATAAGTAAACGGAGCACGCTTTTCCGTTCAAATTAACAATCACGCTTTCTGCACTGGAGATAAGAAAACAATACTTGTCCAGGTAAAAGGGCCCTGGCGTCTACAACCGGTCTGCGCATAACATTGCTGCCAGTTTCAATTATGCAACGCGTGAAAAATTTTAGAAGCAAATCGTGTGCTCCGTTTACTTTTGTCCGCAGGGGTACGTGTGCTGGCCACGTGACAGCCGAGATCAACGGCGGACAGACATGTCTAGGCAGCGCTACACTTTCGATTAATGCTATGGGGCCGCAGTCAATGCGTGATGTAGTGTAAAAACAACTTAATTATTGGTCACTGCAGGTTAGATCCACAACCTACCATGAGCACATCAGACTGCAGTGATAAATAGCAGCATTACAAGATCACATATGACCGCGGCACAAAAAATTCAGTGAAGAACAACTCCACATAAATCAGTTGAATCCACAACATGCTTTAAAAATAGCCTATGCATAGTACACATAAATAAATCTGAATAAATACCCTTTGTTGAACAGGCCATT
>JAJIZL010124266.1:218426-246387 GCA_023969395.1 Amblyomma maculatum | reverse complement strand
GTGAGTTTGAATTCTACTACTATAAATATTGCAGCTAATTAAGATATTCGCATCCGCTTCAGAAAAAAAAAAAATATTTTTATTCGATGGAAAGTGGCAAGGAAAAATTGCGTCTTCAACTTTTGAGGTCGGCTTAGAATCGCCGTCGGCCTAGATTTTTTTTTTTTTTCGAGTTCTCTCAGTCGTTTTGCGCGAAAAGCCCAAAATTTCAACGAAGTAACATTCTGAAAGAGGGACACAGCGAAACAGCTTTTTGCAGTTTTGGTTTTGGTCAACGTTCGTTTTGGTTTCAGTTTCTATATGTCGCCGCCGCCGTCGATAGCCGCTGTCGACTGAAAGACTGAAAACGACTGCCACGCCGCCGCCGGTCGAAACCGGCACTTCAGCCATTGGAGTGGATTGCTTGCTTTCTTCATGTTTATGTTTACTATGAAATAAGACGCGCGGCGGGCTGCAACAAACAACCGCTATGCATGACGTAATTTGACCGCTGCAACAGCAGTCACTGTGCTCTTGAAGGATTTGTACCTGTGATGCTGTGCGATGAGCTTGAAGCGAATTTTCCCGTTTTCGCAAGACGACTCCAAGGCAAGGGTGTGTCTCGACTCGAACGAAACTTTCATTCTCGGCGACGATCCTGCGTGAGTATGTTTTGGCTCCTTGTCCCTGCCGGCTTATGCGACTGACTAGAAATAAAGTGCTACTATTGCAGTTAATCACTTGATCCTCTAACGTCCCAGGGCTAAAACTCCAACGTATGTCGGAACACGGTCTTCGGAAGACGATGAGGTATTCAGCGTCTATACGTACTTGCAATGGAGCGTTCACGATCGACTTACAGGCTCAACGTCTACGTAGTACATACTTGCTATTAAGCGTTCATGAATTAGAGGCTGATACACCTCATCATGCTCTCATGGTGACGGGTGACCTGCTACCAGCATGGAGAAAAATCTTTTTTTTTTTTTTTCCTTTCTTTCTTTCTTTTTTTTTTTTCGGAGACAAACGCAGAACACCTTTGTTGCACACGCAGTGAATGATTATCGGCAGCAAGAAGCTCATGTCAACGGTGTCAATTTGCAACCTTGCTTTCTCCATGGTAATAGTAGTTAATGAAAAAAAAAAAAACGCATCGGTAAATTACAGGTTGAAGCAGCAGCATTGACTTCTCAGTAGTGAACAAGTGTGCATTTTGTGGCTTTACAAAATTCAATTTTGCCGTAGATGCATTCAGAGCAAAAAAAAAAAAAAAAAAATTCTTGAGTGCTAACAAAATGACTCCTTTTACATGTACCTGTGTAAACTGTTACTAAAACTAAAACCAACAATGCTATTGGTACCATCAAGCCCAGAACAAAAACAACACTTGCGAGGACCAAATACCTCCAGCAAAAACCAGCAGATCGATGCTGTTGGGACCAACTGGCCAACTCCTGCCGAGACCAGCTGGCCCAGTTCAAAACCGCTAGTGTACCTGTTGGGACCAACTGGCCCAGCTGAAACCAGCAGATTCTCAACTAACCCAGTTGGAAACCAGCTAGTGTTGCTGTTGGGACCAGCTGGCCCAGCTGAAACCAGCAAGGTCACTGTTGGACCAACAGCGACCTTCCCAACTGAAACTTTTCACCTGGGAGTCCAAAAAGCGCCGATAAAAGTTTGCCGAATTCATTTCTTGAAACTCAGTTTTGACCAAGAAAAGATAACTATATATCTGACATGCTTGTCATAACCAACTGCCCATACAGTAGCACTTAAAGTATGCTGCAGGGTAAAGTTAAAAAAGTGCTGGGCTGAGGAATGCAGTAGGCAGTGGTATATCTGTGGACTTTAGCTTTTTTTAGTTGTGAGTTTTAAGGCATTGATTGTCAAGCTTGGACTCGCCGCTGTGGCAGGCTTCACTTCCTTGGTCCTTGTTCCAATTTTGCATCGTTTTCAGAAGCATCGTTATCTCCCTGACCTCGAGTCAACTCATTGGTGGAAACACCAGAATCAGAAGTGGAGCTGCAGGTTTCGGTGTCTCCACCAGTCAGATGACTTGTGGTCAGGGAGATAATGACACTCCTGAAAACGTCGCAAACTCGGAATAAGGATCCTGGACAAACTCTGTCAGCTGAGGGCTTTTTTTTTTTTTTTCATGGCACTGCAAGTAAATACATTGACAATATCAGGTGTCCACTGAAAAAGTGTGATAAATAAATACTGCTCCTTTCTTTTCCTGTAAGCCAATTTAAATTTAACAAAACCGTGAAGTTGAATGCATGAATGGCCCATAAAATGTCATATCCTGGCGTCCGAAGCGGTAACATCACTGCCACCTGCATGCGGACCACATTATGTATGATGCACTCATTCAGATGTAATCAGCTTTTAAGAACTAAACTTCAAATAACATTATTGTTTTGTAGCCTCATCATTTAATTAGCTTCAGCATATTTATTTTTGTTACAACTCTATGACTTTCTTCTGCAGGGGCAGCTTTAATACGAGCATACATGTAGTAATTACTGCTATGTGGGTAGCGCACATAAAAAAATCTGCCACTGTATGCGCTATGTCACTTCTGATTGCACAGGGAAATATAATTCTGCAAAAGAAAAAAAGATAAGATGGATATCAGGCCAAAATGTGCTATTTGCAAAAATCTACAAGCTGCATTCTGGAATAAGCACCAAACGAGTCTACTGAATTTTTACGAACTAGGAGCTGAAAGTCTAACTCTTAATATAAAAATAGCAGCCTACAAGCTTTGTTCAACAACTGGTAAGCTTTTGAAGACAAGAATTCAGGTTCCTTGGCAGCTGGGCTTGTGTGCTTGTTTGCTGTTCTGAATGACTCAGCACCGCTTATGTAGCTTTCTTTGTTTTTGGTTTTTTTTCACATCACTTTTGGTGACTCTGCATATCTGATAGCCTCATGGGGTGAATAGGTATAAGCGTCAAGTGCTACAAGGAATTCACGCATGCTATGTTCCAGGTGCTTGGACTCCTTGGCACTGCAGCTTGCTGTCACATCTGCCGAAGCTGGCGAGTATGTGGCCATTGTCGGGTGCAATGCAATCGAGACGGCCTACCACGTCCGCAACATGCCCACTTTCAGCCATGACATGGCTGACTTCATCCGCCCTAGGTGCTCGATCATCTGATACACCTTTGTTGTCTGTCATTCAGTTCACCTTCATTTGATTGAGGGCACGAATCAATTAATAAATGTAATCTATACTTAAATGTGTTGTTTTACAACACTGTGGTGTCTCAATGCGGTGCCATCCTTAGTTGCTGCTCTTCTGCAAGAATGGCGTTTTATGTATGTGTCACTGTGGATAAAAAGGAAGTACTTAATAAGAACCCTTAAGAGCGATGGAGGTGAAAGCATTTAGGGCTAGTTCTTCTTCCTCATCGTTTGAGATTGAGGAGTCCGTTAAGTACCACTTGCCTGTCGTTTCTGAGGTTTCCAACTTTTGCTCTCTGTGGCATGAGCCTGTTTAGTGTTTCGAGGCATATGAGTTCGCTTAGCACACATTGGGCGTCCGCTAGCTACGAGGGTCCTGGGAGAGACTTGACTGAACAGCCGCGAGCACACCCCATCTCATATCCTCTGCTGAAGCTTATTGATGCCCCTGTATGTTGCCATGGAGATGGCAGACTTTGTTTTTCTGGTGATGCAGAGTGTGCAGTCGGTAGAAAATGAAGTCAGTAGAGAGTGCAGCTGATAATGTGTTGTGAGAAGTAGCTGTTCTTGAAGAGAGTGTGGTGAAAATTGAACACATCACCACTAGGCTGCAATGTCGTACTGGTTTGCCTTCTCTGAAAGATCAAAGCTTGCAAATGCAAGTACTAATCGACATTCAGGAAATCAGTATTGTTTTATTTTGTGGGCAACAACAAATTTATTACTATGCGTGCGAGAGACAATGTGAAAATCAAATTGTTTGTGTTGGTGCCCTTCTTTTGCCTTTTCGAATGCAGCTTGCCATTCGTGTACAGAAAAGAAAAAGTCTCTTATCCACCTAAATAGGCAACACTGGTCCAAAGAAAGCCTGTTAATCAGGTTTGCGGTGTGAATTACCAGTGAGTATTTTTGTTTTTGTTGCAGCCACTTGTTAGAATTTTTAACATTGAAACATTGGTATGTGTAAAATATATGTGACCTTTGCATGAGGTGATTATATTCTTCTTCTAGGGTGCACGTTACAAGTTAACACATGGCTCTCCTTTGTCTCTGCCGTGGTGAATTCCTTTTGTGCCTCCCCCTCCCTTTCTTTTTGTCTCTGCGTTCAATAAGAAACTCTCTTGTGCAGGTACATGGGCGACCTCAGCTCGCTCTTCAACTACCTCGTCAAGTTCCAGCAGCTCCCGGTGCTCCCCAATGTCCTCGTGCTGCACGGTCTGGAGACGTACATACAGGAGGCCGCGGAGGTGCGTCTATCTCAACGAAAACAGAAAACTGGGCGAGTTGGGAAGGATTTATCTTAAAGCAGCACGAGGCGAAGTCTCGGGAAGACGACAAGAGACATGTTGTCTCTTGTTTCTTCCATTTCGTCTTGTGTTTCACCCTGCCTTAAGGTTCAATCGTATCTCCACTAGCGCAATGGGTGTGTCCCCGCAGGAATAGGGACCTGCCCTCCAATTTTAAAATTAATTTTAGGGTCCATGTGCTGTGCAATGTCAGCATACGTTAAAGATCTCCAGGTGGTCGAAATTACTTCGTAGCCCTCCACTACGGCTCCTCTTTCTCTTTCCATTTTCCCTCCCACCTTCCTTCCTTCCCTTATGGGGCGGTTCAGGTGTCCGCATAACAAGTGCGACAGATACTGCGCCTTTCCCTTCCTGTGAACCAATTATTATTAATTTTGTGCCCCAGTAAGCAGAGTTCTCCTTGCCAGCCTCCCCGCTTCCCTTCCCCCAACCAAATGAGACTGTATATAAATTGGAAAAAATGAGCGTCCTAATAGTGTTGTTAGGACAGTACCTTATTTTTTTTTCTGAAAAGACTAGCCAACTAGCCTGACAGCAACCCTTGTTAGAGGTGCTAGTAGCTTCCGTACATGTCTTATGCTTTCAGGGAAACCTTACCATTTTAGAAAAAGCGAGAGAAAAAAACAAAGGAGTGTTCTCGAGCATTTTGATGAAGGGGCATTCGTGTCACGAAAATTAGTCCGTCATCGCCATCAGCACCATGAAGTTGCAGGAAGAGCAGTGCTGAAAATGAACACCTGGCCTTGAGCGGGATTCGAGCAGCTGCAAGGATAAATTGGGAAGATCAGCTTTAAACCGCCTTTGATTACGATAGCTTTTCTGCGACATGTAAAAGTGCCAGCCTCCTGCAAGGACAAATTGGGAAGATCAGCTTTAAACCGCCTTTGATTACGATAGCTTTTCTGCGACATGTAAAAATGCCAGCCTCTTCCACTGTACTTTGGATATGATTGCCTTCATCAACTCATTAGCACACAGTAATCTACCGCAATGAATAATCGCCTTAGTTTTGTAGCACTCATAAAAGAACTCTAGTCCAACATTTGCATTCAAAGGCGTGGCATGAAAATACTCGCTGATAAGAAAGCTGTGTGCTTTGGTTGCCGTTTGCATGTTGCAGGGACTTTTGTCCTTCATGGTAGTACTACGTTAGAAGGCTTTCACATGTGGGCTCCGATATTGCGGGTGTTGGCCAAGTGAGTTCGGTGGCACCAGTGACAGCTTAAGTGCTCTGTTATTCTGCCGTGGTGGCTCAAGATCTTCCGCGAGTCCGCTGGACTTGCTCCGTGCTTGTCAGATGGCACTTCCTTGCTTTACTTGCAGGAACGTTTCGAAGCATGCTTCCACGCTTTGCCAATGCTCGTTTGCTTGTCCGTCCAGTCCTGCTCACGAGCATCACTCGGAAAGGTGGTAGTTGTCAGGTGGCATGGCTGGGTGGCGATAGGCAGTGATAGGTGTTGCCAACTTGGGCTGCACTTTTGAGATGGGGAATCAAATTCACCTGTGGCTTTGGTATCCTGGGTCAGTCACGCCACTGCTAGGCCACGCAGTCTCACTTTCGTACGGCTTGGTTAGAGCGGGGCTCTATGTCTGTGTCGGGCGGTATCCTTTTTCTTTTTTCTTTTTATCAACTTGTAAGCGAGTGTCGATTGTTGTTTTCCCCCTTTGTTGTTCCTCTTCAGACGGACACCGGGGACCAGACCGTGGCCCGCCTCTTCGCGCTGCTGCAGGACGCCGCAAATTTTGCCACTTCCAAGAAGTGAGTGTTTCCGCTGTGGTGTGTGTACTTGAAAAGGGCACTTTCCAGAGGTTTTCTAGAGGTTCAGAATGTCGGGAAAAGAAAAAGAAAGACCTTAAAAGAGACGTGTGAAGTCTATTGACTCGGGGCATTTCAGATGGGGCAAAATTTCTTCAGCACCAAACTCTATCCACTTCCAGTGTGAGGACCTTCTAGTCGTTAGCTTTGAGCCGCAAAGTACGTAATCGTGGAACGGTTTCAATAGGGGCAACTGTGCAATGCGAGAGAGGACTAGGCTGCTCAGTGCAAAGCATTTTGGGATTGCACCTTTTACTTTGCAGCACCGACAGTTATTTTTCTTTTTCCCACTCCTGCACTCATCAGTAGGTGCGTGAAGAAGTGATTAATGATGCTATCGGGAAGAAGTGATTAATGATGGCAGCGTTTCGGGATGCTTTCACTTTTCTGCACTGCTTTGTCGCATCTGTTGACTAGCACCAAAGAAACAAGGACAGAAGCGGTTCGTGATATGCAGAGTGCCCAAGCAAATGCTGTGTCCTACTTGTTTTTTATTTAAAATTCTAAACTGTAGACAAAGCTGATGAAAGCAGAGGAGACACTAGCTACTGGCTACATGCTCGGTGGCACAGTGGTTAAGGTGCCTAACTTCTGTACCAGAGTGCCCAAGTTCGAATGCGACCTCCGGCAGCTGCATTTCAGTAGAGGCATAGCAGATAGGCACCTGTATGCTGTGCAATGTCAGTGCACGTATAAGATCCCCTGGTGGTTGAAATTAGTCCAGAGCCCTCCACTACAGCACCTCTTTCTCTCTCTCCACTTTGTCTCCCACCTGCCTCCCTTCCCTTATAGCACGGTTCAGGTGTTGACAGAAAAAAATTCAACAGATACTGCACCTTCCTTTTCCTGTAAACCATATTTTTTTTTTTTGCTTGTAGAGGAGATACTAGTACACTACAGTTGGTGGCTGCGTGCAGAATGGGGTGATTAGTCAAAGCAGGAATACCCTTTCAACTAATCATACATGCTATAGCAATATGGCTCCTAGAGCACTTCAATCCCTCAGAGAAGCCTGTACCAGGAAGGTATGATGTGACACAAGAAAAAAATGGCATAGACACTCCTATTTACTCATAGTGCAAAGAACCGTGCACTTGTGATGGAGTCACACTGTGGACAGCAGCAGGGTGGGTGACTGTTCGACCCAACTGTGCATGGCTGTCATTTGTATGCATCCCATGTCCCCCCACCCATGAAGTTGCAAGTTGCATCCACGGAAGGGTTGAGGCGAAATAGGCCAAGGCACCACTCGCACACCTAGAAGGAAAGCTGCTGCACACTGGGGTTCTTCGATTATCTACGACTGGCAGCCCACAGGTCGCTCGAGTGCGGAGCCAGCCGTTCGTTATCTTTCTCAGGTCATTCCGGCCACTTATAGTTCCTGCCAGAACATGTTCGTTTTTCTCTGGCTGCACAGTTTCGGGCTGCGCGAATGGCTGCCAGACTCGCCAGGACGATTCTTTGCTGGCTGCGCTCGGACAGCTAGCAGACAACGGAGAGGTAATATGCAAGTCAGAAGCTTGTGCAGCCATTTTGACGTGGACTAGAAGGACCACAGTGATTCGTGTGACGTTTTGTTCGATCTTGAGTGCAGGTGCTCGTTTCAGTTGGTCCACAGTACGCATCACCTCTGACGCCCCTTTTTTTTTTTTTTTAACTCTCTCTGTTTACTTAATTTGTGTACGTGTGACAACGTATCTGCTCTCGCCATTTACAAGCACAGATGTTTGCTTTGTTACTGTGCTCATTGAGCTCGGATTTGCTATTTCGTTTGCCATGCCCGTTGTCTCTGTTTATTTTACGGTGGTGTTTGAGGACCTTCTCAAGTGTAGCTGCGGATACCAACTCCTCTGTACGTGCACGCACATTAATACATGCACGTCGTTAGTGTGTGGACCAGGAGCGCGCGCGTGTGGTCTCATTTTGTTGCACATTAGAAAGGCGGACGTGCTTTGGAAACTGCTGAGAAATATTGTAGGAGTACCTTATGCATGATAGGTACCTTAAGAACTACTGTCATCTCTCACTTGATTCATTAAAGAGAAAATCTTCCCTGTGTGAGTCGTATGTACGCCGACCCACAAGGCATAATTGTCATGCCTTTCATGCGAGTGCTTATTTTTCACAATGAAGGTGTAGCACGGATGCCAAATGCTGCTTTTGTGCTAAACCCATTGTGTAGTGAATTCAAATCAGCGACATGCAGCGAAACTGTTATTAACGTTAAAGGCTCAAGAAAAACATTCAGCTAGCTGATATATGCATGCCTAACGGCGGGCGAAGGGCTACAGTCAGGCGTCGCCTCAACCACCAGGATCGCCTGTTCCCTGATGCGGCTCTGCCGCACACAGCAAAACGAGGGTGCTTGGGGTTCACGGTGTCGGAGCTGAATAAACCACAATTCTGCGACCATACTGTGTAGTTGACAGATGCGACAGTCTGAGAGCACAGCAACAATGTGACCAAAATTCCACGGATACGGTGCCGAATGAAAAATTTTAAAGTGTACAGTCGTACCCTTTTAATATGACCGCCGTTAATATGGACGACCCGAATTATGGACAGTTTTTCTGGGGATGAAACTTTTTCAGTGTATTTATGCCTCGTTAATATGGAAACTCGCTGTCTGAACAATGGACAGGGGAAGAATGCACACGGCCCACTTGGGCCCATTTATTTTGGTCTCTGTAATGTGGACAGTGCTTGAAAAAAAGCAGAGGAGTCCAAACGCAATTAAAGAAGGGCACACCGCCCGTGAACCTACGTGACAGCCGATACGACCGGATGCCTGAACGAGTCCTGTGGGGTTGGAAAGAACCAAAGCAGGCGTGTCGCCGTTTCAGAGTGGGGGAGCAGAACGTACACAGCAAACTGAGGGTCAGCGTAAGAAAGACCCCGAAAGGGGGAAACCAGGAGACTTCTGGGTGCAGTGGCAGTGTTGCCACAGTCGGGAAAACAGCCACATGTGGTTGCAATAAATTCTGATGAATGTGAACAGAGAGGCCAGTAAAAGTTTAAGAAAGAAATGACAGGAAGTTAAAGTTGAAAGTTTATTTTTGCATCAAAAAACAAGGTACAAGAATATACAGGAAGAAAGAAAAGTGCCTACAGTGGCGGCGGGAACTGAAGTCTTTTTTCCCAAAGCACAGTATGTGTTTCAGGAAGCAGTTAACGCTTTTCGGCGAGAGTTAAGACACACTCACAAAGAAAGGCGATGTACAAGCATGCAACCGAAACCGGGCGTCCTGTCCTGGATGCGCTTCCCTCTCTTGCTCCTGGTTTTCGTCCCTGTTGCACTGCCGAACAGTCACATTTTGCACCTCAAGCAGTTTGCCCGCTGGCTTCGCTTTAAGTCAACGATGCGGCCTTGACAAGGTCTGAGCTCTTCATTGTCGGCTAGCCGTCGTTCTAAACTGTACTTCAGCTTACAGTGTTTGTTTTATGGGAACACATAAAAACGGCGCCAAGAAGATGGGATGTTCGATAGCCCTCTGCATAGCAGCTTGCTAACTTGACTCCCTTGCTTCCTTACAGAAGCAATACAAGGCAAAAAAAACAAAAGAAAGAATCAGAAGAACGAAAAGGCAGAAAGGTTAACTAGGCAAAAAATTGCACAGCATCAGGAACCTGTAGCCCTCAACTTGAGTCTGGCCTCTGGCATGGCGGGAGTTAAACGCAAAAGAACGGAGCTGAATGTAGGTGCGAAGAAATCTGTGAATACAAGCGGCAAAAGCCATCTCAGTCAATCCAAGCTGCGAGGGACTAGTATCGACAGCTCAGCTGTTTCCTCGTCTCAGGAGAATCTCAAGCAGCTACTTAGCGGCTACTTTGCTCAGTGACGAGGCCATTTTGGAAGTGGCGGTGAGTAGAGAATCAGACGCTGATTCATCAGCCAGTGAGGAGTTCGTGCTCGAAAGTTCAACCAACACAAAGCCTACCATCACGCATGTCATGGTACTCGAGTCGCTTCATACTGCACTACAATTTTTCGAAGACAACAATGATAAGGATAATGCGCTCAAAATTGCCGGTGTTCTGTGAAATTTTGAGTCCAGTGCACACCATTATCTACAAAAGCAGTCATTAATTACAATTCTTTTTTTGCAATAAGTTCCTTTTCGTTTTTATTCATGATTCGTTATTACAGATGACTCACTTTATGGACAGTTTTGGTCAGAAACCAAAGTGTCCATATTAACGAGGCACGACTGTATGCGTGGATTTGAAGATCTCTCAAGCTCACGTGTATGCTTCATAACCAACTGAAGTTTACGCTTGCGTCGTCCCAAAACGCGAGCGTCTATTTGTTCTCCATTCTTCGGCCACCCGTGATAACTTCGTGTCATCTCTTTCACATCCAAAGAGCCTATTCCTGCTTTCCGCACGCACTGCAGCGACACGTTCTTCACTCTGCCATTGTGGGGACATGCAGGAACGAAAAGGAAAGCAGGTACACTGACCTCCTTTCCTGGGAGATTTGGGCACTTGGCTGTGTGGCAGTCACATGCTTACTGCTGGCAGGTGCGAAAAAATGGGTTGTACGTGTAAACGCACACATTGGCCATGAAGAAGACGCGAAACTGGCGGTGAAACCAGATGTGATCGTCTTGTGATCCTGTTTACTGGTATGAGTGGGAACATCTCCCTAGCTAGCCTACACAAAGAACCTTCCTACAGCAACTTCTTTCGGACTTCTTTAACAAAATGTAGCTATGTAGATGTAGCAAATCATTGATAATTGAATTTCTCCTCTTGTGCTGTTTTTTTCGTTTCACCAGCCAAATGACCACTATGACGTCAAAGGTCGATAAAGGGCAAGTGGGCAAAAGCAAATAAACACTATAAATAATCGCTGCTTCATAACTTTAATATTTTTACAATGCTAAAGCCAGCCTGTCCGGCATGCAGTGAACAAGCAGTGATTGCATTTTTATTTCTTGCCCATGTGACCTGTAGTTCAGCGTTTAGAACCAAAACTGAAGCATCATGAGGGGAGTAATTCAGTTATGAATTATTTACCAGCTGTGGGTGAATATGTCATTATGGTAAAACCTGCAGTTAAATCTTGATGTCTACACTCTGTTAAGCAACTAGGTCAACCATACTGAAAAATGCCACTCATAATCTACCTTTGCACTGGTGGCAGCCTTGCTATTTGGTGCCTAGACAGCGTGGCACCGCACGGCCGTTCCTTTTTGACACTTGCGTTGCAGAGTCTTTCGTGGCCTGGATTGATCTCGAATGCTTGTTTCTGCTGCTGTTTTTTTTTTTTTTCTCCTCTTTTTTTTATTTTGCCATCGCAGTGGGAAGACGTGCCACCTGTTTGTGACCTGCTGTGACGCATCGTCCCAGGGTCACGTGTGCCCCACCTACGTGAGCCTACCATTCTTCCCTCTCCCTTGGCGTTGCAGCAGACTGGAGGATGGCCGCTTCACTCTCCACCAAGGTGGCCGCCTTCCGACGACCGTCTTCCTCAGTCTCTCTCAAAGGGAGCTGTGCCTTCAGAGAGTGGACTATTATTGAGAGCCGAATCTTCCCGTGTTTTCTTTGTCGATGTCGACGATTGGGTGCGGCATAATATGTTTGTGCTGTCGACATTGAAGCCATTGTGAACGTCTTTCTTTGCCATGTTGGGATTCTCGGAAGGTTGAAACTAGGGACTTATGGATTTGAGAAGATTGCTTACAAGGGGCCAAGTGCAGAGTTTGTTTTCACATTTTTAATTGTGTCACATGCAAAAGCGTACGTGGATATATAGGAGTTCATCCTTTGACAGTTGTCCGTTGCCGACTGCATACATCTCTACCTCCGAAGAATGCTCTATTTTTATAATGAGCTTGTGCAAAAAATTCTGGCCACTAAGTGATGGCTCCATTATGGTGCGTTTTTACCCGGTGGTTTATTTTGGGTTGGGTTTTGGTTAAGCGCATTTTTTTTTTCTAACGCTTGTCATTGGGCCATTGTCTGCAGCGAGGTGAAGCGAATTGCTCTGGGCTTGACTCTGCTGACTCTTAGAGAGTTCCTTTGCAGGAAAACCAAAGTATGGATCACATCCCAGGCAGCAAAAACTTTTAGCCTAATATTGGTACTGTACTGGCAATAGCGGGCCCAACATAGGACCAATATTTGGCCAACTGTTCGTGCCTCCTGGGATATTACCACAGGCATTATAACCCGTTGCAGCTGTTCAATTACTTGTGCGTGGCATAGTCAGCTGTCAATTAAATAAAACTCAAACAAGGCCAGACAATTGTTCCAGTGACATGGCACTGTAATTAGAAGGAGCCTTGTTAACTTTTAATGCACCTGGGGCTAATGAGACCAACGTGTGCATTGTGACAAACCGTACATTTCAAGTTGAGTTTAAATTGAGTAGTTACTGCATGCAAAAAGACTCACTGCTAAGTACTACCTCTTTGCGGAATTTGAGCCTTAGCAAGCTTGCAATAAGACTACACAAGTACCCATACCTGATTCAAGTAGGGGTTAACATAATGGTTATGACTGGCCAGCTTGAAAGCACGGATGTTGGAGCCACTTTTTTTATGTAGTTCTAGTGTATTGACAGTGGCTTCAGAAAAGAGATAGTTTGCTGCTAGTTAACACAGTAAGAAGTACACATTGATACAGCAGATTGCAGGGTTTTATCTGCCCAAGAGGCCTTTCGGCCACGAAAGACTTGTGGCTTCATTTTTAACTACTTCTAGTTAATATGTGTGCCATGTTCTTTTCGCTAACAGACCTACTAGTCCACCATAGAGAAGCCATTCCTGCCACTCTATAGTATATTGTGACTTCGGATTCCTGAAATGCTTCTTAAACACTTCACAAGCAGCTGGTTAGGATGACTGTCACACGGCGCCTATGAATTTCTTTCCAGTGCACATATTCCACTGAATTGTTAAAGATTGGAAAGATTCGGCCACATAATGTAATGTAGCTGAAAGCTTTGAACGGAAGCGTTAAGGGCAGTTCAGTAATCCCTGGACACAACTGAGATTGCAATTACAGTCAAACTCACTTATAGCAATATCACTTTGAACATTGTCGGTGCAGCGCATACGACGAGGCCGAGAGGAGACACAGACCTCTTGTCCTCGTTGTATGCGCTGCACCAATAATGTCTAACCAACATGCCCAAGCGTCTATCTTGTCTGCTTTGAACATTATATCAGATATACCAATGGACGACCGTGGCACTGCGAGCTTTACGATGGTGAAATAAACTGTATATACTAATTGTGTATATATACATTTCTCAGTTATAACGATTCAGTCTGGTCACTCAGCGCCAACCCTAAAAGAAAAAAGAAAGACTTGGGACTTTGTGATGTGGTTTGAGTGGTGGCCGCGCCACTCAAATCGTATCGCTAGGCTCCATGAATGGTCTAGACCCCGTGGAAATTAGTTTTTGCTAAAAATCTCATTCAGCTACGTGCAGCAATCGGACACCTTGCAGAGAGACGTCAACAAGATTTTTGGGACGCAGTCGAAGGTGACTGATTGCGGTTTTCTGCCTGCAGATAAGTGAAACGTGTAACCTACTTTGCCGTAATTAGGTTTTCTTGAATTCGTCCTGCTTTATTTGTTGTTTCTTTTTTTTCTTTCCAGCATAACCGGGTTTTTAGCAATAATTGCTTATAACAATGATATTTTTGTGGCACTTCAATATTGTTGTTTGTGGGTTTGACCGTAGCTTTGTTTGTGAGTTTCCTTAGAATGCACTAGCATCTATTCTGCAATGCACAGACTTTAGGCAAAGAAATGGGATGCAATTTTTTAACAAAATTCTGTCGTCGTGTGGCAGTATTCAACGAGAGTTCCTTATTTCAAGACCTATAAGCTTTTTTCGCTCGTAGTGCATTTCCAAGACCTCACATTCCAGGCTAAGGACGACTACTGAATATGCAAATACTATTAGTGAATATACGATATTCGTAATCTCTTCTTTATTATTTCTAACTTTGTAGAGTGTATATTCTTTGCTTATAGTGTATTACGCCGAATGGGGCTTATATCACAGATTCCCAAACACATCTTCATCTCAGGCTTACAAACAAGGTCTCAAACTCCTGTTTTCATACCTGAAGTCCTGTTTGGAAAAGGCCTGCCTTCTCGTGTAGCCACACATTGTGTACTTGTATCCATATGGAGCCGAGTCTCAAAGGCCTAACAGAGGAAGGATATTTCAAGGCTTATTATTTATTCATGCATGTTCATTGAGCTCTTACATGTGACAACTAATCTATACCCTCATTACGGCTCCCTTGTGGAAACCCAGTTCGTGAGCACTAATCTTTGTCGGCGCTAATCTTTTCTTTTATTGTGGCTGACAGCATGACTTGGCATTGCATTTGTAAAGAAATGTCAGGTGCAAATGGAAAAAGAGGTTTTTGTCTGCCAGCAATGATGCATGGTTCCACTGCTGTGTGAATAGTACATCCTCTTCAGAAATTCGGCATAATTTTACAGCACGGCTTAGTCTTTCACTAGCTCACTGCAGAGTTCACGGAGGGCTAGAAATGCAGCTAGCACTGGTTGACAGAACTTGCCCTCACTTTTGTCAGCTGGACCGGTGAAGAGATGTATTGCTGTCTTCCTTTATTTTTTCTTTTTACTGTTGAAGTTGCAGGTGGCGTGATAGGTCACAATAGTTGACCAGTCCTGTTTTGAAATGCAGCTTCGTGATGCAAGCAAATGATGGCATTTAGATTAGTATGTGCTTTCTTTTTGTTCCATTGTACTTTACTAGTCATTGTAATAACATGCTTGTACAGAGTGTACTCTTGTTTGTGTGTGGATTCTTATTTGGTTATGTCTGGCGAGCATTAACAGGCGCTCAACTGTCATCGTGCAAGATGAACCAAGTATTTCCTGGGTTGTGGGCCTCAGGAAGGTGCCAGGTTTATGTTCAAGCATGCACAGTTTTTCTTGCAATCACACTGGTCAAGTTGTGCAAGCAGTCACAGAGTGGAGGAGACTTGCGTGAAAATACATACATGCATGTAGTACATTTTTAAAACTGAAGTGAATGTGAATGAGCTAGCTTTGCTGCAGAATATAAAATCAGAAACTTCGAGAGTACTTAAGTTAACCTTCAGAGAGTGTGATACAATAGCGTTAAAGGGACCCTGCAATCTCGTGGGGATTCTCCAGTGCACCCTTTTGCAGACATTGACAAGCTCGTTGCCAGCACATGTTGTTTCCTTTCAAACAAACGTCTTTGTGGCATAGGGGCAGAATTTCTGATTCTCAGTTCAAGAATCAGAGGTTCTGTTCACCACGTGACCACCCATTTTTCGTTGAGATATAGCTACATGCAACGGCATGACTACGTCACAAACCCTTTCAGAAAAGTCTTAATTCTACATCTACAGTAATGCTGGGTTTTCTAGTGAGCAGGACCTTTGAGGCTATCAGATTAATAGTTGCGCAATTATGTATTCACCACTTGTATATTTCTACCAGACAAACGTGCACGTGGAACGTGAACGAACCTAAGCTGGCAGCAGCGTAGCCAATCTTCTCTGTGTTGATTGTGCTATTCAAGTTGGAGCTCTTTGTACTACTTGGGAAAATTTGTTTCAAGAGACTAGTTTTGGGTGCCTATGGATTATGGCACCATCTCGAATCGGCCATTAAGAGCTGTCGACCGTTATCGTCATTGCGTTCTAAAAAACTGCTTTTTAGTCTCCGCTTGCATTTTACGTACTTCTTTGGCTGCTACGCATAAAAAATTTCCTACTGCATCTTTTGAACTCATCTTGTTGGCAGGTGATTGTGCATCTATCAATGTCGAGTCTCAAATTTGCAATTTCCACAAAGGTTTCTTCAGCAACCGCTACCGGTTCCACTATCCATATACGCTGAATATTGAACTCAGATGTATAGAATTATTGCCTATTTTGAACTTCCGGAATTAGTCTTGAAAATCTTATGCATAATGTACAACGATGTTCGCCTTTATCGGACTGCTGTTCAGTGGAACAATGGATACATCAAACTCCCACTCTGTTGCCTCAACGCCCTCCCATGATTATTGTTCGCTCATGGAGCTGCGTCGATTGAGCGTCGGCCACGTGTTGGCAGTACCTACATTGCAAAACATTTCCCTTGGTCTGGCAGGCTTGTTTTCAATGCAAAGCGTCAGTCATGCGGGAAAGCCAACTTTCGATGCATAGTTTGTCATGCAGTACCCTAATTTTTTTTATGTAACTCTGCTTTTATAGTGTACCAGAAAGAGAATTATACATCTAATGACGGGCATTGGCTTTCCTGAAAGTATCTTTCGCTGCTGCTTTGATACAAGCCTTAAATCCAATTAACAGCTAGCACCCTTGCCACGTAGCATGGGATGCAATCTCAAATGCTACGATCTGGCCCACGGGTGGTGACTTGTAAATATGTGCGTAGTGTGTCAGCCTTTCGACGCCAATGTCTGTATACAGAGTTAACGTCATTATCGAAAGTGTCAGATTGTTTCACTACCTCCCTGACCTCCAGTCAGTGAAAACGTCTGAACCAAATATAGTAGCCACTTCCTGGTCCGGATGTTCAGCCAATCAGATGACTCAAGGTAGGTGAGATAGCGATACTTTCAATAACGACACAGACTCTGAATACAGACACCGGTGTGAGGTGGCGCTCGGCACACTGGTGCACCAAATAAAGCGCGCATTATCCCGCGGGCTGCTCGTTTCTGCAGGAAGCACGCTGCTAAAATGGTGCACTGTATTAATACAACAGAGAGACTTAGCAAAGCAGAAGTGTACTAGAATAGATGTTGATCTACCGGGCACCTTCTGCACATGCGCTACGACTTTTGTGAGTGCATACCCAGCATCCAGTAAGCTGGTGAACATTTACTTTTGCTCATTTTTAGTAAGCTGAAAACCTCTATTCACACATCTGTGTTAAAGAAAGGCTCAGCTGTTGGCATTATTCATGTATCAAATTATCAATGTGTCAAACTGCTTTGCCATTCCTTTTGGTTTTGATATTACTGAGATTGTCTGTATTTTCTTCAAAATTATACAAAGGAAAATTGCTGTTCATTTTGAACCAAGAAAGCTACTATTTTGGCAGGCTTAAAAATCACTTTTTTTCTGGTGGTAACAGTGAAACTAAGAGCATCGAATCTTACTTAAGGACATGGGCTAAAGTTGCGACCTTTGGCCTCCACTATCGGGAATGAAGGTAAGGTTTGCAAAACCTGACTGTACCCTGTCACCTCATGCAGTGTTGAAGACCACTGGAGGTGCATTATGAGCACCAGGGCAAGAATGGGCCACATTGTAGAAGTGAACCTTCCTCCCTGCTGGAATATTGCCTCCCATGCAGAAAAATAGACAGCATATCTGATAGAGCATCAACTAAGTTGTTGAAAGTCGCCAAAAAAGACTACTGCACCCTGTTCAAATTTGCTGCAAGTTATTTGAAAACCATTCAGAAAGCTAAAAGTAGATAATCAGTCATTTTGAATAATTTTAAAGATGCATTAGTATTTAATACACTCAGATGTCGAATTCCTGAAGACTCGGGCTTCATTAGGCAAGGCGGCCGGAGGGGTTTTTCATATTTGCCAGCCAGCAGAGCGCGTGGTGATCGCTTACCACCTTGACTGGTCAGCCGTATAAGTACGGGCAGAACTTTGTTTTCCCCTTAGATATATTCCTGTATAAACCACACGTGCTTCTTTCAATACCTGGCATCAGGACGAAGGTCGAGCTATCGCCGACAGAACTAAAACAAATCACTCCTATACTTCCATTCAGGCAACCAAATAGAATTTTTAATGATTTAAAAAATATTAACACCATGAGAGAAAACCTGAAATGTCTGATAACCCTTTGCAGTGGCGTCTGCTATTACAATTGAAGTCAAACATTTTTCCGCCTAAATAGTATATCGAGGCCACAAAGCAGCCAGTTTATTAGAGTTTATTAGTGCAAAATGCGGACACCTAATTTTTCCCCTCGCATAATGAACTTTGTACAAAGCATCAAGAATGTAGCTGAAAGCTTTGGCATCAAAATGCCCACATTTATTAAATTAAAGAGCAAAGGACTATTGACTCTTTCTTTTTTTTTTACTCTAAAGGTGCAGATGGCACTAGAAATTCTGAATTAAAAAGTACTATTACTGGTGGCAACATGTGCTTACATGACTGCGCACAGGATGTGATACCAAGCTTACTGTTGATATTAAGCATTCAATAGATCGTACAAAAGCTCTGTGATATGAAGGATGCTATAAGTTTGCTTGAAGCGGAATCAATGAGAGCTGAAAGAAAGGTGTTAAGCAAGGAGACACAATCTCCCCAGTACTATTCACAGCTTGCTTAGACAAAGTATTCAGAGACTTGAAATGGGAGTAGTTAGGGATAAGGGTAGATGGAGAATACCTCAATAGTCTGCAATTTGCTGATGACCTTGCTTTGCTAAGTAACTCACGAGATGAACTGCAAAGAATGATTGATGGCCTAGACAGGAAAAGTAGAAAGGTAGGCTTGAAAATCAATATGCAGAAGACTAAGGTAATGTTCAGTAGCCTAGGGAAGGAACAGCAGTTTACATTAGGTAGCGAAGTACTGGAAGTAGTAGGCGAATATGTCTACTTAGTACAGGTGGTAACCGCATATCCGTATCATGAAAGGGAAATAGCAAGGAGAACAAGATTAGGATGGAGTTCATTTGGCAAGACTCGCAGATTATGACTAGCAGCTTACTGGTATCGCTCAAGAGGAAAGTATACGACAGTTGCATCTTACCTGTACTCACCTATGGGGCTGAAACGTGGAGGCTAACCAAGAGAGTTCTACTTAAGTTGAGGGCAACGCAGAGGGCTATGGAAAGAAAAATGGTAGGGGTAACATTAAGAGATGGGAAGCGTGCAGAGTGGGTCAGAGAAACACCTCAAGTTACTGACATTCTAGTGGAAGTCAAGAAGACGAAATGGGCATGGGCAGGACATGTAGTGCGAAGAGAGGATAACCGATGGTCGCTTAGGGTAACAAACTGGATTCCAAGGGAAGGAAAGCGTAGCAGGGGGCGGCAGAAAATTAGGTGGGCGGATGAGGTTAAGAAGTTCGCAAGGGTCGAGTGGATGCAGCTAGCACAGAACCGGATTAAATGAAGAAATATGGAAGAGGCCTTTGCCCTGCAGTGGGTATAGTCAGGCTGATGATAGCACAACTCAATAAAAAGCTGCAAGTCTGCTGTGTAGGTGATTTAAGAAGTGAGTGCTCTGCTCCCATTTTTGCACAAGGTATTGCCGCCCAGCAGATAAAAAGAAGCATGCATCCCACACTTCATTACTGCATCATTCTTTCCATTTGACATCTTTTGCAAAATGACCTTCCTGTGAGAAATTGTGAAATATGCTTGAGCAGTTATGTAAAGGCCAGGCTTTATTTTGGGTCCTTCAGGAGCATACATCAGGAACGGTGCACGTTCGCGACTAAAGTTGTTTTTGAAAATTTGGATCCCGCTCCACCCCTGACAGTGTTGACAAGTTTACAGTGACAGTGTTGACAAGCATTACTGCTGACAGCCTGTAGCGACCACAAATTATGAGCCTGCAGTGGGTGAGGAGTCGTGGCTGTGTCGTAGTCTTGCTCTTGTTTACACGTACGTGACAGTGAGTATTCCCACTCCTTTTGGGCTGTTGCAACTTTAAGACAGGGGAAAAAAAAAATTGGACAACACAGTACTGTGTTGTCCAATCTGTCTTCGTAGCATTTTTTCCACATATGGTTATGTTAGACCGACATGATTGTCTCAAGGCAACCCAGGCATGTATGGGGTAACAAAGTTTAAGCAGGCGTTTCGAGTTGCTGCCCTTTAACTGAAAAATACACGAGTAGTGCATGCATCGAAATGGAGACCGATCAATATCTGTGGCTTACTGCGTGTCTTACTGGCTGGTCATTTAGACCTAATATAGCATGAGCTTGAGACCTATAGCACAGAGGATGCACTTCATGAATGTGAAACAGACCGGTAATTTAGTGGGGCAGTTAACGCATTGTATTTTCCAGAATACCTTCTTTCCTTTACGCTGACGAGTGACAATCTTCTTTAGAAGAGCCTGTATGAACGTTATGCAGAGGTAGGGTGGTGACACATAGAACGCGTTCTATATTACATAGTCATATCTTCAGTCAAATTAAGTCTCGGTCAATCTTGTGAGGTCTGCTGATGAAACTCGGACAGTGTGACTGATGGCAAAAAATGGCTTCTAGGAGCAATCCAAATAGGCGCAACTGCATGGAGCTGTCGTGTTCCCGCTTCACCTTTGGTTTTAGTAATTGTGTAACAGGGTGATCTCGACGATACATATCTTGTTTCAAAATAGAAGGTTGGGGTGGGTTAGCACAGGCTTCCACCCATTCCAAGACTGGCGACGGCTTACTTGCAGGGGTCGTGGAGATGACAGAGGCTGATTAATTCATTCTGCATGAGGGAAGCACAAGTGTGCATAAACTGTGACATAACTGACCAACGTAAATGGAAAGGCAGAGTTTTTAATGTGTAAGAGACTTAATATAAAGCCTAGTCTTTGCAATGAAAAGTCGTTGGCCACACATCGACACATTTGAGCTGGCTTGGTTGAGAACACGTTTGAAGATAGAAACCTGGTTCCGCGGCCGAAACATCATTACATATACATTGTCCATTTCTTCACCATGCCTGACCTTCCTTCCTTTCTCTCTCTCACACACACACACACACCGGAAGTGCCAAGGGTTAAAAAATAATATATTTGAGGTAGCTAGGGATGCTCATTTTTACCCTGGTGAAGTTCTGGACGGTTATTTTACCGACAGTTCTGGACGGTGGACGACAACTGTCGGTAAAATAAAAGAATTGTTGGGATAGTTGTATGACATTCTTATTGAATTTCCCTCTTGCGTTAGTCAAAAGCAAACTATATACGTGTATTTTTATATTGTGGGCGATTCCTCTGCCCAAGGGATGCGCACGACAAATACACAGCGGGCCATGTAACAAACACCTTTAATCTCACGTCAGCGCGGGGGTCGTCGTCCGGGGGGCTGCGGGTCGTCTCCGTGGAGAAGCGCCAGGAGCGAAGAAGCAGGAACGAAGAGCAGGAGCGAAGAGAAGGCGAGACGGCGGCGCGTGCCTTCTTTTATAGCCCCCTCGCGCGGGACCGGTTATCCCCGAACGAGCGGGGAGAGGGAAGCAGGCAGCGCGCAGGGAGCATTGGGAAGTGGCGCGGCCTTCGAATGCGCGGCGCGCCACGGGCCCTACAGATCTGTGGCGCAGGACCCCACAATATGCATATGCAAACTACGACAAACAGTTGTATTGAGATATCTCTGGAAGGTGTGAATTCTTTTTAATTATGCAGCATAAAACATTGAATTCAAGATCTTTCAGTTGTAATTCTGTATCCATTATGCAACTTTTCCAGCAGAAGTTTAGAAACCAAAAGCCTTATATGATCTACAATGCTGTTGAATTAATATTTTATTTCTCAAAGTGCTCCAGACTTGAAGTCTTAACTGCTCCTAAACCAGCGTTGATCTGCTGTATATATAAAGTGCCCCAGATTGGCCCTAAATATTGCTCCAAGCTGCATCTCACCAGCAGCATCACAAAGCCAGCCTTCACACCAGTACTCTTTGTGTTCAACTTTTACAGCCTTTGTCTCTCCCAACTTGTTCCCTGCCATGGGGAAAAATTACATTTTTTTTGTACGTTTCAGTACCATTTCTTTTTTGCGAAAGTTATGATTTAATATTTTACGTAACACAAATGAAGGCTAAATAAATGTGTATTTATGTGTATAACTTTTACCAATGAAATATGTGTTACAAGACAGTTTTAATTCTCAAAAACAAGTACTTTAATTTTTCTAGAATATGCAAAAATGTTTGGCTTCGTACTGGCTGCCATCTGCGAGAGAAAGAAAAATTCTGAGTTAATTTTTTTTGGGGGTACAAAATAACGACATGTAAGATGAGGCCAAGAACGAAAACGAAACTATAACCAACGCTTGGATCATTGGATGCGGATGCATTTGCTAATGTTCCAGCCTGGTTTACACGTGTAGTGCCATAACTGAATTATGATGGTAAAGAAAGCATGCTCAGACTAGCTGCTGCTTGCGGTGTCGATACGTCAACCGCAGACTAGGCGAAGTCATGAGATTTGCAACGTTTTCGAACTGGCTATTCTTGTTTTTGACATAGATACTACTACGCCTTGAGAACGCGTTCAAAAAATGGCAACTAGAGAAAAAAAACATCAAAAACGAAACTTCAGTTATATTCCACGCTAGATGTACTAGGTCATGCCAGAAGGCGGAACGTGTCCGTAAGCAACGCGGAAGGGTCCGAAATCTACATGGAAATTATTGCTAGAGGGCTCGGGGCACGTAAAAAAAATGGTGCCTTGGGTAAAAAAGACATATTCTTTTGAAGGCAAACTTATACATGCCAAATATCGCAGTGTGTAAGCAATGCGGAATGCTCCGAAATCGTCGCGCAAAGTTAGCGGGCTTAATGGAGTCGGTATGGAAAGAGTTGAGATTAACCAGAGCAGTGCTAGGCGCATTGCCTCAAATTTTTATACGCGCACCTTTACTCCATTTCGCCGAAATCAATAGACTGACATGCATGTGCATGGATGTGCAGAAGTTCCATATGGAAGTTCATTTGAGCGACCGCACTGCCCCTCGTGTCACTTCTAACCTGGAATGCTGAGTTATTTCCTTTTTTAATTTAGGGCTGCATTCATGTCAAACTTACTCTTGTGTCTATGTAGTAAATATGCAACCATCTTGTAAGTTTATCATCGATAGCTGCATTTTTCCGGTACCTGCCCGTGCTTTATTGGTGCCAGATCTGCTAAAATTTAGATTATGGATTTTTTTTTAAATTCACCTTTTTGCAGGTCAATTACTTTTATGTGATGGCTGTCAGTCATTTTCACAAACGGTCACTGCAAACGGTCGAAAGCTGGTGCCATGTTCAACACTGGACTGTAAGCCTGCCAACACACCTTTGTAAACAAGACAACAAAAATGTTCAATTTATCGACAGTAGAGATGAAATCTATAGTCAGAAAAGATTGATCAAATGTAAGATTGGCCTGCTAGCCAGTCATTCGCTCTCATAAATTTGTGGTTGGACCAGGCGACAATTGTCGCAAGGAACGCAGGTCGCATTATATTTGTGGATAAAGAAGGCAAAAAAAAAAAAAAAGGAAAGGAGCTTGGGGTGATTTACAACACAGCGCTCTACATCAACAAGGTTTTATGAAAGCTGACTATCCAACTACAGACAGAGGCTAGTTCAAGCGCGGGAAATGTGACTGTGGTGGCGGTCGTGCCAACTAACGGCGCTGCCATCGAGTCTAGCTTCTGGTCGAACACGTCGTCTGCTGCTGGCGGCGCGGGGAGGAGCGGCCTGCGTGTTACGCCTCTCGTCTGCGGAGTTCATGAAACAGGCAAGTCGCAACGACATATTCATTCTTTACAACGCAAGATTGACGTGCATTCAAAGCCAGTAGAAAGCGCACGGTACTCGGTGCACCACGAATTTCAGTTGCAGCTTGCGAAACATAAGCCTCGCGTGTTGCATCCCCTGCCGACAGTGGGACTGCGCAGCAACGCGCGCTATATGTGAAGTACCGCAAGTACAAAACTGTTAGTGGTTGTGCTTACTGACACACGACGCTTAATTGCTCGTGATTGGTAAGAATTACGGCTTTTTGACATTGGCTCAGTGGCACACTGGAATGCTTGCTCGCGGTGAAAGGTGAAGGCCGGACAGGAAATAGCAGATATATTCGATCGTTTCGTTATTGATTGATATGAACTGCTTGGCTTGCTAGAAATAGTTGATATTGTAGCGGCAGGAAGCGATATACGCAAAACTATAGAGCTGCAGCTTAGCTTTTGCTGTACCTTTGCGCATTTAAAACCATATTAGTCTGCCGCCACTTACCACCTCCGAATTCCGCATACTTTCTGGAAAGAAGGCCTGGTGGGATTTCATTTGATCTTTGAGCTCCTTTCTTTAGGTTTTAACGACGCCGTAACAGAGCGATGGTGGTTTATACAGATTCCCCCTCCTTCCTCATCCTAACAGTGATGATCGCTCCAGACGTGTGTGGAAACGAAAATGGACGAAGGTGGAATATTGGTTCTTGCAGTTTATTCGTGCGCGCCTTACTGCAGCTGTGAGAATGGGCTGCAAGCAAGGCCACTAAAATGCTGAAAAACTCGTGCGTAGGTTTTTTTTTTCTTAGAAACATCAGACGCAGCTTCTAGTGTGGAACCATAGCAAGGCCTGTTCTCTTCGTCGCCGAAAAGCTTGTGGGTGTTCTCCTGACGCCAGGCAGCCATGCACACTGTCGTGTGACCGAACGATTTGACGTGATATCGCAGCAGGGCAGTATAATAGGTTGCTGCTAATTAGATACAAAAAAATTCAGATGCGCAACTTAACTCTGCTTAGGTGCAGCAATACGAAAGCATTGCGACTTCTGTTACGCCACCTGATGGATTCGCCCGACAATACGCTTGCGGACCTCGGGCGTATTCGGCCAGGTGGTGTATGTGTATGGCTTTTTACTACAGTGTACTTTTTACCTATAGGTTTAATAAAGGAGTGGCGCCGCCTAGGTAGCGAAACACTTTATAGTAACGTTATTTGTTTGTTATGTATGTTGCAAGGACGTTATTTGTTCTGTATTAATGTTAATATAACGTTAAAATGTAACATTTAATGTTATTTGTCTTCTTGCAAATGTTTACACAATATTTAAGATATCGATACATATTAATGTTCATAAAAAACATTTGTACGAAATATCTAAGCTTGGCAAATAATGTTTTATGTTCGAAACATTTATGCAATGCGTCATATAAAACTGGAAATTAGCATTAAAAACAAGCACAGCTGGAACGTGGAAATACATAAGGCACGAAGCTCGTTGTACGAATACAAAACACCATGCTCAATATCAAATTAGTAATCATACTTAATAGAAGTCAAGGCAAAACTCTTCATTAACATTGCAAATAAGGTTGAGCAATATTTATGGTGCGCTAACTATATTAAAACATTACTACAACGTTAAAAAAATTCAAGAGCAACATCAGCTTCTTTCAAGTACCTAGTTTATCATTTTCAGGGATTTTTCTCGGATTTGGAGCAGTAATACTCTTTAACTAACACAAAATTGCAATAAAACCTCTTGACACCGTGCCAGCCAGAGAACACATATAGGTACGCCAAGAACTGTTTAAAACTGGACTTATTTACAATTCGCCATTAACACAATTCAGGGTGCAGCTCATGGGTAGCATATATAAGGATGGGCGCAGGTGAACAGCATCAGGTGAGTGGTGCAGTGTGACATGATTTATAAAAAGTTGTGCACATATATGTTGTGATGTGCTATTCTTGCAGTTGTAGCATTCTTCAGGCTAAGTTCATTGAAGCTGCTAGTGAGAATAGGCGAAATATAACTGCTGGATTCGGTTTCTCAATGTTGTTTTAAACAATATTTTAGGTTGTTGAATTTTTATATACTTTTATTATAATGTTAAAATAACATTATAATCAGGTTTGTGCATAAAGTTCTGGCAACGTAAGAAAAAATAACATTAAGAGTATTGTATTAAAGTTTGGCTCAAACAAAGGAATAACGCTATGATAACGTTTCGGTGCAACTTGGGAGGTGGAACTAGAGCATGCACGGGCCTGAATTCGAGACCCGAGCTCGTGGCCAGAAACCCGAGCCCTGCCCAGGCCCGCACCTTCAAGCCCGTGCCCGCTAATATATCGCTCTACTGAGCTTGTCCCAGACCCGTTTTCGCAGTTACTCATACGGTTAATTGTTCATTATGAGCTTGTAACTCTCACTACAAAAGTAATGAATTGACCAACAAGTAAGATGGAATCACGTTAACCGATGATTTTTTTTATATACGCGTAATGAAGTGAAAATGATGTGTGGTCATCCGGCTGGCATTTTAAACAATGATCTCGCTGATGCGCAAATATAAATCATAAAACTCGGAAGCTTCACCCGACCCTCAAATGAAAAGGGTCGGATGCATGCGGTAAATGACTCTGCATTTCGTCAAGATTTTTGATCAGTGAAATATACGGCCCGCGATAACTAGATATTAAATTGTCCTCGCAATCAGCATAATAATTTTTATCGTGATAGCAATACTGCGCCAGGTGTCGGCCTGTCGCGTCGTCCCGGGAAGGGCCACGTTTGACCTTCAACAGCTGCGAAGAAGAATGCTCGGTCACCGGCAGCTAATACTTTCGCTCCACATTCGGTTCAGCAGCAGTGAACCCTTGTCATTTATGTATGGGCTGGTAGCTTACGCTCTCGCGTCATACTCTTAGGGAATGAGCTTAAGTGTCCCCAATACTTCAGCGGCTGCGTTTCGATGGAGGCGAGACGAAGATGCGTCCGTGTGCTGTGCGATGTCAGAGCACGTTAAAGGCCCCCAGGTGGTCGAAATTACTCCGTAGCCCTCCACTACGGCTCCCCTTTCTCTCTTTCCACTTTCACTCCCACCTTCCTCCCTTCCCTTACGGCGCAGTTGAGGTGTCCACAGCAAACAAATGAGACAGTTACCGCGCCTTTCCCTTCCTATAAATAAATCAGTCCCCAATAATGAAGCACCTTACACTCATAGGGCGTGATAGGGGAACAATGTAGCAGGCAAAAGAAGTTTCCCCCGTTGCTATCGCAATTCACCTAGGGTTAACCAGAGTTAAACCACAACTAGCTCTTTTTCTTCAATGAACACACTTCCACGAATGGAATTCGTGACCGAAGTGGTCATCTTTCAAAGAGGCGAAAATCAAAATGTCTTTCGTATTTCGTGGTAGGTGTTTGAAATCTAAACCAATGGTTTCTTTCTCTATGCATTCAAAGTTTTAATGAGATCAGTCCAATTTACTCTGGCTGGTGAAACAATGTATAACGCACGAACAGCGTGATAAATAACAAGACAAAATGTGTATTACGTGAACCGAGCTGTAGAAACGTGGATGAATGGAAGCCTAGCTGTATTTCTGACCTTGCATTCGTAAAAAAATGGACCATCAAAAATTCGCATCAACGCTGACTCGCTGTGACAAGAGGTTCCATTTCGAGCGAGTACAGGCGGAGCGTTGCCATGTTAGGAGTGTCATGAAACACCAGTTGCCATGAAAACCAGCTGTCTTGAACGCTTTTAATAAATCGCATACACGCATGCTCAAATCAAATCGCTTGGCTTGTTACATGAAAACAGTCTTTACTATAGTCGTCAAAACAAAAAATGCTTCACTTTACGTTAATATATAAAAACTTCTCTAAGCTAAAGAAAGTAAATTGCAAAAATAAAACTATAAAAGAGCCGGCTAACAATCATATGACCGCTGAAAAAGCGCTCTATACAATTAAAGGTCTATTTTTAATATAATTGACAGCTTGAAAACAAAACAATATGTCGAGGCTCTCAAAGAAAACATAAAATGCGCTTAATAAATGTCTCACATCTTGAAACGAAAGCTTCAAGGTCGCCGTTGTTGTTGTGGCTGTAGGAAGAAGGAAACGAAAATGCACGGGACTGCTACTGGCTCTGTTGCTGAGCCACCTCCGCTGCCTGATTTATTTATAGGAAG
>JAJIZL010124266.1:206874-218326 GCA_023969395.1 Amblyomma maculatum | reverse complement strand
ACGCGCGCCGCAACAACAGCCGTCGTCCACCACCGAAGCGGTGGCGGGTGCAATGACGGCCTACAACAGATAAAAATTCGGTGACAGGCTAGCCCCCGCCGCAAGCGGCGGTCCTATCTGTCCCCAAGGTCGCCGTGCAGAAGGGGAGCCGCTACCGCACATGCGCCGTAACCATGGCAACCACTGCGCTCGCTACACAGAGCAGGAGAAATGTAGCGGCATCCCAGTAGATGCAGGCGCCGGCGCGGAGGAAGGGTAGCTTCCGCACTGCGCATGCGCGCGCCGCCGTGGATAGCTGACCTATTGGACTAGCAGGAAAGAGTACCAAAATCGCATGCACAAGGTTAAGTGGATTTTGCGTAGAACGCCGGTGAACATTGATGCGTTCAACGAAACGCTGGTTGTGTTCAATGCAACTTCCGATTGTTGTTGTAGTGGCTGTAGGAAGTAGGAAAAGAAAATGCACGGGCCTGCTACTGGCTCTGTAGCTGAGCCACCTCCGCTGCTTTGTGCATACAGAAGAGAAAACAGAGAAGAAAGAAAAGGAAGAGGGAGAGAAAGACGCGCGCCGCAACAACAGCCGTCGTCCGCCATCGAAACACTGGCGGGTGCAATGACGGCCTACAATAGATAAAAAGTCTGTGGCAGGCAAGCCCCCCGCCGCAAGCGGCGGCGAGCCACCTGTCCCAGCCCCATCAGGGGAGTGTCGGTCGCCCGCAGCCAAAGCTTTCACTCCACATTCGGTTCAGTGCACTGACATCACACAGCAGCATATGCTGTGTGATGCCAGTACACGTTAAAGATCCCCAGGGGGTCGAAATTATTCCGTAGCCCGCCACTGAGGCACCTCTTTCTCTTTTTCCGTTTCAAGTACCACCTCCTCCCTTTCCTTACAGCATGGTTCATGTAGGCTAGCCACCTTAGTTCAGGTGTCCACAGAACAAGTGTGACAGATACTGCGTCTTTCCTGTGAACCAATTATTACTATTATTGATGCGAAAGCCTTTATGCATCATGCGGTGTCCGGCGTCCTGTCCCACTATAGCTGTCAATGATCCTGACAGCCACGCCGGGCACGTGAGAAACCTCCTTCTAGGCTAGTCATGCCAGCGCGGTTGCCGTGTAGAACGCCACCGTTAGTGGTAGTGATCAATAATGATTGTGGTAGTTAGTGATAGTGATGATAATAATGACCGAGATGACTATGGCCTCGTCACCTTGTGACGTCATCATGACTTCACACTCGGCCATGTCTGATAACCGAACTCACTTAATGATGGCGTCACATCCGGCCATGACGTCGTCACACGCATATACGAAGCTGCCACCGCCGGCTGGATTAACCAGGGAAGCGGTGCGAGTACAGAGGAACGCCTGCAGGCAGCGACCGACATCATTGTCGATTACGCGGTGAAAAGGAACTCGTGCCTCAGCAAAAATTGGAGTTTGTATATAATCCAATATACCTCCGCTACAAGAATAGCGGGGAGTTTCTTATTCAGACAGAGGCCGGTGTCAAAAGTAGATCGGCCCGTTTTCCGAGTTTGCGTCGTTATCGAAGTGTCGCTATCTCACGTGACCTCGAGTCATTTGATTGGCCGAAACTGGGTGTTGCCAATACGGAACAGGAAGAGGTGGTATCATGATGTTCGGGAGTTTCCACCAGTCAGATTACTCGAGGTCGGGGAGATAGCGACACTTTCGATAACGACGCAAACTCGGAATAAGGGCCCAGATTAGGATCCTGGGGATGGTCATTCAATCTCAGGGACATAACGCAGAAGTCCTGAAGAAACTAGAAAGTTACGCGTTGCAAACCCTCGGGCTCTTGAGGGTCGCCACTAAAGGAAGAAGCCTCAAGGAGAGAAACTTACTAAAACTAATTCAGGTGTCCGTAATAAACAAAATCAGTTAAACAACGCTCTACCTCGTCATCAAGATCGGATAAAAGGAGAAACTAGACTGCCTGATCTGAAGATGCGTTAAGAAGGCACTAGGACTGTCTATGGGCACCTCGAGCGAACAACTGCTCGAACTCGGGGTGCACAACAAGTGAGCAGAATTGGCGGAGACAGTGCGAGTATCCCAGTTAGAGCGACGACCGAGACGGGCAGGCTGACGCTTGCAGGAGTATATAGGACTCAATCCGATCAGAGAGATTCAAAAAGTCACAATTTGTAGGGAAAGCAGGAGCGCCTTGGTAGTCCCCTTCAATAAAACATGCATCCAGAATTTAACTCCAAAAGAAGGGTCAAACGAGCCGAAGCTCTAGAGCGATGGTTTGAAAACACGAAACCGAAGGAATTTAAGTAAATGCGGTGAGTGGCAGAACAGGTGCGGCGGTAGCCTCGGTAGTCGATGGCCGAGGAGTGCCAGTATCTACGGCAGCCATCAAAAGGAGCAACATAAAATGTGGAGGATGTTGCGATAGCGCTAGCTTGCGTACGAACGGAATAATATTAATTGGTTCACAGGGAAGGTATCTGTCGCACTTGTTTTGTGGACACATGAACCGTATCGTACGGGAAGGGAGGAAGGTGGAAGTGAAAGGGAAAAGAGAAAGAGGACTGTAGTGGAAGGCTCCGGGGTAATTTCGACCACCTGGGTATCTTTAACGTGCACTGATATCACACATCACACGAATGCCTCTTCGTTTCGTCTCGATCGAAACGCAGCCGCCGCTGGTCGGGATCGAGCCCGGGTGCTTCGGCACAGTAGTCGTTCGTCTTACAACTGCATCGCTGCAGGGCTGGGAACAGAAGCAAAGTTCATAATTTCAAAACTACCATCGACAATTTTGGAAAGGGGAGGACATTGCCGGAGGCAGCCGAACATCCACAGAACGCTGAATATGAAAATTCAGTTAATTTAGACATCCACGCACGCTGTCTTCTCTGGCAGCGAGGCGGCTCACCAGCTAGCCCAAGTTCTCTATTTCCGGATAGCCGTCGAGCCCCCCGCACACTGGGCCCACGACGAGCGTCTGCAAAATTAAGGGCAAATTCAGTTCAGTTCAGGCGTTCAGTAGTGTCCGACTCTTCGTGACCCTATGGACCATGTCACGCCACGCTTTCCGGTCTCTCACTATCTTCCTAACATCACATAATTTCATCTGCAGTGCCTCGAGGATGCCATCTAACCATCGCGTTCGCTGCCTACCCCTTCTCCGGCGACCCTCAACCTTTCCCAACATCAAATCTTTCTCCAGCGACTCCTCTCTTCTAATCAGATGACCAAAGTAGCTGAGCTTATTACAGACTATTATAAATTGGAACGTAGACCGGTGCCAGATGTTAAACAATAGAGACGCTGTCGTTTCATGAACCCAGTCTACGCGTTTCACGCGCTACCAGAGCTTAGGGACAATGATCAGTGCGAACTCGGTGGGGCGAGAGGGGCCCTCGACCACACAATCCCATGGCACAAAATATAACAAGTAGGGGAGTCGGGGTATCCTGCTGTGAAGCGTGGACCCGGCGATCCAGCTACGCACCGTCCATCTGGTAGAAGAGGCTGCAATAAGCCAAGGAGGGGTATACCTGCCAGCCTCTCACCCGCGAGCGCACGACTCCCCGTCTTCCCAGGCCTGCGTGTCGGGGCGAAGTGGACGCCCTTTTCCGGTAGAAAAAAATTGCCCATGATTACGTTACTTCCTAATGCAAAATTTGAGCGCAGCTCATCAGCTGTTCCACCTTTTCGATAGATTGAGGCAGATTTCGAGCAAGACACGCATGTACAATTACAGACAGCTTATTTTTTTAATTTTTCACACGTATTCCTTCAAGAAGCACTCCACTAACAGTTCTTGGCTGTCATAAAATAAGCTTTGTGGTCGGAGAAATGAAAAGAGCAGTTGAATTATCGGGAGGTTGCGGGCGGCAGCGCGTGGGCCCATAGGAACGTTGCGCGACGAACAGATAGCAGCGACTGACCGACGTCGCTAGCGTGTGAGAACGGGATGCATGCACCGTGATCCGCTGATAGCGAGCCGGCGTTTCGGCAACCGGAGATCACCCTTTCCACCACGCAGAAAAAGAAGAACCTCCTCCTCCTCTTTCTGCATGGCGGCGACGGTGTTCCTTCTCTTTCTTTCCACGTCCAATTCTTCTTTTATTCCCATATCTCATGCGTGGTGCAACGGCGGTGATTCCCTCTATCGAGGAGACAGTTGAACGCACCACGTAACCCCCTTTCTATCCATTTTCCCCAACAAGAACATCACTCCTACGTAGTCACGTTTTCTTGACTCGCTAGCGGCGTCAGCGGCATCAATGAGTCGCTGCTAGCGATGCCTCCGGCGACCCCCCCCCCTCCTTTTTCTCGTGTTCTCCGGTTGCTGCGCGCGCTCCTGCCCCTATCGTTCGCCGCTGAGTGTACTCCCCCCCCCCTCTTCCTGCGATGCTCCGGTTGCCGAAGCGCCGGCTCGAACTGGGGGATGAAAGGGGGGCGGAGCTGGTTACGATGCCGACGCAGACGACAACGACGCGAAACCCAGGAACGGGCGCCAAAGGGCTGCGATCTAAAAGGAGGAGAAAGACACGTGCCGCAACAGCCCTCGTCCACCACCGAAGTGGTGGCGGGGGCAATGATGGCCTACAACAGATAAAAATCCGGTGGCAGGCTAGCCCCAGCCACAAGCGGCAATGACCTACCAGTCCCAAACCCGTAGGACAAGGAGTAGCCACCCCCCAAGCTTAGCTGTTCCGGGGTAATTACCACCATCTGGGGATGTTTAACGTGCGTTGAACCACACAGCAAACGGATGGTGGTGGTACAAACATTATTCAGTGAAGGAAAAAAAAATTAAAAAAGTAAAATTATGCTGCCGTCGTTCCGTGGGTGGCCTTCCGGCTGCTGATCGTGGCCTCCAGGTCACGCCTGGGGCGACTTCCGCTGCCCAGGTCGTAAGCCGCTGTTGCATATGTGGCTCTGAGCTGGCCAAAGCAGCCTCCCACAGCTGCGGGCTGTTTATTTGCCAGGAGACGGGGGGAAAGTGCGCCGGACAAGAGTAAAGAATGTGAGCATAGTCTGCTCGGGGAGAGCTGCAAAGCGTGCATTGGGGCGAGAAGGCACCGGGGTGAATAAGGGCAAGGCGTGCAGGGGAGAGAAAGGTGTGGGCCTGTAAATGGCGCCACGTATTCTACGGACGCATCTTTGTTTCGCCTCTATAGAAACGCAGCCGCTGTCAGCAGCATTTCGAATGGCTTACTGAAAATAAAAAATTGGCAGTGGCTTAGCTTGGTTAAGACTGGTAATTGCGAAAGTAATAGCTATGGCTACGCCTAGGTTCAGTTGGTGGTGTAGCTGGTTGTGGTGCTTGCGGTTATGCTTATGGTTGTGCAGTGATTCACTCTGGCCACGGCATATGGTTCAACTATTGTTTATTGCGGGGTGCTACCTGCTGCAACGATATACTTGGTTGTGGGTGAGGTTAAGGCAGAATGTACAACTGCCGTTCCGGCACCGGCTGCAACGGCATTCTTTACGCCAGCAGAAATGAAAGTATCCCTGGAGACTGCGTTGGTTCCACCTGCCGCTAGGCCACCCCCAATAGTATCCAACGTTGCAGCCCCGGCGGTAGCTGCGGTATAGGAGCGGGAGTTACGCCGCGGTTGGTAGCTACCGCCTCGTGAGTTGACGGCGCGAGTTGGGGCTTTTTGCGGCAGATGGGATGACATCACTCCGGCTGTAGCGCTCCCTTACGGAGGGAGCGGAAGTTAGGTTGCGGTTGGTAGCTACCGCCTCGCAAGTTAACGGCGCGAGTTGGGGCCACTGTTTTTGCGGCAGATGGGATGACGTCACTCCGGCTGTAGCGCTCCCTTACGGAGGGGGTGGGAGTTAGGCCGCGTTTGGTAGCTATAACAACGTTTTTAGATTAGGGCCTAATCTAAAAACGTTTGCTATACCACCACGCGAGTGGACGGCGCGAGTTGGGGCCCCCTGTGTTCGCGCAGCTGTGATTGGCGGCGCGCCAAAGGTCACGCTAAAGGTCAATGGTAGCTACCGCCTCGCTACGCGAAGGGCTGAAAAGTGAAAGTATAGTACTGCTTTCGCAATAAAAGGCATGGTATCTGTCACAAACTAGCCACTAGCTAACATTAGCCAGTAGCCAAGCAACAACTGCAGCGGTGGTGGTGGTGGAAACTTTTATTGCGATAGCAATACTGCGCCAGGTGTCGAGCCGTCGCGTATACACGGCCGACGCCACGATTGACCTTGAACAGCCGAGGAGGAGGAGGAGCAGAAGAAGGAGAAGGCTGGTAACTTACGCTCTCACGCCGTTGCTATCGCAATTCAACTAGGGTTAACCAGTTAAACCACAACTAATTTTTATGGTCGCGCAATGCGCATGCTAAGCGTCCGGGCGGCAGCTTTCATTCGGCGCTTCCTCGAACGCCACACCGCAGCGTATATGGGTAGGGAAGTTCCTGGCCCTACGGGGCTGGCTGGGACTGTAGGTCAACGCCGCTTTCGGCGGGGGGGGGGCAGCCAGCCATTGAATTTTTATCCGTTGTAGGCCGTCATTGAACCCGCCATCGCTTAGGTGGTGGACAACGGCTGTTACTGCGTGCGCCTTTCTTTCCCTCTTCTTATTTCCTTCTCTACTTTCTCTCTTGTGTCTGGACTAGGCAGTGGAGGTGGCTCAGCACCTCCACTGCCTCGCCCCGCCGGGGTGGTGCAGTGGTAAGACGCCCGACTACTCTGCCGGAGTACCCGGGTTCGAACCCGACCTCGGCGGCTGCGTTTCGATGGGGGCGAAACGAAGAGGCGTCCATGTGCTGTGCGATGTCAGCGCACGTTAAAGATCCCCAGGTGGTCGAAATTGCTCCGTAGCCCTCCACTATAGCTCCTCTTTCTCTCTTTCCACTCTCACCCCCACCTTCCTCCCTTCCCTTACGGCGCGATTGTGGTGTCCACAGAAAACAAGTGAGACAGTTACCGCGCCTTGTCCGCCCCGCCGGGGTGGTGCAGTGGTAAGACGCCCGACTACTGTGCCGGAGTTCCCGGGATCGAATCCCGGCCTCGGCGGCTGCGTTTCGATGGAGGCGAAACGAAGTGGCGTCCGTGTGCTGTGCGATGTCAGCGCACGTTAAAGATCCCCAGGTGGTCGAAATTACTCCGTAGCCCTCCACTACGCCCCCCCTTTCTCTCTATCCACTTTCACTCCCACCTTCATCCCTTCCCTTACGGTGCGGTTCAGGTGTCCACAGAGCAAGTGTGACAGATACTGCGCCTTTCCCTTCCTATGAACCAACCAACCAACCAACCAGCCCCGTGTCGCAGAAAAGTCGGTGTCGTCGTCGGCTGCCGCCGTCCCACGTCGTCCGGCGTTGGCCGTGAGCGAAAAATCACAGAAGCATTAATAAATAAAAAGGAGTAGAATAATCGCCGACCTGAGAAACTTAACGTGGGTCTCCGGGGTGCGAGACAAGCACGCTAACGACTCCGCAACGCCAGCTGGTTTGAAATAAAGGCGCGTCTATTGATTGCGGTGTTGTCTCAGAGATGTCCCTTAGAGAAGTGTATTGTGCCATACAATAATAATTGTGAGCATGTAAATTACAGAATTACAGAACACGCAGTTAAGCGAGTGGCAAATTACTTTTCCGCTGTACTTCCTCTTCGCTTAGCGTGCACGTAGCGCCATCATGCGTGTGGCACACGGAATAAGATAGACAAGGCATGGCCTCCGAGATCTTAATCGCGCCGGCTCGGATCGATGTTGCCTACGAATACGACTGCAACTTGAGGCCCGCGCGTTTCGGCAAGGTGGCTGGCAGCACTTCTACGTCCCGTAAGAATTAATAAATAAAAATGAGTATAGCAAGTTGATCTATCTAGGAATTCGAAACAGAGCCTCCCTTCTCAGTGCACGCCTCAGCCGCATTGTAACTAAAGGAACGCTTGTACGCGCGAACTGGAGCCGAAAGGTTCTCTCGCCGAGACCGCTAGGGGAAGCGATGACGTCACCGCTAGGGCATGAAGCGTCGGAACATGAGCTCGGTCTTGAGAGACGTGTAATGAAAACGCTTGTTTCTACCAGTGTCGGGCGCACTATGGTGTTGTGCTATCGCTTTCCATTCTTAAAAGCGAAGCTTAAGCGTTCTCCAAATTTTCTTTTCCTTCTTCCTACAGCCACAACAGCCACCGCCGCAATTGGCGTTGACCAACCGTCCCAGCCCCGTAGGGCCAAGAATAGCCACCCTTCACCACATCTCCCTTCCACCTCACCTCAGGCTTTCGCCTTTCACTACTTTAGTCGCTAAAATCCCTCGTCATTTTTATGCCATAGGCGGCACTTTTGACCACTAAAGTGCGGTGAGGCGAAAGCGTCTATTGGGCAGTGGCCTTAAGCCCTCCACTACGGCACCTCTTTCTCTCTATTTGCACTCCCACCTTCCTCCTTTTTATTACGACTCGCTTAAGATGAACGTGACAGATATGCGCCTTGTAAGGCGAAAGCCTTTAATGACTCATCGTTGTCGACATAAGGTTGTCAGCAGAGGGGTCACGCTTTCGAGAGCGAGAGTTATAGGAAAAAATTAAAGAGCACTGCAGAATCTACATTGGAACAATGCGACAGCACGGATGATGCTGTTGGTTGCTTTTGGTTGATTCTGGCTGCGTAATTCAATTTTTGTTTGCCCATTTTAGTCTTTGGTACTTTCAAACTGCCCGCCAATCTCTTCGTATGCCCTTTATCGGCTCTACTTCCGGTTGCGTGATGTCACGTCCTCTACCTCACATTAATAATTAATAATAATTGGTTCACTGGAAGGGAAAGGCGCTGTAACTGTCTCACTCGTTTTCTGTGGACACCTGAACCGCGCCGTGAGGGAAGGGAGGAAGGTGGGAGTTACAGTGGAAAGAGAGAAAGAGGAGCCGTAGTGGAGGGCTTCGGAGTAATTTCGACCACCTGGGGATCTTTAACGTGCGCTGACATCGCACAGCACACGGACGCCACTTCGTTTCGCCTCCATCGAAACGCAGCCGCCGAGGTCGGGTTCGAACCCGGGAACTCCGGACAGTAGTCGGGCGTCTTACCACTGTGCCACCCCGGCGGGGCTCACATTAATGCACTTCTTGTTTGTGAGTGAGCGAGTGAGTGAGTGAGTGAGTGAGTGAGTGAGTGAGTGAGAAGACTTTATTGCACTGGTATGGACCTTGGGGCAGGGGCTCTGCCACGGGGAGGGTCTGCTTGCCGGCTCTCCTGCACCGTGGCCGCAGAGGCCTTGAAGTAAGCCTCCTCCGCCAGGCGTAAGACGATCTTTTGTTCATTCGCATTTGGGCTGCGAATGTAGGGCTCCCAGGTAATTTGATCAATTGGATGTTTCTTTAGCTTCCGGAGAATCGGGGCAATGCTCCGATTTTGACTCGGAAGTACGTTGCAGAGATTGTAAGCCTCTGGGTACCCTGTCAATTCATTATGCAGAGTAACCCGAGGAAAGAAACGATTTGCCTGAGTTTTTCGCCAGGCCCTGCATTCTGAGGGTATTAGAAACCTATCTTGTTTACCCATTTTAGTCTTTGGTACTTTCAAATTGTGAGCCAATCCCTGACTTCACATCCTTGACGTCATACCCAATACGGCACCCCTTTCTCTCTTCCCGCTTTTGCTTCCAGCTTCCTCCCTTCCCTTACGCGCGGTTCAGGTGCCCACAGAACATGTGTGGCCGATACTGCGCCTTTCCTGTGAACCAGTTATTTCAATTAATTACCTAATTAAATAATTGGCCTAATTATTTTTGGCAACAACATTACGTCACCCTCTATCGATTAACACCACTCATTAACCTCTATCACTTCTCAATTACTCATAACCACTGCGGACACGATTTTGAGGACACGTTCCAAGGTCCACGTTCTGTGGACACGTTCTGCGGGCATGGTCTGCGGACAGAAATCTGTGAACATAGTCAATGCTTTCGCATAATAAACGTGGTCTCCACCGGTAATCGAACCTCCATCCCTTTAATTCCCAGCCAGCTTAGAGCCCAGCACTTTGCCAACTGCGCCACGCCCCGGATCGGGATCGTGAAACGCTCTTCATAATTCCCCTTGTCTATCGTGAAGATGATAGCGGGATTTCGCGAGTGACACTGCGTCTTTCATTTCCTGTAAACGAATTTTAGGACGCCGGTGAACTTTGATGCGTTCAATGAAATGGTGGTTGTGTTCAACAAGGGGCGTGCGATGTACCGTCACCACAGGTCATAACGTCACGAGGGCATTCATGCATATACGAAGCTGACTCCGCCAGGTGTCCGATCCAGGCGTCCGTGCGGCGCCTTTCATTTGCAGCTTCCTCGAACATCGCTGGGACTAGTAGGTCACTGCCGCTTGCGGCGGTGGCTAGCCTGCCACCGCTGTTTAGAGCGCAGCTTTTTGACGCCCGTTACTCAGTTTCGCGTCGTCGTTGGCGTCGGCGGCGTTGTCCCTGTAACCAGCTTCGCAGCTGGGGCAGCGCGCGCTCCTTCCCCCACCCCCTCCCGCTTCCAGGGTGGTGGCGACCGCACGCGTTATACGACAGCTGCGCGCAGCGAAATAATAATAATAATAACTGATTCTCAGAAAGACCCCGCCGGGGTGGCGCAGTGGTTACGACGCTCGACTACTGTTCCCAAGGACGCGGGATCGAATCCCGGCCTCGGCGGCAGCTTTTCGGTGGAGGCGAAAAGCAAGGCGTCCGTGTGCTGTGCGATGTCAGTGCACGTTAAATAACCCCAGGTGGTCGAAATTTCCGGAGTCCTCCACTACGGCGTCTCTCATAGCCTGAGTTGCTTTGGGACGTTAAACCCCACAAACCAACCAACCAACCATTCTCAGAAAGAGAAAGGCGCAGTATTTGTCACACTTGTTTCTCTTGGACACCTGATCCGCGCCGTATGGGAAGGTAAGAAGGTGAGAGTGAGAGTGAAAGTGGAAAGAGAGAAAGAGGAGCTACAGTGAAGAGCTATGGAGCAATTTCGACCAAGAGTCACGTTCTCTTCACTCTTAGAGGCGTCAGCGGCGTCAGTCAGTCGCTGCTATCTGTTCGTCGCGCAACGTTCCTATGGACCCACGCGCTGCCTCCCGCAACCTCCCGATAACTTAATTGCTCTCTTCATTTCTCCGACCACAAAGCTCCATTCATGACAGCCAAAAACTGTTAGTGGAGTGTATCTTAAAGGAATACCTGTGAAAAAATTAAAAAAAAAATTGCCCACGATTACGTTACTTCCTAACGCGAAATTTGAGCGCAGCTCATCAGCTGTTTCGCCTTTTCGATAGACTGAGGCAAAGATTTTTAGCAATACACATATCTACAATTCCAGACAACTTTTTAAAAAAAATTTTTCACACCTTCAAGAAACACTCCACTTACAGTTTTTGGCTGTCGTGAAAGAAGCTTTGTGGTCGGTGAAATTAAGAGAGCAATTGAGTTATCGGAAGGTTGCGGGAAGCAGCGCGT
>JAJIZL010124266.1:176231-206864 GCA_023969395.1 Amblyomma maculatum | reverse complement strand
TAGCGGTAAATAATTATAACGTGCAGCTAGTTCAGTGCTGTTGGGCTCTTCATAAGCTATCCAACGATGTACGACTTGTATTATAGCATGTATTTTAATATTTATTCACAATTTTGCAATTATCTGTAATTAATTAGCGCAAAACGCTACTATAATATGCTCAGGAACCAATCAGGACGACCTACACCAACATTAATCCAAGTAAATGCTATGTAAATGCTAGTGTATATATTTCTTTTATTTTTACCTACCCTTTTCTTTCTCCCTATCGCTCACCTCTTTTATTTCCTCTACCTTTTCCTCGCTATCCCTTTATTTCCGCCACCCCAGTTCAGGTGCTTCAGATATCAAATAGCAGATACCGGGCTGGCAAACATCTTTTCTTTCCTTTTGTATATACAATAAATAACCACTACCGCCACCACCATTTCAGGCAAAATTTGGAGCTCTAGATTATTGGGTGTTTTCTCCACAACGCATCAAATTAGGCCAAATTTCGAAAACAGCCAAAAAAAGTTACCATATTGATTACAGTTCAAAAAGAAAAAAAATCATCGATTTTTATTAAAATCTCTTTCTAGAACCCTCAGTACCTCAGAAACATTGGGGACCGGAAAGGTGTAGCATTATATGCTTTGCAATTCTAAAAATTATTATAGAATCAGAGCTTATACCGAAAATTCTCAATATCTAGCCCTATATTCTGGTAGTATGCAATAATGTGTTGCCACAGAAACGTTTGCTCTTTATTATGAATACATTGTACTTTATTCAGGCAAGAAATTGTAGCTCTGGAATCACTCGTTCTTTCTTCTTTCTTTGTCCCCCTTAATTTCCGAATTGGCCCAAATTCATGAATATAAAATAATGGACGACTTCGATTCGAACGGCATGTTCTCTTTTCATTAAAATCTCGCTAAAAATATATTTCTCGGCTCTTCATAAATATCAGGCACTGAAATGTGTATTGCATTATGTAGAGTAAAAATAATATAACGCTGTGAACACATATGACCACAGAGTGTAAGCGACCTGAAGCTGCCTTGCAGTATATAAGGAGATATAATATCGCCGTGTTATTCCTGGCCATATGTTAATAACTGTACAAGCTCGGGCGAGCTTTCCGCGTGCGCGCCACGGCGCGGCTATGCTGCGAGCACGAGCCCAGAGCAGCCATCCGATCACGTAATATCGGAAGCGCGGTTACGTGATCCAGATTGCTTGCCCCCGCAGCGGGAGCGCTGCGCCGATTGCGCATACGAAGCGTCGTTAAAATATGGCGGGCGCACATCCGACCCGCCGTTGGCCGCTTCTGCGCCGCCGCTCCGCCTGGCCGTGTTTTCACGCTTGGACAGGTAGCGCGCGGCACATCGTAATTATAGCGGCGCCACCATCAAGGACGCGGCCGCTGCAGCGAACAGGTGAGGGCAGCTCCACTCTTACGTTTCCTTTTTCCGTATGCTGGGATTATCCTAGCTTAGATAAGTGCAGTATAATGTGCTTCACTAGGAGGCGAGCTGCATGTATTAGGCCTAAATGTAATAGATTGAAAGCGTATGAAAGCTCGCAGGTTTGCAATCTCGTTTGCCGTAAACAAGAAGCTCAAGACAACTTGTAAGACCCTCGTGAAATTATGCCTGCCTACGGGTGCATAATTATTTTCTACAATTAACTGTTACAACACGAAAGTCAGTATGACCGAACACCCGCGGGTATGAAGAGCTCTCGTTTACAAACGGCACTTTGGAGAGAACAGAGCCCGTATTCCGAGTTTGCTTCGCTATCGAAGTGTCGCTATCTCACGAGACCTCAAGTCATCTGATTGGTCGAAACGCCAGAACCCGGTGTTTCCCCTTCGGAACCGGAAGAGGTGGCAATATCATGTTCCGGCGTTTCCACCAATCAGCTGGCTCGAGGTCACGTGATATAGCGACACTTCGGTAATGAAGCAAGTTCGGAATACGGGCCCAGGTCTCAGCTAGCAATCATAATCTTACAGCAACTTCAGCCAGTCTCCCACACGTTGACGATAGAGGTGAAACAGGGTTAGGAAGACGGCACGAACGAGCAAGACAAACGCTTGTACTGATTAGCAAATACGTTGCATCACTTGTTGCAATAATTCATTTGGTTATTTAGTCAACGGAATTTTTTGTTTCGCCGACTTGTCCCGTCTTCCAAGTGCTGTTTCACTCCTTTCGTCACTTGGAGTAAACATGTGCGCGCAAGTGCCCATTCGTGCAACGCTCTTTCAAACCGAGCCTTTCAAACTCAGGTTTGTATTACACTATACACTAGTTCTTGAATTTGGTATTCGCGACTTCCACGATGATAAAATAATAAAATAACGCCGCCATGTTGGCGGCGGGCTTCGAAGCAGGGCGACTAAATTCGTCGTTCCTACCGAACTTTTTAGTAAGCTCGTTAATCATGTATAAACGACACGTCGGGCTTTCGTTTGTCCTCATCTAACCTGCAGAAGCCGCTATGAGAGCGAAATTACTTTTATTTTTTATTGTGAATAATTCTGACCCCCCCCCCCCCCTCTCTCCTAGGCCTAAATAAAAAGTGCGCTCATTTGCAAAACTATACTTTCAATCCAGAAAACCAGATGTCGCAACTATAGCTAAAATTGTCGCCGCAGCTTTGCGTACGTTGAACTGCAAGTATGGATAGTGCGACAAGCAGCGTAACGTGACGCAAAATATTATTATAAGACATGAGAATGGTCTTTAGGCAGCATTTGCCCTTTTGGAATCATATCTGCATATGCCGTAAGCTGATGACGCGTAGATGACGCGGTGAGCAGGAAGACGCAAAGTGCACTGCCGTGATTGGTATGGGGAGGTCTCTTCTGCATAATTCCATTCACTCTTAGGCATGCATTATCTTTGTAACAGGGTGGTGGCAGCAACCCTGCTCCGCCGTTGCTATTTCCATGCATTGGGTAAACTAATCGTCTACCATATCTAAACCCGTTCTGAAGTTCTCCCAGTATATTACTACTTTCTACCCATGACTGAATTTTTTAATTTCACCGCTTGCATTGCCAGTCGGGATAAAAAAGATGATATCGTAATCAGCCTGTGGGATTTAATTGGGAGCATATTTTATTTCCCTTTATAAAGGAAATTCATCTTACTCTGCCGTCAGCTTTCCAAAGTTTGCTTATTCGTTAGGATGATTGCCAAAGCTTTTAACAGCGCTTCATTGCTTCTTGGGGTATAAAGTCATTAAGGTCCTTTGAGCAACGTCACCTATAGAGCAAATAGCACAAATATTGTTAAAACGAATAACAGCACAATTAAAACCCGCCATCCAATAAATTACCAACATATTATCTTGGGGTGTGTTCCCCTTGAGGTTGCTTTATGTGATGATCTCTAATCAAAATAGCCGGAAAACCAGTCGTGAGCAGCGCCGATTGTTGAGGTACGACAACGCTAACACATACACTGCTATAAAATTAACCGTAACCTTTTCCCGCCTTCCGTGGGTGTCTGTTCCGTTACGTTGCGTTCAGATACACATTCTAAGCCGAAATTACTGATTAACTTGCTGACAGAAAGCCAGTTAGGAAAAAGAAGTTTCGGGACCCGCCGTTGAAACCTGGCCAATCCCCCATAGTGGGTATATGCCATTTACCAAGCTATAAGAAGAATAAGATATCGTAATTACGCCTTCTAGCTTCCGTAGTTCTGCAAGTTCGTTGTGGGAATCGAGAACCACCCTTTGTGCGTGCGCGGCAGAGGCTATGCATTGAAGGGAGTTCTCTGTCGCCCGTAGAGTCTCTCCCTTCATCTGTCTGGGCGCTCAACACGAAAACAAATAATCCACTCCCCAAAGCTCGGATACAGAGGTGTGTCGCCTTTCCCTTCCTGCGTAGCCTTCGCTGCAGAGCCCAAGAAAGCTGTCCAGAAATATAGCAGTATCGCCAATCAGCTTTTTTCCACGCCATCCCCGGCCATCGGTTCCCCCAAAAAGTTTTACTGCGCTCCACTAAGCCCTCTTCATTTGATGCTCGCACTGTCGTCCTAGCAGACAAGTGGCTGTTTACCACAGTTCTTGAATACGCCCGTATCTGTCTGGCATTTTAAAATTTTTCCCGCACACAACACACGAGACACGCAATGGGACAGTGCACCCTATTTGGTGTCCTGCCGGTTGTGTGCCCGTAAAATTCCCGCGCAGCACGAAAAACCAATTCACCCAAAATGCAAAGCTTATTTCTGGCGGTCCCAGAGCTCGCTGCGATTTTAGTGTACTTAATATAACTTCAAGTTTTCTATCGGCCTACAAGTTTCTTTGCAACAGGTGAGTACCTTAGAGAATCCCTATGGAAACACTACGTCCCACCGTATTTCCAAGGAGTGCCTCAATTTCAGTTTTCTCTAGTGCAAAGTCTATAGGGTCGTGCCGTGGATCCTGACTGCGCGACGCGAATAAAATGGGCAAAGTTCATGGAATGACGAGATAAGTGCAAGTCCCCATTTAGCTATATTTTGCGTCTGTATTTCGCGTCGTGCATTGCGGCATTTAACAAACTAGTCCCAAGCCGACGTTTCATCGTGCCTTGAAAAATTTGCCTATTTCGAAAATTTTACATAAGAAGTCACAACGATTGTTTAAGCTCTTCTCTTTGTTTGTACCTTAAGAACTATTTCGCTATGTCGCCTATTGCACGCTGAGAGCGTACTATTTCTGACCTTGAAAAACATGCAGGTAAGAATTCCACTTCAGGGCGCGTTAGAATCGTGTAAATACTTACTATTTGTTCCTGTGTCTTGTGGGTATGTATCATAGTCTATTGGGTTTAATGCAATGTGTCATTGCAGTCGGCTTAACCGAATGGTTCACAAATATCTGCCGGACACCCCGTTAAGAACATCCGACGGCTATTTTGGGTGTCCATGGGTCGTCTACCGGATGTCCCTCTCAGTTATTTACAAAATCCGGTACTTGTGCGCCATCGACTGCCTATCAGATATCCGCTTTGGTCGTCTGCCATGTTTTTGGATAAACGACTTGCCCGCATGCATGGACAGGATGACTTTTCCGCTGATAAGTTTAATGCGCACATGCGCAAGTTAATACTTTTTTTAGGTTTTTGAAGGTAAATATTATTTCATGATGTTTTCATTTCACTCAACTGAAATGATCCAGGCTTCTTGTTTGCACCTCTGTACTTCGGATCGCAATGGACATTATTACATCTATGGGGAAAGGGAAGAACGCATCAGAAAAGACGACCAAATCACGACGCCTTTGGGACTTGCTTCCCTCTTTGTACTCTCTATTTAGACATTGCAAATGTAATTAGAAAAGCAGAATCGACCCGCCACGGTGTCTTTGGTTAAGGCGCTCGATTGCTTAGTCCAGGAACGTGGAATCAAATCCAGGCGAGTGCGACGGCAGCTTTCGGTGGAGGCGGAAAGCCAGGCGCCCGTCTACTGTTTAATATCAGGGCACGTTAGAGCCCCAGGTAATTGAAATTTGAGGAGCCATCCACTAAGACGTCCCTTTTAGTCTGAGTCATTCTGACTGTAAAATAACCCAAACCAGAAAAGCAGGACCTGTTCAAATCATCATTTTGCTTGGCGGCATTGACGGCACGAGATGCTGTCCACTCGATGTGACCAGGGCCCGTATTCCGAGTTTGCGTCGTTATCGAAGTGTCGCTATCTCACGTGACCTCGGGCCATCTGATTGGTGGAAACATCGGAACCGGGTGTTGCCACTACGGAACTGAAAAAAGTGGCAACATCATGTTCCGGCGTTTCCACCAATCAGATGACTCGAGGTCGGGGAGATAGCGACACTTTCGATAACGACGCAAACTCGGAATACGGGCCCAGGTGGTAAGAATGAGAGGAGAAACTTCCAACAAAAGCTTGTTGTGTCAACAGCATCTGAAGTACATTTCTAACTTTTTGTACCAATTCTTTTCGCTCATGTGTTATTGATGTTCTTGAGCTTAATATAATTTTGCATTCGAAACTCTAAATGTACCTTGCCTTAGCTTGAATATATGATGCAAATATTAACTAACTTCGCTTGTAAACCACCGGATACTAAAACATATAATAGACGTCCTCCTTTAAGAGGCAAAGGGGAAAAGTACATAACCTCCTAAAACGTGTGTGCGGGTTGTGCACTCTTGTAAAGAAGATTTAGGTCCCTGTTTCGCCCTACACGCATTACAGCGGATTTGACAACTGCATTAATTGTTAGAATATCCTGTTGTCATCATTGCCGTATCTGATAGCCTAGATTTAACTCACCGTTTTTGCGACAATTGCTCGCACGTTAATTGCTGTTTATGTGCTTATGCATTCAAAAATGCAAATGAAATGTTACTTTACAGTAGCCACAAAACTGTCCAAGAAAGGTCTGTACTTCCTTGCAGAGGACCGACACAAAGTAGCTACGATCCTTTTCATCCGGTGGCATAGCCCACCTCCGGCAATTAAACCTGAATACGGTTTGTCCGACGAGGTCCGGACATCCTAGCTGTGTTGTCTAGAGGATGTCAGCCGCAAGTTGAATATAGTGTGGGACGCTTTATGCACGTCTGCGGGAAAATTACGTGCCGCATAAGAGTACTTCAGACATTCACTCGGCCTCCATTTTTGCATGAAACGGTCCTAAGGATATCCAAGTTGTTCTTATTCAGGATTCAATTCAGCGTCACTAGGAGATCTGAAGATCCGATAGCGGACGTCGTACATAATTGATTGATTGACTGAAGGAAACTTTATTTGTCATCAGAAAAAGCCGATCACCCCCGTCCCCGGGACGCAGGCCTAGGAGAGCCGCTGCGTTTAAAGGCTGGCTGGAAAGCCTTGACATATAGCCGCATCCTGCGCCAAGTGAACGATGTTCCGCTGGAGCTCACGGTCCGGGATTTGCTGCAGGGTCTCCCAGTTCTCTCTACTAGCTATATTTGTCCTACCCCGAGTAAATGTGGACATTCCAATATTAAGTGGCTGAGGGTCCCTCTCGCCCCACAATGAGATGTCATGCTTTCTCGTTTCGACTACATATGGTAGTACGCCAACACCGAACGTATTAGTTTGCAAACGCCTCGATGCAGCAGCTTCTTTTTTTATTCAATTTTGAGTCTGGCGGGGCTACCAGCCTACGTCGTCGTCATCATCATCATTAGCCTGACTATACCCACTGCAGGGCGATGGCCTCTCCCATATTTTTCCAATTAACTCGGTCCTGTGCTAGCTCCATCCACTTGACCCCTGCAAACTTGTTCACCTCATCCGTCCACCTATCTTTCTGCTGCCCCCTGCTACGCTTTCCTTCCCTTGGAATCCAATTTGTTACCATAAGCGACCATCGGTTATCCTCTCTTCGTACTACATGTCCTGCCCGTGCCCCTTTCTTCTCGATCTCCACTAGAATATCAGTGACTTGAGTTATTTCTCTGACCCACTCTGCGCGCTTCCTATCTCGTAACGTTACCCCTACCATTTTTCGTTCCATAGGCCTCTGCGTTGTCCTCAACTTAAGTAGAACCCTCTTCGTTAGCCTCCACGTTTCAGCCCCTTAGGTGAGTACAGGTAAGATGCAACTGTTGTATACTTTGCTCTTGAGCGATACCGGTAAGCTGCTATTCAGAATCTGTGAGTGCTTGCCAAATGCGCTCCATCCCAATCTTATTCTCCTTGTTATTTCCTTTTCATGGTAGGAATCTGGGTTACTACATGTGCTAAGTAGACATATTCGTCGGCTACTTCCAGTGTTTCGCTACCTAATGTAAACTGCTATTCCTTACCGATGCTGTTGAACATTATCTTAGTCTTTTGCATATTGATTTTCAAACCTCCCTTTCTACTTTTCCTGCCTAGGTCTTCAATCATTCTTTGCAGTTCCTCCCCACAGTTACTTAGCAAGGCAATTCTATCAGCAAATCGCAGATTACGGAGGTATTCTCCATCTACCCTTATCCCTAACTGCTCCCATTCCAAGTCTCTGAATACTTCCTCTAAGCAAGCTATGAATAGTACTGGAGAGATCGTGTCTCCTTGCCTAATATACCTTTCTTTATAGGAATTTTATTACTTTCTTTATGCGGAACTATGGTTGCTGGGCAGCCACTTTATATTTCTTCCAGCACTTTCACGTACGGCTCGTCTACCCCCTGATTTCGCAATGCCTGCATCACCGCCGAAGTTTCAACTGAGTCAAATGCTTTTTCGTAATCAATGAATGCTATGTATAAGGGCTGGATATATTCCGAGCATTTTTCTACCACCTGGTTGATGGTATGGATATGATGGATAGTAGAGTACCCTTCCCGAAAACATGCTTGATTGTTTGCTTGATTGCAGTGTAAGGTTGTCCGGATTCTATTAGCGATTACCTTAGTAAATACCTTATACGTAACAAACAGCAAGCTGATTGGTCTATAGTTTTTCAGATCCTTAGCGTCCCCTTTCTAATGAATTAAGATAATGCTTGCGTTCTTCTATAGTTCCGGTACCGTCGACGACACCAGGCACTGCGTATGCAGGGTGGCCAGTTTTCCTAGGACGATATCCTCTCGTCCTTCAACAAATCAACCAGCTTACGGGCCAGTCGATAATGGTTGATTATTTCGCCATGATTTCGCAACCGCTCCTCGTTACCCCAGCCGTAGGGTGGTCCCATGGCTGCCCGGAAATAGAGTGCTCGAGCTAACTCATGGGCTACCTCGTTGCGAGGAACGGCAGCGTGTGCAGTGTCCAGATTATTTAAATTTTCCTGTTCAGCGGTTGTTCGCTAAGGATCTTTGACGCTTCCGGCGAAATCCTGCCTTTTCCAAAATTTTGAATGGCAGTCTTACTGCCGCTTATGATGAATTTCGCTTTTGTTCCTACGCAAGCTAAAGCGATCGCCACTTCCCCCGCAGTCTCTATATTGCGCCCCAGGAGAGCCTCAGCGAAGACTGGCACTCCTCGGCCGTTTATGACCGAAGCCACCGACGCCCCGATTTTACCTCCGGCCGCATCAACGTACCTCACGGTGTGCCATGTTTCCGAACCTTAGCTTTAAGGCCTCAGCTCGTTTCTCTCTTCGTTCTTTATTAAACTCCGAATGCATATTTTAGAGAGAGGGGGATGGCAGGGCGTTCCTTATCTCCCTCTTTATGTTCAAACACAGAGAAAACACAGACTGTCATGTATTCAGTGACGTCACGCGCCCATGGTTACCGCCAGGAATCTCCCCGAGAATTGCATAGTTTAGAATTCATTTAAGCTGGAACGAAGCATTGAACCACTGCGAAATTTGATGCTACTGGCGACCAGAAAAACTCAGGAGACAGAGAGATAGAAGGAGGGAGGACGAACTTTTATTAAAGTAATAATTTGCACCAGCTATATGGTCGGTGTCACTAGTCCAGGGCTCATCTGGCGACGCCCTTGCAGATAGCTGGATGATCCAGGACTGGTGGTCCAGGCGGTTGCTGTTCAGAGCCGCCTCCCACTCCTAGTGGGTCGGGTATAAATAAAAATTGGTTCACAGGAAGAGGAAGACGCAGTATCTGTCACACTCGTTTCTGTGGACCCGTGAACTGCGCCGATGTTGGGTATGTCAAATTAACTTTTTATCAGGTTTTATGTGGCGCTACCAAGAGGTATGGTAGAGCGCGGGGCTTGCTCCGCACCAAGGATAGCATAACTTGGGTATTTTGATGGACTAATTTGGTTGAAACATGAAATTAAGAGAGAGAGAGAGAGAGAGAGAGAGAGAGAGAGAAAGCTTTATATTTATATTTATTTAATTAAGAACTCTGTTGGTCATATTCTCTTCCGGTCTATAACATCTGGGTAGGATAGTTTGTGTGGTGGTGAAACATTTCTCTTTCCTAGCCTAAGATGCCCTAGCCTGTCACCATACGGTTCAGTTGAGGGGCGGAGGGTAGGGCGGGGATCAGCCCGTCTTGTGAGATCTCGGGCTTCAATGTTTGCCACCTGTTTTACCTCAAAGCATTCGTGTTCAGGCGTTCATATTATGTTGTGTGGGAGTGTATTTAATAGTGTGCTCACCCATCCGTGAGGTTTTCCAGCAAGGTAATAATCTCTGCAGGCTTTTTGCCGGTCCGTCATGGCATTCGATTACTTCTCCCGCTGATCTTGATTCTTGATTGTTATGGCTATGGCCAAAATTCTGCTTCCGCGCGATCCTTAGCATACATACAAGCCCTGATAATTGGCCTCTCCTGATTGTCGACTGCGGCTCTCGTGAACCTGCCCGGCTCGGCATAGGCCCCGAAGTCCACGTAGTCCGCGCCCTGGTCTCTGGATCCTGCAGTGTGTGATAAACCATCGGCAGCAGCAGATCAAGCGTTCTAAGTGTTCGAATACATCACTTGTCGAACACAAAAGGGCTGTCACCCGAGTGTTAATATAGGTTGATGTAGGGTGATAGAGCAAGCACAGCCCAACAATGAGCCATTTCGCAGTATTCTCTTTGGTAAGAACAATAATAATGGTCGGAGCGAGCAACAATAGCTGCGTTCGACAAGCAGACTCCGCAGCACAGAGACAAAAGGCGTCGCTTTTGGCAGCGAAGCCAACAACCGACAAAAGGCCGCTGTAAAGGAAATGAAGACCGGAAGTGATTTCGTACAACATACCACCCAGGGAGGGGCGACCCGCTGTGCAAGCGACACACAGACCCGTGCGAAGAGGAAGAAGTAGATAGAATGAGGGACAGAAAAAAAAATAAACAGACTAACGCACGCACACCATTGTGACGTCATTGTCAGAGGAGAGGGAGCATTGAGCAGCCGTTCTCGGCACGCAGTGTTCAGAGCGGAGGCAGGCTGGGCGAATATCATGCATCACCTGCTGTTCCCCGAAGAGCGCGTAACCGTTTTGCTCTCGTCACCTCGCCCCTGTTTCTGGTCCCGGTGCTGTGTGCAACGATTGGTACACAGACAGTCGTGCGGACAACCCGGTAATGTGTTATGTCAGATCGATATATCCCGGAGCAACGTACCCGATCGCACGATCCCCTGCTGTACGAACCACGTGCAAGAAATACGGGCATCGGCAAGGCCTACAGGCCGAGTTCTGTGTCTTTACAGTGGCCTACTATCGGGAAGATTCAGCCTATAAGCTCTTGGGTTTATGGGAGTGATAATTATTTTTAATACACAAGATTTGGAGGTTATCGGATTAGTTCTTCGGTGCCAAGCTCCAAGTGACGTATTTAAAGACACAGATACGCACGGCCACTTCATAAAATATTTCGCTAATGATTGGATTGAAACAGCAAGCGGCAACATCATATAGGGGTCATTATTAAACTTGAAATGTGCACTGCATATATACTGGGTCCCAACTAAAGTAACCACGACCCCCGTGAAACCAATCAAGACCTGTTCAGAGTCGCCTGTTCTAAACTGCTGCATTTTTTGTTCTCCAAAGTTAAAGATTTAGTAAAGCCTACAATAAGCAAACAAGAAAATGTTAAACCGAAAGTTGCCGATCACCTTGAAGAACGGCTGGCTACATTCTTTTCATCTAGCTATCATTTACGTAGATTTATTTACGTAGTGCCCACAAAGGTTCATCGGAGAAAGAGCATTGCAGAGAAAAACGTATTTTATTATTTGGGATCCCTACTAACAAAAAAAAAAATGTATGAGTCAGTAACTTCCCATTTTCTCACACAATCTTACTCAATTCACATAACAAATCACATACAAGTCGCATATAAGTGCATAAGGTCTCGTAGTTTCTTGTACATTATCATAAATTATGTACGATATTTTATGATAATGATATGCACCATATGAGAGTCTATGCGATTAGATGAGATTTTATGAGGTTATTGGCCGGTAGAACTTTTGGTTTTTCAGTAGGGATGTGTCATAGACTTCAAAGTGGTGCTGCTGTCACGAGAAGTCCTTTTTTTTATAGCGTGTTCAGCCGGTTAAAAGAAAAAAAAAAAAAACTTCACAGAAACGCTTTTTTTGATAAAAGCAATGTAATTAGATTTTTTTTTTCGAGTTCTACAACTGTTACATTGACCCTTTATTCTTCTGAGTAGTAGATGAAATGTTAGTTACTGAGTCTTGTCACGAGTGTGCATCCGGCGAGCTGGGAGCGTGTCTTCTGACGAACTGAAGGAAAATGAAAGAAGAAAGAAACGCCACCCCGTTCGGAGAAACGGTCCGAGGCGTCTTCCCACGCTTACCCTTCCCGGCGAAGGAGGTACGCGTTGTTCTGAGTCGGCGCCGCTCGTTTTTTGACCCTTAGGTACTTCGGAGAAGATAACTCATCTGCACCGTCCAGACGGCTCTTTACAGATTAAACGGTGATTGCTACCTCCTCGCCTTACCATCGTCTACCAGACATTAAATGACCCCGCCTACTAGAACAATACTCGGCCAGCCCTTGCATCGCTCCACCTATGTGGTGATACGTGCACTTGGTTGGCGATATCAGAAGGATGTGCCCTATAGATTTGATTAGTTGGCCTCACCAGAGAGGGAAGGAACACAAGGGAAGCAAGGATGCCTCTGAGTGAGAAATATCGCTCTGGACTCTGGGTAAACTGCTCGTCCGGTTGCTCCTCGCAATGAACTCTTAACTATTTGACATAATGCTGTTCTGTTTATTTTTGTCATGTAAATAGATTTTCCTAACAATGCAATAAACCTGCTTGTTTTCGTTTCACCAACTTCAGAGCCTCAGACCTTTCTCAACCCGAAGACTTAGCACGCTACCAAAGTGAAGGCCGGGTCGAATAAGCCCGAGCCTCACGACAGTCTTTACTAATTAACTACCACGAACGAAAAAAATTTACTGCAGACTATAGACTAGCTAGGTGACTATAAACAGCTTTTAGTTGGTTCCCTTCTGCTAGGGCCCGCCGTAATTTTTAAAGCCTTGCTTACGTTTAGCGAGGACACCCTGTATATAGTACGGCGGTACTTTGCTGCGTTTTATGCCGCGATGTTACCACGCTTCATCCTATTCAGTGACCGAAAACTGCAAATTAGGCTTTCGGACATCCGAATGAAAATAAAATGTTTGCCATTCAGCACACCAGCGGAAGAAAAGTATAAGAGACCACAGTGTTATTGGCTCAAAAACGTTCTTCACTGCGTATACGCTCCTTATTACAGGATAATGTGAAGAGATACGGGGGAAATTCATGGCATTTTTGTGCAGTTTATTTCATTTATGGTGTTTAACGCCCGAGAGCGACTCGACTATTAGAGACGCCATAGCGGAGGGCTCCGAAAATTTTGACCACCTGCGGTTCTTTAACGCACAGCGCACGGGCACTTTGTTTTTCCCCTGCATCTAAAAGCGGCCGGGATTCGATCCCGTATCTTGTCATCATCATCATCATCATCAGCCTGATTATACCCACTGCAGGGCGAAGGCCTCTCCCATATTTCTCCACTTAACCCGGTTCTGTGCTAGCTGCATCCACTTGACCCCTGCGAACTTCTTAATCTCATCCGCCCACCTAACATTCTGCCGCCCCCTGCTACGCTTTCCTTCCCTCGGAATCCAGTTTGTTACCCTCGGCGACGATCGGTTATCCTCTCTTCGCACTACATGTCCTGCCCATGTCCATTTCTTCTTCTTAATTTCCACTGGAGTATCGGTAACTTGAGTTATTTCTCTGACCCACTCTGCAGGCTTTCTATCTCTTAATGTTACCCCTACCATTTTTCGTTCCATAGCCCTCTGGGTTGTCCTCAACTTAAGTAGAACTCTCTTGGTTAGCCTCCACGTTTCAGCCCCATAGGTGAGTACAGGCAAGATGCAACTGTTGTATACTTTCCTCTTGAGCGATACCGGTAAGCTGCTAGTCATAATCTGCGAGTGCTTGCCAAATGCGCTCCATCCCAATCGTATTCTTCTTGTTATTTCCTTTTCGTGGTCCGGATCTGCGGTTACTACCTGTCCTAAGTAGACATATTCGCCTACTACTTCCAGTATTTCGCTACCTAATGTAAACTGCTGTTCCTTCCCGAGGCTGTTGAACATTACCTTAGTCTTCTGCATATTGATTTTCAAGCCTACCTTTCTACTTTTCCTGTCTAGGTCATCAATCATTATTTGCAGTTCATCCCCCGAGTTGCTTAGCAAGGCAATATCATCAGCAAATCGCAGATTACTGAGGTATTCTCCATCTACCCTTATCCCTAACTGCTCCCATTCCAAGTCTCTGAATACTTCCTCTAAACAAGCTGTGAATAGTACTGGGGAGATTGTGTCTCCTTGCCTAACACCTCTCTTTATGGGAATTTTGTTACTTTCTTTATGCAGAACGTGGTTGCTGTGCAGCCGCTATATATATCTTCAAGCACTTTCACGTATGGCTCGTCTACCCCCTGATTTCGCAATGCCTGCATCACCGCCGAGGTTTCAACGGAGTCAAATGCTTTTTCGTAATCAATGAATGCTATGTATAAGGGCTGGTTATATTCCGAGCATTTTTCTATCACCTGATTGATGGTATGGATATGATCGATAGTAGAGTACCCTTTCCGAAACCCTGCTTGATCCTTTGCTTGATTGCAGTCTAAGGTTGTCCTGATTCTATTAGCGATTACCTTAGTAAATACCTTATACGTAACAGACAGTAAGCTGATTGGTCTGTAATTTTTAAGGTCCTTAGAGTCCCCTTTCTTGTGAATGAGGATAATGTTTGCATTCTTCCATGGTTCCGGTACCGTCGATGACACCAGGCACTGCGTATACAGGGTGGCCAGGTTTTCTAGCACGATATCCCCCCCGTCCTTCAGCAAATCTGTACAGCATTAGTACTGTATACTGCGTCTTTACTTTTCGGCAATGCGAAAAGTAAAGACGCAGTATACTGTACTAATGGGCGATTTCAATGCCAAGGTAGGGAAAAAACAGGCAGGAGACAAGGTAGTAGGTGACTATGGCATTGGTTCTAGGAATAGCAGGGGGGAGTTACTAGTTGAGTTTGCAGAGCGCAATAACTTACGAATCATGAATACCTTCTTCAGCAAACGGAAGAACCGGAAATGGACCTGGAAAAGTCCTAACGGAGAGACTAAAAATGAAATCGACTTCATAATATGTTCTACCCCTGCCATTATGCAAGATGTAGAGGTAATCGGGAAAGTGCGATGCAGTGACCACAGGATGGTGAGGTCCCGAATTAGCCGTATCTTGTACGAGGAGCAAAATGGCCAAATATTTCACGGCGACATATAAATATATTGCGTGCGGGCAATGCAGCAGCATTAGGAGCTGTTGATGAATTGACATAGCGTTTTGTGTGGTGCGTGCCCTGTGTGCGTCTCTGCACACAATCAGATATCAATCACCTCGGGTCAGCAAACTGGACAGCAAAAGGTAGACTAGGTGGCGGCAAGCACGTAATGAAGATACATCGCGACTTATAACGCTCACTTCCGTTCTGATCATGTCACTTCCTCGCTGTCAGCGGCAATGATATGGCCATGGTGACGTCGCTTCTTCTCAGCCAATGGGTGGATTTCATGACTGAGTACAAATCTTTCGTATTGAGACTTTCAATGTTATCGCCATAATACGTGTCCAATGTTCAAAACATGCCATCTTCTACGCTGGGGACTATGGTTGCACTCAGTACAATAATTATTCGCCTTTGTGCAGTTCTAGCTTATTTGGGTCTGTGAGGGTGACGAAGTGCATTCATAAAGTAATGCAAACGCAGCAAAGGGGCGAGAGGTGTCAGGGTTGTCGGTAAAGATTGAGAACAGTGCGGGGAGAAGGTTCCTGCGCTGACGCACGTAAGCTATTTACTAAAACCAGAAAGCGCACATGAGTAATACGTATCCCATCAATCCTCTCCTCAACGCAAAAACAAAATGACAAGGGTTTAACACTGCTGAACCGAATATGCAGCGAAAGCATTACCTGCGGGTGACCGAGTGTTCTTCTTCGCGGTTGTTCAAGGTCATTCGTGACTGCGGCCACGGACTACACGACGAGCTGAAGCCTGGCGTAGTATTGCTTTCGCAATAAAATATTCAGGCTATAGCGTCACTAGCACCAAACATTTTGGTGATCGAAACGCATGCCGGCGCGGAAGAATAACGGAAGAAAACAAGCAGCGACGGTGCCCCACCCCGCTCCATTCCGCCCGCGTAAGCCAGGTGCGCCCACTCATGGACGCTCCCAGCAAGCCCAGATGACGTCACATAGGAGGTTTGCCTCGCATGGGGCAAGATCTGAAGGGCAGGCAGTTATGGGAAGATATTCACGAATTAAACCTCACCCTCAGACAGACTCTGGCTGCCCGACCAGAATGGGAAACACTGTGAGCAAAGACACAACCCCAGACTTAAAAACATAGAGGAGCTTAGGTCGTCTCCGCCACCGTCCGAAGCAGAAACATAGACACGGCTGAAGAGGTAGCAATAGCGCGCGCTTGCGTCGGAACGAAGGCTAGATTGATTTTTAGCGACAGTAAAACTGCTCTCTGGAATATCGGAAAAAGAAGGGTCTCGCAAGAAGCCACCCGAATTCTAACAGCTGTAGCTAAAATCGATCGCAAAATCACCCTAATTTGGGTCCCAGCACACACGTCCTACCCCGGCAACAAGGCGGCCCATGATTTAGCCCCAGATCTCTACTTCCGGGCAAACGCGGAACCGCCCGACTGCCAGGCGATGGACGAACGTTTGCAAACCTATAAAGAAATAATCGAAAATTATAGATTAGGAAGACGTCTGATGCCGCCACCGGATCCTAGCTTAAATAATAAAGAGGCATAGCCTGGCGGCGATTACAAGCTGGAAATTTCCCAAACCACATGTCTGGTTTTTTCCCACCCAGATAGATGAGAGAAAAAATGATAAATATAAAGCCTGCGAAGCGAGGGGGTCGACCCTCGACCATATACTTTGGGAATGCCCTGAGTCTCCGGGCGCTAGGGACAACATTAAAAGTAGAGAAGCCTGGGTAACCCTGCTGCGAAATGACGTCTCCGCTGACCAGCAAGAAGCCGTCCGCCTGGCGGCTGAGACCGCGAATAACCAATGTATATTCGCCAGTCCATAGCCGCGGAGGTTCCAGCCCTCGTTCCTCAGGCCTGTGGGCCAGGGGCGGGGAGTATGGGGCCTCCTAAATCGGTGGAATTAAAGTTTTAATCGTCATCATTGCCTCGCATGGGAGGTTTGCGCGGAGCTAACAATTCGCTCTAATCAATTGTGAGCGGTCGTCAGGAGCACTTTTATTAATTATTTGTAAATTATAGACTCATCGAAAAGCCTTTAAATTTGGCTGGAGTACTCACAAAGACCCCATCTATGGACGTCTACCGCTAGATTATTGCCGAAAGTACCGTTCCAGGGGCCCTTTAAGTGAAGATCAAAAGGGAGTGAGCTTTATTCTGCACTGAAACTGTTTTGTAGCCTGCTTTACGTTTACAATTGCAATTGCGTGTAAAGGGCCCTCATAACCATACATAAGGCGTGACGCCCTCATTGAAAGCAAACGTCTAGCAGCGGTCCTATTATTCGAGCGTCTTTTCAATTACACCATTCCCCACACCCTTCCCCTCACCGCCATTGTCTTGTATGCTTCCCAGTAGCTTTACTACAATTGCTGCGCTGCGTTCGTCTTTATGACGTTACTGAGTACTCCCGTATTCAGATGGCGTTACACTTTTGGACTCGGAATGAGGTCCGACTAGCCGTCCCACCCGGCCAGGTCTGTTACTCGAAACACCCGGCACATAACCTAAGGCACGGCCACTGTAAAAATTTCAACAGTTTCGGTGGGTTGCAGGGATGGGAGGGTATGTGCGCGCAAAACAAAAAATAATTAAATAAAGAAGGGAAGTTCTCAGTGTTTTAAGGCGCACACGCTGAATTTCCTTACTAGCTTATCTAAGCAGAGTCGTGAGTGTCAAGCGGAAGGCCGGCGGTAAAACGAAGGATATCCCCGGCAAAGCAACATGAAGTTTGACCGCACTCTTATAAGAGCAAGTCAAACGAAAGGATATTACATGTTAACATTTATGCGTCGCGTATCTTGGCACGCACGAGACAACAATAACAAAAGAGTAGATGCAGAGGCATAAGCAAAGCAAACACATGATTGGTCGCGCTCGTGCGGGGTCTAAAGCCACATGCGACCCTAATCAGTCTAACACCTTGTGTTCTTGAGTTTCATATCGGACGTGCCTGATAACATCAACACGTTGTGTCCTTCATAGACGGCAAGAAATCCGCATAATCTGCTCATTTTAATTATATGATGAAGATGTGCTGTGTTTTTTTTTTTCTTTTTGCTCCAATCGCTTCAGTGCATAAGGCACAGTAACACAAGAAAAGCTAAGCGAGAGTTTTCCAGCCCTGCACGAAAACGCATACCTCGACCACGATCATAATGTATTTTATTGACGATGCAACAGCTGTGTAACCACTCGACGCTTCTCAAGAGTTGCAAAGGGACTGCGCAGTGCAAAGTTGTTGACGTGTTAGACTGCCCTAGTGAAAAAAAAAAATTGTATGAACATTTTCTCACATTTTCTCACACAATCTCAATCAGTTCATAATACGATCTCGCCTACAAGTCGCATATAATTGTATATGATCTCGTAGCCTCTTGTACATTATCATAAACTATGGGAGATATTTTATGATAATGGAGTGCACCGTATGAGAGTCTATGCGATTTGATGAGATTATGTGAGGTTATTGCCCCGTAGAACGTTTGCTTTTTTCGGTAGGGATATATGCTTTTATATAGATAGCACCGTTTTCAGGTGGCCAGTTCTTCCTAATCGTTTTTCAAAAGGGCTTAACAAAACAACGAAAACAAGCGCAAGAGGACACAGACAGAAAGCAAGAACGCACTGCGCTCCGTGTAGGTATCCTCTTACCTTTGTATTTATTCTTTTATGCCGTTTTGAAGACGAACGTGTATGCAATTTCTTTATTAAGGTATTGGTCGATTCTTTCGCCTCTACAAGGGATACAGCCGTCCTAATCTGCCGCTGCCGGTTAGGATGCATATTTCGACGAAAAAGATAGGGCCTCGAATAGCATGTCACTCTTATAAACACTTCCGGGGCCCAATACTTTTTTCACTCGTTTTGAAGTGCTGTTTCCGCAGATACTATGAACAAAAAAAGATATACGGTAGACATAAGAAGCGAGGCCGCATTCTGCAAAGCGCTCAGCAATCTCGTATTTTATCCTTTTCTGGATTGCTTATTTATTGGATTCAGAGCGCTGCGTTTGGCATTAATACGGCTTTCGGCACAGAGCTAATCACTTTCCTTCTCTGATGTTTCGAAGAGTGGAGGCAGTCTGTGGGAGCGTTTTCTGCTCATTTATTTTTTTGTTCTCGCTACCTATATTTATTTTTTCTCGTGTTTGCGCGTACTGCATTCGGCGAAACACCGGGCATTGCCCCCAGATGTGTCGATATCGATCGATTTCTGGGAACGCATTAGACGTATATTCGCTTCCGGTACTGCGTACGGTAATCGAGGAGAGAACGAATCTCGCATTACTTGGCTTCTTACGCTGAAGAACAGAGCACGAAAAAAAAAAAAGAAGTTTTTGCTCTATCTGCCAGTGCGCGTGGGCTTTCAGTTGGCATTCGTCGGTCGGTTCTACTGCTTCTCGTATTCCGCATGTGGGAAGAGAAAAAATTATCATGTTTTGCGCAGAATACCAAGCATGCATAACCACAAGAAAAAGAAGAAGAAAAAGTAGGGCTGTTGAAAAAGGCTTGGCTTCCCCTCTTCATTGCTCCCATCCACCGTGCACCTGCTCCTTCCACGTGGTATGGGTGTGTCGCACGGGATCTTCGTGGTCTTGGAGGCTCGTTGCTGTTTTTGATCAAATAACATATTGCACATATTCACACAGGCGGATCGGCCAAACACGCAGCAAAGAAAGTTTTTGGAGTATGCTTACATGTCAAAAAAGAATACTAAGGGGTAGAGGAAAAGAAATAAAAAGGTGAAATAAATTAAATAAAAAATGGAAACGGGATATTGGCACTGGAGTTTGTAGAACAAGTGATGTTTAAAAAATTTTGCAAGGCAAACGATTTGATTCTATAGTAAAAACGTTTCCATGGCGGTAAAAGCAGTCCTGTGACTGTGTCCAAGGATGGTGGCGCCAAATGATAATGCTGACTACCTTGCCAACCCCTACATTTTCTTTCAATAATAATACTTGTATCCACTGGTTGAACAAAATATACACGATTATAAAATTCGAGATGCACTGAGATAAAAATTACTAGGTGAAGTCGGCATGCATGATTGACTTCAGTAATGCTTCGCTTATTGAGATCGCTGTTAAATAAACTGCAAAAAAAAGTGTTCTGAATGGTTACACCTATTTTCCTGGCTCGCGACTTTCGCCTAATCAACGTACGACCATAAGCAAATAGTTTTTTTTTTTTCTACTGGAAGGGCTTCACTACCTATTGCATCCATAACCGGATTGGCCCTATCATCCACTGATAGAAATGGCGTGTTACGCTTACAGCTCTGTCTTTCAACTGCAGAAAATTGCAGTTCACCAAATATTATCTCGTCTACCTCCGCACAAGATCCTGCAAATAAATTCGGAGCCACATAGCCGGTCTGCTATTGCACGGCGTCCCCGTCATCGCTTGATCACAACAGCTCGCTTAGCACGTGTTTCGAGTGCACAGGGCGGCTGCTCTGTCACCTATACTATTCACTTCCATCATGAACTTCATAGCTAACTATACAGCAGATATAGTTCAGGCATCTTTCATGATTTCCGAAAGCTTGCAAATACGAAGCTGGCCGCCAGCGGAAACAGACACGCCCCCTCGGGGGAAAAAAAGTATGCTGCTTGTCCACGGGGTCGGCTCTACGACCTTGTCCTATGGCGGGTCTAGCATAATAATAATCATTGGTTCACAGGAAGGGAAAGGCGCAGTATCTGTCACACTTGCTTGCGGACACCTGAACCGCGCCGGAAGAGAAGGGAGGAAGGTGGGAGTGAAAGCGGAAAGAGAGAAATGGGAGCCGTAGTGGAGGGTGTAACGTGCGCTGTCATCACACAGGAGACTCCCCTCATGGGACTGGGACAGATGGGTCGCCGCTGCGGCGGGGGCTTGCCTGGCACCGAATTTTTGTCTGTTGTAGGCCATCATTGCACCCGCCACTGCTTCGGTGGTGGACGGCGGCTGTTGTTGCGGTGCGCGTCTTTCTCTCCCTCTTCTTTTTCTTCTCTATTTTCTCTTCTGCCCGCACGAGGCAGCGGAGGTGGCTCAGCTACAGAGCCAGTAGCAGGCCCGTACATTTTCTTTTCCTTCTTCCTACAGCCACAACAACAATAACAACAACAACAACGCACAGCACACGGACGCCAGCTGGTCCTGCATCAGAAGCGTTGCTACGGAAGACTATACCAGGAGTAATATTGAACTCCCGTATAAAACTTGAAGGCAACCCATTGAGCTGCGTGTTTTTGACAGTGGCTATGTTGCTAAGATACGAGATGAAAAGACTGTAATCGATTTCTATATGACAGTTAAATTGCTAGAAAGATTGCCCACGACTTTGTAACGATTTTGTAAAGTAACCACGTTGTTATGAAAAGAGAAGTAATTTTACAGCTGGAGGTGCAGAAGGAATTGGAATTCCAAGAGCAATGCAGATATATGGTGCTAGTGAAGGAGCAAAAGCGTATCTGCAAGATACGCTACTGAAGCGTTTCCAGTTGCACCTGACTCCAGTTACACTATAAGGAATATGAAGAAAAAAACACATTAACGCCATATTAGTTATAATTTATAACAAGAGTGACGTCACAAGTTTGAAAAAAAAAGTGCACGTGCATCTAATTACGTTTTATCGCTCGAACGCACCTGCTAAGACAATCATTACCAGAATAAAATCAGCGTTGGCTTTAAACCTCGAAGAAAAATCAGCAGGTTCTCGAAAAAGGTACAGATAACGATTACTGTTTGTGGACTTGTACGCTCGTGGCTAAAGGACTCAATAATTTAGAGGAGTGTCACCTCAGATGTTTACAAACATTGTCCTACAACAGCGCAGCTAGACTGCACAAAATTAGTCCGGGTACTTTCTCACCTGAATGCACATTTTGCGGCCAGACCTAAATGAAATGGACTTGCCAAGAAAACCAAGCCATACTACGCAAAGAAAACTCAACGTCGGCGGATTGGAAGGTGGCCCTGTCCTGCTCCGACCCTGCGGCACAAAGGATCTTGCTGGCGAGAGATCGGGCAGCGGCATCAGCCGAAGGAGTTCCGGACTGAGGATCGACCAACCCCGCCCTTAACCCATAACTCATGTAAATAAAAAAAAAATGTTTTATGCTACTAATACGCTTGTGACGCGGCTACTGAACAAAAGCAGCCTTTTCTGCGCTTATTTAAAAGATAATTTTCTGCATCACTTGAGCAAGCAAAGCATTTTGAAACCTGCACTCACCGGTCCACGAAGACAATATTCTCTCAGGGCGCCAGCAGCATTTTGGAGCGAAACACGCTTGTTGTATCGGTGAAAAATAGATGTCATTGCCTAATTGACATGCACAAGAAACGCACAGGTAATTCTCGTAACATTTAAAGCAAGAACGAAACAATTAAGTTTGCGGTGAATGAAATTCACCGGGAAATTTTATGGCACTTGGAAAACCATATCTTCGCCACAATGCCTCCTCAACATGACTTGAAGCAGCAGCTAGGTGCAGCCATGGCCGCGTTCTTGGAGCAACCGAAAACTTTTGCGAACTGCGGCGAATTTCGCAGAGCCAAGTTGACATCGAAATGGGTCATTTGTTCTTGCAGACTGCTGCACTTGTCGTAAGCCCACTTGAGGTACACCAACCGTCCCAACGAAGTCTCTGTATCGTTGACAATGGAACCAGTGTCCCACTCCGGCGTCATCATCGCGTCCGTCGCGGACACCACACCCAGGGCCAAGGCGGCCGTTCGTAGAGACTGGTTATGGTGCAAGTGCTCGTGCGCGATGCATTCCAGACTGGTGTGTATCTTCTCCCGTGTCTCCTTAGGCCACGGGTGCTCCAAGAGAAAAGACCACATCTCGGCAGCAAAATCCACTCCCACGACTGGAATACCGAGAGCAGCAACCCTGTTCGGCTTCTTGCCCAGAAGGGCGTAGACGTTTGTCGGCACGTAGATGACGTCGCCGTTCCTCACTACAGCTGGCGAAGACAGGCTGTCCGAGTCGGGTACCTTGCGCTCCATCTTGGCTTTCCGAACGTCGAAGACATACGAGCGCGCCGCCAACAGGTTGGAGACGAACGTCTCCGACACGTTTGGGACGAGGATATCTGACGTGATTATTTCTTCAGGTAATATCAACCGGAGCTTATTCAGTTCCTGCGCGATCTCTTCCCTGGACGTGCCACCGAGAACTGGGTGACTTGCGGCCTGGAGAATGACGTTGAGACGTATTTGAGCGAATAGGCCGCGAACGTATTTATCCATGAGTCGACTGTTTATCATCTCCGCAAAGAATACATCCTCTATTTCACAGACGCCCAGCATGTCGCAAGAAATTCCCATTCCTTTCGATGCATCGGCAGGCAAGGTATTGTACAACTTGTCTCGAGTCATGAAAGCTGTGCATATGACTGTGTATGCCGACGTGATGCTGCGGTCGGGGACCTTTTCAAGGATGCCGAAGAAGTCACTAAGCCTGTCTCCTTCCCGTGTCTCAATGGTCGTGACATTTGGATGCAAAGGGATGATCAGGTCTTGCGTCAACGCTTTCCATTCCCGCCCAGACAGACCAGAAAAGGGAGCCTGGTCGATGCTAAGAGACACGACTTTAGAATCTTCGGAGCCTTGAGTAGCGGGCAACTGACCTTGAAGCCGTTGAAGCTGCTGAACAGTCACGGTCTCGTTCAGGGCCTTGTTGAAAGCTTCAACCGCGGCGCCGACATCGTCTGCAAAATCAGAACTCAACACACAGCCGTCGTTTTTTCGGATGGTCACAACGGTGCGATTTCCAGAGACCGTGAAAGAAACGACGGATGGCAGGCCGTACCTGAAGCTCACTTCGGCAAAGAGGCGAACTATGTGGGACGGCTCCGCGTTCTTGTCGATGGCTGCGGCTTCCGCGATGGCCTCCACAAGTTCGGCGATGTTTTCTCCGAACAGCTCGTCCTCTTTGCGCGTGGGCTTCCTAAGAGCGGCAAGCATCGAGCCGGCAGCACTGCGACCCGGTCGTTCCGTGTTTAATTCGACGAGCTTGTGTATCATGGCGATCCTGAACATGGGTGACAGGTACTCAGGTGCTCCCGCGTCCGCCCTGGAGCAGACGTGAGCGTAGAAGTCTTCGCAAGGGTCGGCGCTCGAGTTGACGACACGCATCATCATGAGTGCTTCGTCGTCACAGCAGAAAGAGCTGATGTTCTGGACCGAAGGGTGGGTCCTGTGGTCGCCGAATACTAGTGCGACCACCAGAATGACCAAGAAGGTCGAGATCGCAGCGCCGATGCATGTAGCCACCGGCGCAAGGTTTGAGGTCGTCTTGACGGCTACGATGCCCGGGGATGTTATAGGCGACATCGGCACTGTCGTCGACACTTCGGTGGCCTTGGGATTTTGAGGGTTCGCCTTCATGGCTTCCAGTGGATACTGCAGGGCTTTTGCGGCGGACTGTGATTCTGGCAGCGTCAAGATCTCGCGCTTGCGCGTGGCTTTCTGCGCGTGCCGAATTTCTTCTTCCTTGGTAAATGGCATGTACCCGCGAAAGGGGATTTGTTAGGGTTCAGTGTATAGACAGCCAAATTTACTGCATCTACTAGATTAGAGTAAAAATCAATAATAGACTTAACAAAAAGCCTAGGATTTAAGGCCATAGAATTGAATTAAAGCAAAAAAAAAAAATCTACCGAGTAAAGTTATAGAAGTTTGTGAATTTGGAGTGTACAGTTAGCAAGGAAATCTTTTCGTAACTGTGATGTAGTGATGTAAATCTTGAAAAAACTGAGGCAACCCAAATCCTCTTGTACCCGTATAGAAGGAGAGAAGCGGGAAAGTAAATCCCAATTGTGCTACTGAAATTTTTAAATGTACCCTTCTTGAATGTCAAAAACTTTGGCAAGCGAGAAGGAAATGCTCAATATAGTTTCTTCCTCGCCGCAAGCCTCACCCTGATTTCTGGGACTGGACCCGCATCTACATAAGTAAAGATTAGGGCGGGGGATCCTGCATCGCATGAGTCAGCACTGCCTCTCACTACCGTTATTTGCATGAACGAACTTTTCTTGAGTACATGAGGCGTTGATAGCCGGTCTACGACAAATCGTTGAGTGTTTTCTTTCTCCTCTTTCGGGACCCCGTTTCTATCCCTCAGCAAAGACCCCTGTTTCGTAATCAGACTTGTACATAAAACGTTACACGTAATTGATTACTTGCAATCAATTACAATGTAATTTGGTAATCAATCGATTACTTTTTCAAACTGTAAGGTTTCGGGTAATTCAGCCACTTTGTGAGTAATTGATTACTGGTAATCGATGACTTCTTCAAACTTAAAAACAAATAAAAGTGAGTGAAGCCGGCACAATAGCGCAGCTGCTTTTGAGCAGGTCACTCTCTTGTACAAGCTAGAAGAGTGCAGTGGTGCAGTGATCATAGTGGTAAGAGGCTTTCCTCGTGCATAAAGGAAAGGGAAAGGGGCGAAGCGCGGGTGACTCTGCCATTCCAGTAAATGGTATGGCCACATTTCGCCTGTCTGCCTCGCGCGTTGCTCTTTCCGCCTTCCATCTCCGCCATCTCTGGATGCTTTTTGTAACAATACATGCTTAGTGAATTTGTTACAAACAAGAAAAGCGCTCTTTTTTTCTCGGCTTTCTAAAGTTTAAAGGTGGCAGTTGGGTTATAAATATGCCTTATATAACCAATATCTGCTATATAATATTGTCACATTAGGCGGTGCATGCGCATAAGAAAAGAAGAAGACTCTCGTGAGTTTTAGAGAAGACGACGTTCAACAGAGTCGGCTGGTGCCTGCAGAAAACGTCTGTTGTTTGAAAGCCTTGTCTTCCGTGTCCGCCCTCTGCTCCAAGCTGAACTACCCCTTAACACCTTGGTGGAGGCGCGGGGTATATCATCATCACTCGGCATCCTGGCCCGGAGCTTCGGCGCCCTGTGTCATCTTGCGCCGTCGGCAGCGGGTTCTTGGGACGACGCATCACCTGGCTGTTCCCCAGCCTGCCGGACACGACGCCACATCGCCGTTCTCCACCCCCGCCCTGTCCGCCGCCCTGACCAAAAGACACGGAGAAACACGAGTAGCCCACCTTTAAGATCCCACCGACCCGAGACGCCACGAACACGTGCAAAGGCACATCACAATACACAGCGCATGAAAAAGACCTTACCGAAGGATCTGACCGACCCGAGACTCCGACCAGACGAACCCACCGACCCGATACAACACTACAGATGAAGACATCGCCCCCGCCTGTGCCGTTTGATGCGTACCTAGTACCCAGCCATCACATCCTGGCGACCGGTTCAACGAAAGCTTTCTGGGCCAGGCTTCATTGGTCATCATGGCGGCAAGCCGTTACCTTCTTTCTCTTCTTTCTTCCCCGGTCTGCACAAGATCACCGTCATGTCATAAATCTCATCAACGTTTACTTCTTCTTCGTCCACCAATCGTGACGATCGCTCGGTGGCTCCGAGTAGTGTTACGGGCGATGAAGAAGAAGCGGGCAATGGCGTGGGCAGGCTCGCGCTAGGTCCGCCATCATTCATAAAACGTCATCTACCATCGCCATCGGTCATGTTCTGTCTCCTTTCTTTATCGGCTTGCCGCCCCGTAATAATATGTTTAACGAAAAGCTCATTAATGGAAGTCCGAACTATTTTTCGGTGCGCCACCTCTTCGAGGAATGCGAAACTTCCCCCGTAGCGATTTCTCGATTTAAGGCTAAGTGGGTGACTAGTGAAGAGCGATGCCAGGAGGCCCACCAGCTGTTGATCGATTAAATTGAACAGTCCATGCTATATGCTTCCACGCCAGAGACCGCATCTGATGCTCTTAAGAAATCGCTTACAGGCGAGTTTTTCTACTTTTCGTTGGCCCATCCCGCAACAAGAGCGCAGCAGCATCAAAGCGCGGCGCTTCCTAGAGGACTTATACACCAGCCTCAAAGCATTGCGTAATCACGAGCTGGTGCACAGGGTTGTCATTCGCTATAGTACCGCCCAGTACATATATTTAGAGAGTGTTTAGCTTAGCTGCGGACCTCTTCACGAGGAAACGGGGGAGGAATAGCGACGATATAACATGCAAAAACAGCTCCTCTTTACAATTGACAATGTTTAACGGTATACCACGCAACCCGCAGTTTCTCTGTCATCTCTGTACACTTATGTTATATGGATAATTTTGGAAGAAAAGTAACATAAAAGTAATTGATTACTTTTCTGTAATTGTTCACTTACTTTTTCGGGGCTGTAATTGACGCCTGCAATCAACTGCATTTCTGATGGAGTAATTGTAATTGTAATCGGTTCCCTTTTTTGTAGCGTGTTCAAGTCTGTCGTAATGCATTATGATAGTTCAATCCGTGCATATGTGTTGCCATTCTCAGTTTCTCTGTCCCAACTGTACTGCACTTTTTTTTTTTGCGGGAGATTTCACTATGTTATATGTAAATGGTATGGGTACGAAGCGCAAATTTACACCTACGAAGCTGGCTTTTAAAGCTTACGTAAATAATAACCATGATTTCAGCCAGTTTATTGTGCTTTTGGGTTGACACGGGTCACATCAGCAGCGCTATATATATACTTGCTGGAGACGCTTTGCTGTGCTTAAGGGCTACGCAGTACGATTGCTAATCTGAGCTATAAATGTGTAACGGTTTGTTTATAAACATCTATATGGCGTCCTCAGTCTGCAGAGAAAAGGCAAAACCCAGCCGAAAAAAACTACAGAACTGTATCAAAAATACGACAAAATATCCTGTAGTTCTGTTGTAACCATCAAAATTTTCTGTAGTTTTTCTGTAGTATATTTCCGTTGTCTGCAGTTCTGTAGCACTTTTCTGTTGTAACTACAGAAATTTCTGATGTCACTACAGAATTTTCTGTTGCCACAACAGGTTTCCCGTCAAAAACCGCACAGAAATTCTGTCGTAACATCAGAAAATTTTCTGTAGTTTTTTTCCGACTGGGAAATATGACAAAACCCAAGAAGGATTACTTTTAAAATAAAATAAATCAGCTTTTGATTGAGTACAAGCATCTGCAATCATGCAGCTGTTCGCGTAACCAAGACATGGATGGAGATTACGGAAATAAAAAAAAAAGAATATGTCGGACAATTACGCAATACTCGGTAATGAGGAAATCGAGTGTAACTATTCGGGTATTTTGGATTTTCCCAGTTATCCGGTGGATAACTTCAGAAAGAGATGTATATATATCCGCTTAAAACGTAATCGTTTGGTTTCTTTCCCAGTTGTCGATTGTGATATAAATACTGCCTGTGGTCTGAAGTGGCAGATGCCTTTATGCGCCTGAACAACACACCGTTTTGAACGGCGAGGTGTGTGATGAGTTAGCTGAGGTCGTCACAGCAGTGGGAGGAGTCGGCCTCGACTCAAGTGGCGCATTTGCGGCGTGGGCATGTTTCTCTTCAACACACTCATATTTCACAATGGCATATTACACATCTGACTGCGCTCTGGACGGCGCAATGTGGGCGCAATTCCTCTCCTTCCATACTCTCCTCCTCCACTTTACATCTTACGCTTCCGTCCTTCCCTCTTCCACCATTACTCCCCTCTCTTCTTCGAGCAGCAGTATCCTCCTCCGCCTTTCATTTCAGCCCTCTTGTAGAGCCATTTCTCTATAGCATAGGACCGGGTTAACTGGCGCGATATGGGAGAGGCCTTTACCCTGCAGTGGGTACAGTCCGGCTGCTGCTGCTGCTGCTGCTGCTGCTGCTGCTGCTGCTGCTGCTGCTGATGATGATGATGATGATGATGATGGTTATGGAGGCTGGCCACAATTGCGCCGCGCAAATGAGCCAGTCAGGTGACATTTCTTGTATTTCACAGGCTTTGTTTAGAGCTTGGAAATGAGATACGCGTCAGGCTTTCTTTATCGGAAATAAATGGAAAAAGGGGATTTCAGAAGGTGCTCTTCAACTATGCAATTCACATTTGCTGTATAATGAGAAAAACAAGTAAATTAGAAAAATTATCTTAATTAACAGTTACTTCATTACAAAAGAAAAGATTGCGTATGGCTAGCCAGATGGCTGACAGCTGTATACAAGTGGTCTTTGTGGCCTACCTCCAATCTTTTATCTTTTAACCCTTGCTTGGACACCCTGTATATTGGTTATCTCTTTGTGTTTTGTCGAAATGCCATGTTTCTTCTTCTTTTGTGGCGTACGGCAGCGGATGCTTGAAAGTACACTGAGTTTTTGCTAAATTCGAGTGTTCTGGCGTCGCTTGTGATGTCTCTGTGCTGGCGTGTCTGCTCTGCCTGTAAAAGACACGCATGATGGATCGCCAAGCAGAGCCGCCGCATCGCTCTTCGGAGATCAGTGTGGTTTGATGTTGGTGTAGGGCGGGCATACGCAATACCGACGGGCTGTTTGGCTGCCTTTATTTGATGAATGTCTGTCTCTCCCAGAATTTCCACATGTAGACAGGGTAATAGCAGGACACGGCACAGTTAAGTATAGTTAGAAGGCACTCATAATGCACTTCCATATAGATAAATACAAAAACGAAATTCGTCCAGGCGTTTTAAACAGCGCCTATAGTGAAGCTGATCTGTTTGCGCTGCTCTGGGTTCGAATCCCTCTCAAGGCTGTGTACCTTAGCCACAGCCATAAACTGTTCATTGGACTGTCGCAGGTACCCCATGCTAGCACTGGAGATGGGACAGCTGAACCGATTCCCGATAGTCCAGAAAGATGTTTCGACAACTACCTTGCTCGGCGCAAAGGTCTGTAATGTTAGTTTTTTCATCTCTGCACTTGCGGCTTCACATAATGCCAACGTCGAGGGATAGAATGTGAGGATGTGAGGGTTATGACGATATGAATGGGTCGTGCAATAAAAAGCCGGGGTGATTTTGATTAGCCCACAGAGTGCTTCGTTATCCGGTCCCTCACAGTGTGGTCCGGTAGCCATTTTTCTCCCGTAAGGAATATTATTATATTTTCCATATTACCCGGGAGTAATAGATACCCTGCTGCGAGCTAAAAACGGTTGCCGCTGCTACAGGGCTATGCTCTGGAATGCGAACATGTACCGGATATTTGAGATTATTGAATATAGATTCCTGTTTAAAAACCTGCAAAAAGTGATTGCAGACGGACTGTGCGGAAAGTCGGGCATTATTTACAGTGTGAAAATTTATACGCATAATAAAAGAAAGTTTACCAAAAATGAATCCTTTTGACGCGTCAAAAGTACTTGGCTTGATGGCAGCTACTGAACGTGCTGCAGGGAAAGGGCCGACTAGACTTTTCTTTCCACATTCTTTCCTTTGTGGCTCTGACGCATACATCAATAAGCTCCGTAAATATACATCATATCTTCGTCTTATTTCTAGCGGGGTGGGAATTGGGGGATTGAGGTAGACGGTGTTGCGCTGGTGTCGCATC